>OY292529.1:9717226-10044249 GCA_958496365.1 Subacronicta megacephala | reverse complement strand
GTTCGAGGTGTACCGCAAGCCCCGCGAGCGCGAGGCGGGCTCGCCGGAGCCGGACGTGAAGGCGCTGCAGGAGCAGAACCAAGTGCTGCACCGCGTGTGCCGCGCGCTGTGCGCCGAGCTCGCTGACGTCACGCAAGACCGCGAGGCGCTGCGCGTGCGCCTCGAACAAGCCACGCACCACCTCTAGTCACGCACACATACACACACACATACCACGCGACGTACATACACACACACAAACAACCGCCTCGCGCATCACGCGGCGCCTCTGTCATGTTTTTAATTTATGTAATCTCATGCAATGTGAATCGTTTACTATGTAGTATTGTTATCCAATGTTCGGTGAGACTAATTATTTGTGTGTCCCGGTGTATTTTTATTCGATGTTCGCTGATACCCACCCCGTGTCGCTTACTCGGGCTCGGCCTGCCTTCACAATCACAACATATATTTCTGCTTTGGCGTCATTACTGGTTGAGCTCCGAGGCAGTTGTAAACATACTATACATTTTACGAAATCATTGACGTTAGCTGTAGCGCAGTATATTTTTTGTGCCTTTTTACATTTTCGAGTATATGGGGTCTATTTACATATTATTTCTAGAGGCTATTTTGAAAATAACTATATTATTTACTTGAGAGCCACAGTATTTAACGTAATAATTACACTTATATCCGTAGTTTCAGTAGCATAAATATAATTTGGTCACAATATATAATTTTGTATACATGTAGTTTATTATGTATTGTATATAATTAAATTTATGAGCGACGTCACTCCAGTACATTTCCAGAGTTAACAGTGTTGAAGACTTATTAGCTTTAGACATTGTTAGAGCGACGTTTTGAGCTTACAGCTGAAATCAAGAAAATGTTGAAGGTTGTTTTTTTTATATTTTGAACACCAAAACAATGAAATTGTCCTTGGTAAAGCAAAAGGTTTAAACGTCATTTTTGTATTAACAAACCCAATGTTCTGATCAACATTCAAGTCAATTTTAAGTACCAAAAATATATTTGAATTTATTCGGAATTATCACTAAGATAGTTTTTTTTTTTGTATATTATAAAGCGTTGTATTATTATATCGTGGTTGTGCTTGCTTACCGAATAACTTGGTACTTCCATTTATGTTTAATACCGGAGCAGATAGATAGTTATGTTTTCAACTCTTAACCGGCTAGTCCTTTGTACTTTCAATAATAATGTTTAAAAAACCTAAATCGGCGAAAGGCTAATAATTTAAGACTAAAATATAATGTGATGCATGTGTTGACGTTATTTTTTTGTAATCATCAAAACACAACACACAATAAAATTTATTGTAAAGGCCAAATCTTGAGAATCTCTAAGATTCGTAGCTTTCAAAATTGTCTTATGCGTTATTCGTACCGTGGCATTTATAATTTTCTTAGTAAATACGTTTGTACAATATTAGAAATTAGTTTTAACTCTAAAATGTTACTGCAGGGTGGCGCTAGTGTTGCTTGATTAGCATTCCTTAATATAATTTGCTTTGTCATCGTTATAAGTGTAACCACCAGACGGAGGGTGTATTTGTTAAAATTTTGTGAATGTTGTATTATACATTAGCTTAGCGAATGTAAAAATGTCAAGATGTAAGAACTAAAGGAAAGAAAAGACGATGTACAAGACTTGTGAAGTATGAAGAGTACATAAGATTGTTATTTGTAAGTAGGTTCGCGGAGCCGCGCGCCGCCAGATGTTATAAACTATCAGATTACAATATTAGCAACTGAAATATGTGTTAAAATAAAACTTGTATTATAATAAGATTATTGTAAAAGTATTTATCTTTCATTTTAGTCGTAACTGTAAGTATATGGTCCTCGGTTAGATCGCAACCTCATCGCAGTGTAAATATTTTTATTTCTCCTCAGAGAAATGTCTGTCGAATGCTTTACAACCCCACTGATCTACATTTTGGTCCAATTTTGTACTACTAATATTGTTCACCATTATAACTATATCTACCTATTTATGTTTCATAAAATTTATACAGTAATGCTTAAATACAATGTAGTAAATTATGTACAATAAATTTATTTCAAAATTGTATTTGTTGTTGTATTTTAACGTAGAAGCAAGATACTGTCGTCTATATCGAACGGTTGTTTGACACTTAAAACGGTTTTCAGTTTACAAAAACATACAGACAAATTGAGAACCTCCTTTTTAAAGTCGGTTAAAAAAAAATTAAGTATGAGAACTTATTTAGCTCGCATCGCATTCATAACATATACCATATAAACAATTTAATTACATGTTCCAAACAAGATCCAAATTTAGTAAGACGTATCTAATCAGTTTTCATATCAACCGCACGATATCATAGTTATCGAAAAATCTATACTGGATAAATGAAACCACATCACAAGCCGGAATCTACCCTCGCTGATAAGGTGCAGCGGTGATAACAGTACAACGGCTCGCTGTGGTCAGTTGCATGCAGGCGGCCGGACGCCGGACAATGGCCGGACAGCTACCGCCACGAGCCGGACACGGGACCGCGGTCGTCCTCACGCATTTCTCCCTTTTCCGTCGCTACACTGTAGCGCATACCTGCGGACCTTTTTTTTTGTTACGGTGGTCCCCCCGCGGCTCGCGGCCCGTCGTCGCCCGCTCCACATAAACCGTCTTGAGACGCGACTCGGGACGCACGTACGTCCTTCGCGCTTCCGCGGCGCTCGCGCGTAAACATTCTCGACTACAATGAGATCTTTCTTTTGACGCGCCGGTTAGATCTCCGAACATGAAGTGCATCGCGGCTGTTGTTCTTACTGTGACCCTTGTGACCGGAGTTGCTTCCGAAGCCTCCGTGCGGACATGTGAACCTATCAAAGTGGCAATGTGCAAGAACATTGGATACAACCAGACCGGTATGCCCAATTTGGCGCGACATACCCTGCAAGCGGACGCCGACGTGACCCTGCAGACGTTCAGCCCGCTGGTGCAGTACGGGTGCTCCTCGCAGCTGCATCTGTTCCTCTGCTCGGTGTACGTGCCGATGTGCACCGATAAAGTCGCGCTTCCCATCGGACCCTGTAGAGGATTATGCGAGAGTGTGTACGCCAGATGTTACCCTGTGCTTCATGGATTCGGTTTCCTCTGGCCTCCAGAGTTGGATTGCTCGTTGTTCCCAGCTGAGAACAACCATGAACATATGTGTATGGAGGGCCCTGGAGAGCGTGCTCCGCCGGTAGGCACTGTTCCACTGGATATGGCCAATGGAAATGGCAGAGGAGCGTGTCGGAGACTCATCAAACCCAATAATTGGGTGTGGGTGAGAGGATCTGCCCGTTGCGCTCAATATTGCGATGCAGAAGTGCTCTGGGATGGTGGAGAGAGAAAAGCTTCAGAAGTTTGGTTAGCGACATGGGCAGCGTTGAGTTTTGCGTGCACTCTGGCTGCTGTGGGAGCTCAGCTGGCGTGTGGCGACCGCGGCGGGGCTGGGGATAGAGCGCTGGTCCTGGTGGCACTGTGCCGCTGCGCAGCCGCCGCCGGCTGGGGAGTGCGCGCTGCCGCTGGCCGGGCTGCTGCCGGCTGTGCCAAGGACTCCACCTCCCCGACACGCATGTTACTGGCACACGATGGGCTAGCCAACCCTAATTGCGCTGTTGTCTTCCTCCTGTTGTATTACTTCGGCCTCGCTGCATCAGTGTGGTAAGTTTATTTAATATTATTATCATAATTATCATCAAGCTCCTATACAAGTTTTATTGTATTGCTAGAATAACGCCTGATATGCCGATCAACGTTTACTCCTCCTTTCAATAAATGTGAACCAACCGAACATGCAGGCAGTCAAATATTTTGACATCCCTAACTGGGACCTATTTTTGCCCAGTTTGCATTTAATGGTATCTATATCTTCTACCTGTTCAAACAAACAACACAGAAAAAATTGGCAATCGACACTGTGCGGGACAAACAATGTATCTCTTGTATTAAGATTTAGGTACCTGTACCTTTACTTTATATTAGGGACCCGTCCCCAACGTTAACATTGTAGACAATCAATTATGTTTTGTCACTTGTCGCGCTATAATGCCCTTAATCTGTCGCCTTGGGTATGGACAAAAGCTGGCTATTACAACAAAGTTTCTTTGAATAGGTCCAGGTAGGAACTTACGTACCTATCTACATAGATCCACTGACTCGTCTATTGTCGAAGTGGAAATGCAACGAGCTCAAACTCTTTCACAGTCCTTGCTTTGTTATACAAAATCAAAAATTATTATCATTGTTTGTAGTCGGAGCCGGGGAGCTAGCACAAAGCTATTTAAACTTGAATAGAGTTAACAAAGTTCAAATTCCTTTACAGGGTAGAATATTTATTGTTTTCTTGGCAATAAGTCATGCTTTGAAACGGTTAGAAACAAATAGAACTTAGTCTTTGCCGAGCTCGGTAGTTAAATAAATGATGCGGGTATGAAATCTCTTGAAAAATCTTGACACGACTCTAAGACCGAAGGAGGCCTATCTTAGACCTACATGACAAATGAGGAACAAGAAATTGATAAGGTTTAATGTTCTCCAGAAAATTAAAATGATACGGCGTTCAAAGTTGTAAAAGAAAACCAATATAATCTAAATCCCAAACGTGTGATAGGTTGGTAGGTAGATGCTACAAAGGAATTCAATCTTTTCAGTATCACCGACCATTCGCAGTATAAATCACCAGAGTTCTTTTTAAGACTGTTTCCTTATAGAAAGATGGAGGTACATCGAAGTTGTAAACTAAAACGAATTGGGAAATAAAATAAACGAGGTCCAATAAATCACGGGAAGCGAAGACGGTGCCGCGCCGCTTACAGCGTCGAAACACCGGTCATGTACGCGCGTCCGTGCGTTGTAATACCACCTTAGTTTGTACACAGTTCAAAGGACAATTATATTCAAAATGAAGAAGACTAATTTAGCCTAGATTAAAATTTAAAAAGCTTAATTGAAACGAGATTACAATACCTCCAGCCTATACTGAGACAATTAGTTCTAAAAATAAGTTAGCCATTAATTTTGTCGCTAAAGTGTCATTTTTAAAGCATAGGAGATGAGTTATGGTCGTCTTCCACAAAAAATAATAAGGCGCAGCTGTAAAACTTCACGTGGTTGTAACAAAATACATTTTGTTGACGAGGGAAAAGAAAAACTAGCCCTGTGCAGTCTGCAAACCAAACATTCTGTTGATGTACAAATATAAATCTTATTCGGAAACACTACGATACAATGCGATGGTAATAAAAAGCTTGTAAATCTGAAGCGACGCGGTTGTGCAGTAAAAACTCGCTGTCTTGCATTTCTACATAAATATTGGTTTAACTACCCATACTGCAGTTGCGATCCAATGATTGGTATCTGAGAAATATCGGCGATCCAACTTCTTGCAGACATTATGTGCTGCTGGCTTTTTGTAAACAAAGCTATCATAGAGCATAAGGCATTATATCAATGTAAAAAGTTATAAAATAGAAAACAGACAATGGTCGACTTAGTTGCAAAAACGGCTTAGCCATTGCCCATTTCCTTTCACAGTAAGTTTTGAACTTCTGATAGATTTGTAAAAGAAAAATCTACTCTTGTCTCCAATTAACCAATTTAAAAAGAAATGTCAACCGCGGAACATATTCCCGCCATTCCAGAAATGCGTTTTGTTCTTGCTTGCGAAACCAATGCGCTAATGAAGACATTTTTCGAAATCATAACACGTTTAAGAAAGTAAAACCTGATTCTCTGGATAGTTTACTAATAGCCATATGAACACTACTTAATTTAATCTTTTCGGTACAACATCAAAGTTATTTTGCGCTATTCTTACTGTTTTTACTTTAGAAATTAAATCATTAGGGATTAATATTACTTTTGAAATGATTAAGTAAAGCTTCACATCATTTTACCTGACATTATACACAAATAGGGAAATTAAAATGAATTGTGGTTAAGTAGTTTTTATTATTGTAAAGTTGGTTATGTACCTTTAAACCCGCTCGGTATTCCAGTTTATACCCGCGTGTTTGTAAAAGTTTAGTAATAAAGAGAGGCTGACATTTTGACGAGTTGACATTCAAGTACCTGCCAAGGCATGAGTATAAGTACTTTGATTCCTAAGGGTTCTCGAGTATAATGATTTTTTTACGATAGGTACACAACGTATAATATTCAATAACATTCTCAATTGATCTGTTATTACCAGTTAAGTCATCTGTCGTTTTAACGACCAATTAGTCCGAAACAATGACCTAAGATCAATGGTTTTTCAGGTTGAATGTGCTAAAGGATGTATGGTTCTTAAAGCACATAATTCTCGTTCCCTTGCCCAAGCGCATTAGCTTTTGAACGCTTACTTTGAAAGTTCATTGACTCGTTAGAACTTCTAACGCCCTGATTATAATAAACCGACATGTTATCAAAGCCCGAGGAAATTAAGTTAAACATTATATTCATTAGTACAATAAGAAGTGGAGATTAATCAGCATTTTTAAGTAGTTAAAACTCTTTGATGTGCAAATTCTCAACGTTTTAAAGGTTATTAAACTTATAATTACTCACCTTGCGAACAATTACGCTCCAGTAAGGTTCATGTTTACGCTTTATTTTGTCTAGAAGAATCTCTCGTACCTACTTGACATTAGTACGTCCTAAACGCAGAAATTACAGGATTCCCGCTACTTTGATTGTGAAGAAAAGGTTTGGTTTCCATCCCATACTATGCATACAAAATGTTCTTTATGAAATGTCCTGCTTCAAAATACGTATCAAAGAAGTTAAAAATTCCAGTTCTTCCTTTAACTGCTCTATATTAGATCAATGATCACAAACACGGTAGAGATAAATAATCACAAACGCGTTGGCTGAGGGTGAGGTCGTGGGTTCGATTCACAGGTCAAGCGATACTAAGCAGGGTTTGTCTATAATTATAATTCTTGTTTGCTGCTTCGAATTTAGATTTGCGCCCGGGTAATGGCAAAAGGCTCATGGGCTAGTTAAATGGGACCTAAACTTCTGCCTAACCCTTCGGGGATTTAGACTGTTATTATATGCATTCTTGCTATTCGTTCTTGGTTCTTCTATTTCCCCTAGCAGTGGTTGCGTTTTTCCAAAACTTAGTTTCTTTGAGTGTTTGATTCACTCATGTTTAATAGTCATCAACTATGCCAAATCTCGAAGCACTCTATTAGTGTATAGCTTCAATGTTCACATTTCGTCACACCACACTACACACACCTAATATAAGGAGACACACACACCGGTAACAGTTGTAAATCTCGGTTTATAGCGGACATTATTAATTTCTTAGAAAGCCACAATTTCGTTACAAAACTGACTCGTTATGATAATTTCCCGTTGATTTATAAGACGTCGGTGTTCTTTGAATGTGTTTAATGTAAATCCTGGACACATTTTTGTGAGAAAATATTGATACATAATAAACTTAACAGGAATAGCTTTAGTATTTCCATTACAATATTTAAACGCGTAGAAGATTTTATCGTCTGATAAAATCTAGATCGTCGTAAGTCGGCATCATTAATTATCAGGGATATTCTTGTAAGTAATATTTTTTTATAATACTTTAAAACTTTTTATGTAATAACTTTATTTATTATACCTACAGCGATTATTGGAACTGACTATCATGGATAGGTGGAAGTCATTGCTGTCTAGAATTTCATGAACTTTGCAAAAATACCATGTAGATAATACATACAGGACAAAAAAGCGAAGGGTGCTGATATAAACTATTCTGGTTGTATGGGAATCTCTAAATCTCTAATCTATATCATGAGTAGGTAAGTGATGCAGTAATTACGCTTCTTCGTCTAGCAAACCTAAGCTGCACCATGTGTAGCCCTACGCAGTTAGCAGTGGACTCAATGACCTAGTATCACAAAGCGCCCTAGGCCGGTACGTAATTACAATCGCAACGAGTCGATGATTGTTCACCGTTCAATAACAATGCGCGTAACCAGTCGCAGCGCCAGTTATAGCATCAATTACAAGCAGTTATCGCGTTTTATTGACACATGAAAGAGGCCGGTTTAATTGTTTGCAGCGTACGTGCGCAGGGGCTTCAGCCTGAGCCTCTTGCCTCTAAACTAGCCCTATTAACATAATAACAGATCGCTCAGCGCGGAACTAGTTAGACGAGCAACTCCGGCGCATATTGTGGTCGCTGTGTAATGAGAAACGTCAAATTGGTTTTGTATTCATGCGCTGAGCGAGCCGTGAGCTTACAGACGCGCTCCGTTATATTTGTTCACATCCACTGAATATTTGTGACTGCTCCTGGCACGGTCTTATCGTACCTTATTTCTAACAAATACTTATTATTTGCTTTTGAAAACATTTCACATACGTATTCTAGCTAAAATAATTATAAACCGTAAATATCAATTTTCTAAAACGTTATTTAACTTCACCTTGTACACATAACATGCAATAAATCCTAATTATACAAAAGCTCATTTCTCCAAGTTCAAATTAACTTAGCTTTAAAAGTACCTATTCATGTAAGCGCTTGCTTTGTGGACATGCCTTTTGACATAAAGGCTTTTGTTTAACAAATTCAAACTGCGGGTTTTCTGTTCTTGAAATAACAGTAATTTTATTTTCATTTAGATGAAATACCACGGGTACGGCTATAAACATTAGATGAATTCCAACATTTCTAACTGGTAGTTCTTGATGTTCGGTTTTCTCCGGCAGTACCGCTTTCGGAGCATTGTGTTGTAATTTGCAATTTGTAATTATGTATTGCGATCTCGTAATAAGCAATAGTGCAGAATAGAAAGTTACTGTCATACCTACTTACATGTTATTAACTTATTTACTGCGTTCGATAGTTTTCAATAAGTGTCGGAGTTTCCGCTATTTAATAAAAGCATTAAACTTATCCACCAACGCAACTGCTACGGGCTTACAAATAATTGGTGGTGTGGAAATTTTCTCTAGTTACCGTCCGGTCGATACGAAGGTGTATAATCTCGGGTCGGTTCATAATTCCTTGTTTATTTAAAATTTCCTTGCTGCGCCGATGTAATCTCGACACGAGCGCCCCGCCTCGCGCCGCCATTCTCGTTAATAGGGCTGCCACTCGTTATTACATTTATTATCGATCAATAACCCAGCTGTGATTGTTGTTAGAGATAACATTGACAACAGACAGCGCGGCTAAGCTACAATGAATTGTAAATATTATTACGTGCCATATTTTTTGTGTTGTTGGTGGTTTCCACTTAAAAAAACTAGATCTAAAGTGGCTCTACAGCTAACATCCCTAAATTTCTCATTTTATGTTCAACATTAAATGCTGACACCTTTACTAAACTAACACGAGACATCGATATTTATTCCAACTAAATATGGTGTAGCAACACTACGGAGGAAGATTCGATCCCACTGCGCGCCCGCGCCGTAATTGGGATGCTAATCAGATGCTGAGCTGTCGCTGTCCTGCTCTCTCTCACAGCAGGACTTCATGCTGTCTCCCTTTCGTGCCAGAAAGGACTCCGTCGTAGGCGGCGGGGTCTTCAATCATCTGGCAATAAGCAAGAGAGACGGTCAGACGCGCTTCCCTCGGGCTTCGGCCCGCCTGATATGTAATCACTGTAGTTTGCGCTGGCAGAATAATTTTCATTTTTAACAACCTACCAACTCAACAAAACCACGTTATGGAATGACGAGATGGTTCCGATAGTTGTTTTTGTTTTTAAACCAGTAATTTTCCCCTAGTTTTCAGATGGTAGTTAAAAATTAATACCAATGCGATATTGTAACGAGCTAATAAGTAGATCCGCTTATAGTAGGCAATAAAATCATTTCGAGAATCACTATAGTAAAAACACATTTTTGAGAAGTAGCTTGTATTTATTTTTATTGACGGGCTATAAATTCTATTATGGGCTCTTTGATGGTTCCGATGCAAAATCGATTAAGATGTAGAGATGGGATACTTTTTTGGTGACTTGATTTTTGGCTAGAGAAACAATGCTGGTGCGGTGATATGGGTTGCCGAGCCACAAAGCGGTGTTTACCCTGGCCGGATTACAAAGGAGCCGAGGAGCGAGGATTCTGCATATCGGGCTTTCTGATCGGCGCGGGCGCAGCGCAGTTGAGATCGTATCGAACGATCCTCATTATTGGAACACGCTTTGTTGGGTACAAATAGAATACACAGAATTGTAAGAAGAGCTATGCGGTCCAAAAAAAGTAACAAGAAAATTTGTTACGTAAAGTCGTAGACCAATTTAATTTGAAAGATAATTTCTGTTACTCCAATTAGGGATCTTGTTTATTGCCTCATGCTTCGATAATCTCATGTTTATTGAATGAGTTAGATGATAGCGTTAAGAAACTATTGACGGTTGAAGAAATACACAGGCCGGGAGAGCTTCGCATAGCTGCAATATGGAAGCTAGGTTTTATAAATTCAGGAAAGCCATAAACAGGCTGTAGTTATCTCTCCATAATTTGATCTGATGAGGCAAAACAATTATGTACCTAACGAAACATTTTATCTTCAACTGAAGTCATAATAAAGCAAAGTTATTTTACAAGAAACATAGTGTTATCTCAGTACGAGCACCAAGCTGGCTTGTTAGCCGCGATTCACGGCTTAGATACAAGAACTGGTCCCGGGTTCGCCTGCCACGATCATATCGCCGCCCATTGTTCGCAGTCACTACATAACGATCATGAATGACTGTCACTTTCTATTTTTACTTCAGATTATATGTGGGTGTTACTGGAAGTATTTTTATAGCAGCTATTTCAGAATCTCATGAAAGCTTATGACGTTATGTGGCACAGTTCAGAATATAAATGTATTGAATTTAAATGTTTGATGTTTGGAGAATTATAAAGTAAAATAACTGCCTTGAAAGTGTGTCATGCATTTGAGCTTTCTTCGCACATGCAAACACAGCCCACTTAATATTGTAGTGGTTCTATTTGATTTGCCAATGTCACATTGATTTTGTCTAAAGAATACGTAACGTAACTAGTGTTCTATAGGTTTTCTCCTTATTTCTCTCGTTCCCTTGTCAAAATGAAGGTTGTTCAGTAAAGGTCAAGCTGTGATGTGGGTGGGCGATCATTTCTGTAACCCACCTCGTTTGTTGGTTTTCGATGATGGATTGCCGTGTAATTAAGGCCGATTATCTGTCTACCCGTCTGCCTCAGGGAAACTGGGCACTGGTGGAATTTTAAAATTGTTGATAATGTTACAGTCGGTTATGGTAATAAGCTTATTATCGATAGCAGATCTGCCGGTATCTGTACGACGTAATGGAGGACGGTGATATTCAATGCACAATTTCAGATTAATGAAGTTTCCTCTAAGTCGCAAAATAATATTTTGATTAACATAATATGGTATTTGAATTGTATTGATGGATTAGATACATTGTGTATGTATTCACCTAAATAAAAAATAGAGCTCCCAATAACCATTGCGTCTATAATTTCTGACTTGACGGGTTTTATTAAGAAAATTTGGCATATAGGCATATTATTAAGTCTGTCTGCATTTGCAGCGACAATATCTCTTCACTCTAAATCTCCCATTTTCATTCTTCTGTTTTTGTTAAGCAATTTCTTCTCAGGTAAGTTTTAATTACCACCCACGTAAAAAGGTGCGATTGATTTAATGTTTTATTAAGTGACCCACAATGCTAGGAAGCTTTTAAAAAAAAAATCTTTAACGAAACTTAGCTTCGGTCAAATAGTGGATATTACTCTACCACTCGAATAGTTTAGTTTCGCTGATGTGCAGCCATTACCTATGCTTTTTGGTGTCGTGTGGTCATAAATTGTGGTTTTACGGTAATGTGCATCGACTTCCCTGGGTATGTACCGTTTCCCGGTGGTCGCTGGTTCAGGCGACTCTTAGCGTGAACAACACTGCATTCTACGCGGTCAGTGGAATCTAATGACCGTGTCGTGTGACCAGCATTCTGGTCACTAACAGGACATGACAGATAGTCTCTCATCTATCACTGTAATACGAAAAATATCACATGAGTTAATCATAGTTTCCAGTAAGTCTTTAACAATTGTTTTTCAGTTGTCTGCATTTTTTTAATTGTAGTATGTGTTTTTAATAGTTGATTACTAAATAAATGTTTTATTTTTATCTTAATTCAGCGGTATCTTACTCGTAAAGTTATATCAATAACTCATTACAATAACTTATTATAATAACTTGTCTTTTCAACTGTGTCAGCAACAATTTTTAATGTAGCTATTAAATAGATAAATATTGTATTTTCTAAAAAGTAGAGTAGAAGAATACAAGACTCCCAGTGCATCCTACACAAAAATGCGGTATTTTCCGAAATGTATTGTCACCGCGGCGGATGCGTGTGCATCGTTTAGCGCCTGCTCTACGAAACGAGCTTGCGCCCGCGTTGTCTTATACAAGCTGTGCATCTTAAAAGCTTTCACGGCTCATTGTGCACGTACATAACCAAAACTGACGCCCAACAGCTTTAGACCACTGGTCTGTTAATTAGTACCTTTGGTTCCGTTTCGAAATCAACACGAATTCCGTAACTTCCAGTTTTTGTATTCAAATGATTAGATCATTTATAATCAATGTCATAAAATTTAATGTGTCCTTTTATTTTTACCATCTCAGCGTCTCGTTAACTGATTTATATTTCTAAACTACTACGAGGCCAAGTTTTGTTCTCAGAAAATGGAAAGATTTCTTTGTGTGCAAGATGTTCGGTTTTTTTTTTCAGAAAACGAAAACGTGAAATGTTACGACGCAACGCTCGCCCAAATAAATGGACGAGGGAGCCATTGTGTGGGTTTGGGAGGCAGGTAGACTTTTTTGTCGACCGTACCGCTGTACTGGTGGAGAAAAAAATACGTAATTTATTAGTGCCGGCTGTTTTTGAACAGTAGTTGTGTGTGTCGTGGACAGTTATTGTAAAAAAGCCAGCTGAAAACATCCTTTCTCGGCAAATTCGATAAGGCAGGTTTAGATGGTGCCGTGCTCGGATTCTTTTTTGAATTGAAACAAGTATCTTTAACTACGACATGGATTTTTTTCAATACATTAATCAATATTTGGAACATAAGTTGATCTCAATCACCTTAATAACTTTTTTAATACACAATATTTGTTATAAAATATCAAAAACACGTTGTATTTGATATTTTCAGCTATAAAGGCTCTTGGCAACGACCGCTAGAAGCAACAAGTTTAACTACTGTTGCAATGTTCGTACTCTCCGCCTCAGCCCAAGCAGTTAGGAAGCCATTAAACAAATTATCGTTACAAGTAAATCATAATTTCTAAAATAGCAAGCATCTTGCAGGAAGTTGGACGGCATAGCTTCCGTTTAATAACAAACGGTTCGTCCAAGGATCGCGTCCTAAACAAACACAGATTTCCATTAAAGTCGGGCAGACGGACAGGCTTAGCCATATATATTTATTGATTTATTGATCGTAAGGAGAAATCCCGACGGTCGTAATTTAAACGGGCAACCAAAAAGCCGGCCCAATGTTTTGGAGATGGGCAGAGCAATGTTTGAACATGTTTACGATAAAATAAAAATATCGTGGTGTTACGCGTACGACTGTACGTGTCATATCTATGTTTATGTTATGGTTTGATTCGATCTATCAGTTATTCCTGTTAAATATTTGTGATTTAAAAGTACATTTGTTTGGTAGGGTTAACGTAAATATGAAACAAGGCTGATACACTTTATTTTTCAAATTGATTTTTTATAAATCTTTTTATTTATGAATATTCTTAACACAAATAGTTAACTACATATATGAGAAACGTAGTTTTTTTAGTTAATGAAGAATGGGCACTATTTTAAAACTGTAAGTTCCGATATAAAATTGGCAGGTCCGTTAGTTTTTAGAGAAGGCACGATGATCATTTCGAGCATAAAAAATATCTAGTCCAAAGCTACTCTACTATGATAGTAAGAACAAGACAGAGGTCCCTTTTCTGACTATCGGAGTCTCCCACTAAAGAAATGCACAACTACTCGCCGATACCTGCGTGGGGTTATCTTCTATCCTTGTTCTAACATCTCCGTTCCTTTCACACAATAAAACGGTACGATTAGGAAGAAAGAGATAAATATTATAATCTGTACATTTTAGGGATATTACATTTTTCGGAGGAATACTTAGATATGGAATTTTCATATTTATATTACAAACATTTGAATATCGGTACTTGGTGATTTTTCCCTCCCGACTGAGTTTGGACAATATAGAAATAATAAATTTACAGACATTGTTAGGATTTTTTAGAAAACACTTACCTATGTGTGATTATAAGTACGAATTGGTATCTGATGTGTTCAGGATTTCTTGTTAATTTCTGAAATTCAATACAGCAATCTTCAATTATATGTATATGAGATATTCAGTTGGCGATGATTTCAATTCAAAATCTTATGATCTCATCAGTACCTACCTAAGTATCCTTGATAGCGCAGCATCATGCATTTCCTAACAAAGGACCAGATAACCTGTTTATTTACATCGTAAGTATAAGAAAAGGCTCGATTGTATGTAAAACAAGCTCTGTAAACGGGCCATAAACTTTATTATAACGAGGTTCCGTCGCACGCCCCGCCCCGCGCTCGCGCACCAATTTATACAGATGCCCAAATCGAATGATTTTTATCTCGATTCTTAATTTTACACTTAAATATCGACACGTTTTACTTACTCGAGAAGATTATAGTTTTGGGGATATGACATTAATATTCTTTAACGACAAATAGCTTTTACCGTTTTCTCGTTTTTGTCCGACCTCAAAAAAGGAGGTTTTCAATTCGACGAATTTTCGTGAACCGATTTTGATATTTCTTTTTAAAAGATAAAAATCTGTTAAAATTTCTGATTGTCGAAGAGAAGTCCACGTACACCAAACAAAGCTTTGAAGTTGGTTTCCTTTAAAAAAGGTAGTTATTAAAAAAAAACCTAAATAAAATTGTAAGTCGTGCGTATTATTCAACAGTAGGCACTTTGATGAACAATACCTAACATTTCGCATGGAACAGGTAGCATGTTGCATGAAAAATCTTATTACCTATTCAACCATGTGTCTAATCAATTAAATTGGTATTAATTTATTACGAAGCCGCTGTGATTCACACCTACTCAATATACTTACCTAATACTATACGAATAAAATAACCAGCGTACATAGAATGGGGCACATAAATAACTTATCTATGATTATCACCCTGTACTTTATCGTCTAAATTCAATTCTTCGCCGTCAATCTCTTGGAAAAGCGTACCACATCGGTTTATGAGTAGCTCGAGGGCTGCAGACAAAGTAATTCACTCAGTGAGTAGGTTCTATTACAAAGGAGTGTAAAACTGAAATTGTGTGTAGCGAGCGGTAACGACGATTGCCATGACGAATTGCCGACGCCTCGGGTCTACGAGGCAAATTTATTAATTAAAGCTTCGGTGTGCCTTCCGCAAAGGCGAAGATATAGAATTGCTAGATATTTGGTTGGTTAAAGTTAAATGTCTTTGGTTAACCATAAATACATTGAAGCTGTTCCTTTAGAATAGGTATTACCTGCGACACGAGTTCCAATGGCGTAAAAGAAAGTTATTTGTGAGTGGTTTACCAAAAATATTCACACCACAAAATTAGTACTTTCCCATACCACACTGCATATCACATAGCTATCTATTACAGCAACGCATATTAACACTGCCGTTAAAAACACACCTACTTAGAACGAGTCGATCGATAATCATTATAATAGACACAGTTCGTTGTACTCGAAAGTGATAAAATGCTTAGATAACAATCATAGTAGGCGGCTAGTTTGAACTCTATTTTGCATCTCCGCGGCGGCACATCAAACACGGAGGTAATCATGCCCTCCGATACTGTGAGGTATCCACGCACGATCCGTGGGCGGTAAAATGTTGCTTGTTGACGCTCCCAACTGATTTGATTGTACAATCAGTTGGATAGTTCTTTTTGTTGGCATCTTTGATCTTAAAAGGTGCAGCCGAATCAAACGAAAATGATCAATAAATAATTGTCATATAAAAAATCTGAAGATGGGTAAAAATTATAGTTGATTTCTTGAATTGAGATTTTTTGGATCATTAAATTTAACATAGTTATTAGGTACTTTGACATTGTACAATTTATAAGATCAAACATTATTTCAATGGCATTTTCCATTTAATCGACAACAGGGTTTTTAAAGAGTACCATATATTTTGTATTTTTATTTAAAGTTTGTTCTCGTAATTTTTAACGCAATTTCAAAACCTCTTCAAAAATGTTATAAGCGTAAAATACTAACAAGTATTATTTATAAAGGCAATCAAATCGCCGAGCGGCATATTAACGATATTGCCGCGCATTTTTTCACCGTACCATGTACGGTTTATCTCAACTGGGCGTGATGTAATAACTTTGGACACGATCGACTTCTCGCTGCGTTAGCGCCGACACAAACACCGCCAATGTTTACCGAGTGATAGGCAGCGGTTTTTTTGTAACCAGCTAATCGGTTGACGAAAAACGGTGGTTGTAATAAGGTGTTCGGAAAACCTGTATAGAGAAAAAGTTGAATTTTTTTCGTTTGGGTTTTGAAGAACGTTGTTTAACTAATTAACTTATAACGGGCAATATTATAATTCATTGTCTAATTTACCAACTTTGGAAAAAGAGGTACTTATGCTATGATAACATTTTAATTTTCCGTATAATAACAACATTATTATTATAGTAACTTAATGTGCTATTTACGATTATGCTCTTCACCTTAACATTTCAAAATAAATCTTACAAGTAACAACATACAAATTATTAAAATTCCTTTCTTTAAAAGACCTTTGGCCTATCAAGTAAGTACTGTTAAACTTAATGTTCACTTTTCAAAATTTGACTGACGCGGACGCCTCGTTGTGCGCCTGAGTTTCTTTCCAACATGGCTGCTCCGACATAATCACTTTGATAAATAAACTGATAAAAGATGTTGTTAGTGAAGGCTGTAAAACAAACTCAGCGGGATTTAAATTATAAATGTTTTAAATGCATGTAACAGACAGTTGATCTGAGCTAAGATTAGTTTTTTCACGAATTTGTGGCATTTTAATGTTGGGAGCATTTTGTAGCTTGTCAAAAGTTAGATATGACAGATAGGTATTTTTGTTACCGTTTAAGAAAAAAATGTATGTAAGTTTTGATTATATTATCATGTGGTGATCTGTAGCATTCTTGAATAAATACTTGTACACAACTTTAATTAATATCGATGGTCATACGTTGACAACTCGTAACCCACATTTTTTCGCAAAATGAGTTATGCACATCAAAAAATTTGAAATTAAGCGCCGAATCTTCCCATTGATAACTCGTAATGCACAAAATATGTCATTCAAACAATTTATGCCACAGCTGACAACTCACAATTAACAGGTATCAACTTGAACTCACTAGTGAGCGAGTTACGAGGTATCAACGCAAATGTAGTTCGCAATATTCACTGACAGAGTAAGATTACGGCGCTTTTTCCAACTTTAAATACGTCTATTTATTAACGAAATAAGGTCCCTGAAGGTATATTGATAAGTTTATTTTTTTATTTTACGTAAAACGCTCAATAAAACCTCACTATTTAAATTTTAAGCCATCCTATTATTATCAATACCTTTAATGTAATACAAATTAATGAGAACTATTGAGTTATTCAATAATGTTTTGGTAATAATCATAATAAAATAGCTATTAACTGTTAGAGCTGTTACCTGACCCACCGAGACCCCGCCGTGCCACCTAGGGTGGGTCAGTTAACAGCTATAACCCACTGTACACGCTTCATACGGCTACATGTCGAGCTATACAAATCCACTTTACGCTAAACAAATATTGGAACAACAATATAAAGATCGTCAACTGTGGAAACAAAATGCAAGAGAAGAAAGAGAAAAGGAGGCAGGTGAAGGAAAATGTATTGTCTCAAAACAGGACGTTTAGGCTGTGATCGATGTCCATCCAAGAAAGTAAGGTGTTATTGGCTTTCAGAGGTCAACTCTGATAATCAAGCATCAGCTTTTGTTATCATGCAAAGATCCAGACGACGTCAAAAGGATCAAATTTGACTTTTTCGAAAAAGTTTGATGATTCAAAAGTCATGCTTCATAAAAGTATCAGGCCTGGAAAGAAAAACAT
This sequence comes from Subacronicta megacephala, assembly GCA_958496365.1. NCBI lineage: Eukaryota > Metazoa > Arthropoda > Insecta > Lepidoptera > Noctuidae > Subacronicta > Subacronicta megacephala. The sequence continues at coordinate 10,026,030 of OY292529.1, read as the reverse complement.
GGTACATTCGCAACGAAAACTATTCTTTGTTGCCGAGTAGGCTAAGAAATATTAATTTTCCCGTAACAACCTACGAGCATCTTTTTAAGGAGTTGCCTAAACTTCATCATGATCATATCTTCCAAATGAGGTCCACTGCTGAACGAAGGTCTCTCCCTAGACTTCCACACCGATACCGGTTCTATACCGCCTGCATCCAATGACTCCCTGCGACCTTTACCAGGTCGTCTGTCCATTTCGTTTGGAGGTCGTCCCACACTGCGTTTTTCGGGGGGTGATCGCCACTCCAGAACCTTTTTGCCCTAGTGGTCATCAGTTCTACGAGCTATGTGCCCCGCCCACTGCCACTTAAACTTGCTTATCCTTTGAGCTATGTCGACAACTTAGTTTCTTCTACGGATCTCCTGATTTCTGATTTGGTCGCGTAGAGGAGTTCCAGGCATAGCTCTCTCCATAGCTCGCTGAATGACCTAGACTCTAGGTCATTACGCTCACTATGGGTCTTACAAGAAAGCTCTAGGTCCTAGAGCTTTCTTATACTCATTCTAAGACCCATAGTGAGCGACCACGTCTCTGTGCCATACATCATCTATGGTAAAACCTGGTCGCCTAAACTTATTTCATTCAAATTAAATTACTTGCAAGCTCTTAAAACTGTAATACCTTCAGATTATAACACTTTTTATGTTAATTTGCCGCACATGTCCTTGGTTTAATCTAATAAAACAGTGTTTTTTTTAAATTGACAACTCTTAAGTCATTGTTGACTTCTCGTAACACGTAAGTAGTGAGGATTTTCGAAAATTGTTTACTCGTAACTATTTTTTTATTAATTATTTATTGAATTATCTATGTGGGCAGGTATTTTTTTTTAATTATATTAATAAATAATTCGATTATCTACCAACTACTTTTTTATTTTTTATTTTATTTATTTATTTTCAAAATTATACAGTTTTTTCTCTCTCTTGTAAAATTTGACAATTTGCAGTTACATGTTGTCAACCTTTGACCATCGATATATTATATTATACCTTTTTGACGCGTTGATGTCTTTTGTAAGGCCTTGCGCGTGACCGCAAAGAACACGCATAAGTAAAATTATCAATTTTCCGCCTAACTGTTAAGTTCTCAGTTTTTATAAGCGTTAATGCGTATAATAATAATACCTAAGTATTGTATTATTATACGCATTCCTCATTCGTCTGAAGACCGAACCCGATGAGTATTTTCTAGATAAGTAAGTAAGCTTTATTTATCTAAGGAGAATCTATTAAAAAACATGATTAGTGTTTTACCTATAATAACATGTCCCACAAACACCGCTAGCTAATAATTATAAAACGATAGCATCTCATAAAAATGCGGTTATGACATATCTACTTTATAACTACGATTAGCTCTACGCAACGAAAAACTAATTTAAATAAATTTCAAAAAGGCATTTATGAGCCATAGTGAAGCTCCACAGCAAACTAAATTAAACCCTCCTCTTTGACTGAAAGGTTTATATCGGAAAAACGACAAAAAACCAGCGCCTGAGTCATTCTCGTTAGTCAGACGAGGTGCCACGGTACCTGTCTCGTAAGTGGCAGTGTTTGTTTATTTAAAATCACACCTTAAATAAATAAAAATAGGTTGCATAATTCAATGTGTAATTATGGTGGTTACGACATTTTTCGGTGAGTGAGTTCGTCTTGTTAGTAAGCTTATTGTTACCGGTGCGGACTTCCGTCCTTGTCTAGCGCGCGTGTTTGGGTGCGCGTGGGTGCTGCTATCCCTTTCTAGTCGTTACGGCAAGGTCGGCTCGTTAAAAGCTCTTAACGAGAAGCGAAGGAAAGCACGAGCCTCTGAAGTTCTCAAACTTGTATGCAAGTATTGAAACAATTGTTTTAAATATAAAAAAGTTTATCACAACATGTGTGTCTCTGAACCAAATAATAATTATTACATTAACCTTTTCGTAGTCGTTAGTGGATTAGTTTTCAATAATGTTTGGTAGAAAGACATTGAAATTAGTCAAGTGTGATTTATAATAGAGGCAACACAAAAGGTTTTTTGGTAGTTTTAAACCTTATCACACAAGATTATCTATTAGGTATATTTTCCACTGATTTTAAAACTCTTCAATCTACTGTTTTAGAACATAAAATTTGAAGAAAAAAGGCACTCTAGCCATTACAAAAGCTATTTTTATCTCAGTATTGGAAACTTTGAACATCTTAGTCGAAGGCTTGCAAGGTACGTTCCGCGCATGTCCCGTTCACACCTGAATCTTGCGCATCTACCCATCTCGCTCTATCACGGCGCTATCTCTCGCGCGTACTGACACCATCCCGTCACGCCACTCAGGATAATCGCCTTAAGAAAACAACTTGCATTTATCTCCCAGTAAGTTCCGGACTTGTAATCAATTTAAATTCTTCTTACATTTTACTCTCAACTTTTTTTTGAGTCGGTCAGCTGATGTCGACTGTATTATTTTTTTACTTATACGGTTATATCTACATATTAATGCGATGTTGGTGATTTTTTGTCGAATTCTTAATGAGCTTCCTTTAGTTCATTTTTGTTAGTATTTAATTGGTATCTTGTTATAACGTTTTATGACGATTGCACAATAATTATTATTTATGTTGTATCTGAGTATGGTAGCATATACTAAGGGGGTACCTCACGGATCACCTTATAAATATACCTATAAGTTGCCAGACTGCGTAAATAAAATAAATTGGCGCTAAGAATTCACATAATAAAATATTTTATAAAAAATTTGAACAGTAGCTTAACTAAACTTATTAAATACTTTTTTTTTTTCATTAAACTCCCTAGGTACACTTCGTACCTGAATAATTGAAGTCGAATTTTATTTTCTAATGAAAATTCCAGAAAATTTTTTACGAAAGAAAGTATGATATCCCGAATCGTTTGAAATGATGGCTATAGTATTGTACTTGTTTATTATAGCTGAGGCAACGCTCCTGGCCGTCCCGGACAAAAATAAAAGAAAAAAGTGGTATTTCTGTAGAAAACGACTCGACCGATTGCCTCGTTGAGTCTTCAATCGATACCTACTTGTACCGACATCGTATTTATATCGATCCGTATACCTAAATGTTATAACCGATTTTATAACTTACGTAGGTACTTATTTCGGAAATTCGCCTGGCACTTACATACACTTTTATTGAGAACCAACGAGCGGTGTAATATGGAGTTATAGTTTCAATGGGGTTTCTTGGAGAATTTTATTAAAGTTAACGTATATGGGATAAGAATATTTCCTTTATTGTGACTGTCTGTATATATATTTTATATCTCTTCATAGGTATATAGATAGGTCGTAAACTATTCCCAATTTTCAAATAATTCCTTTGCCTCTTTAGTTTAATTAAACTCATTGAGTCCAAGAACTATGTCGATGTTGATGATGGTACAGGTTTAATAATCCTTTGCATTTATTCCACGTAAAATATCATAAGTTTTCGACTCGGAATGAGGAGATCCAATGAAATTCGAATTATTTCGACCCACTTTCTTCAGGAATGTTAGGTATTTGGGTTGTTAATATAATTACCAAGCTTCCTTTTTTAACATATTTATGCCATCACACCTGTAGGTACTCCTCGAAGGGTTAGGTAAAGTGTATGTATGTAGGTATACCAGCAATTCGCGAGAATTTTATAGAAAACCCTAATAACACTTTGTTCGCAACAGCAAATAGCACCTTTAGTGTAGCCGTCGAACTTCCGACCTCTACACTAAGGATTTTTTTTATCAGCTAGAATATTACGAAAGGGTCGCCAAGCAACACCTTCAAGTAAATGTAAACAGTCTGTCTCTTATACGTTTAAATAGGCACCAAACTGCCTATGTGACTATTTACTTGCGAACAAATTAATATTCAACAGCTAAGCTTACACTTGCATAAGGCAACATGATTTTACCACACAACAAAATATTCAAAGTTTAGTCTGACATAACACGTACATATTTGTTATGGGCAATCTGAATTATAGATGAACAACCGAAGCCATTATAACAATTTGAGAGATTACATCGAGTCGATGGACCGATCAGTCAAAAAGTTAATCACCGTGCCGAAAAACTATTTGGTGGAATGGCATTAGGCTGTGCGCACACTATGCTCGAAGAGGAAACTTGCGCAGACGCATTTTAAGACGTAGCCTAACATCCTTAGATTATACTTGTCTTATCTTAATATGTGTAACCTATGTCTATGGTATTATGAACTTTCTATTATTGTTATTCCAACCATGTATATCTAATAATTTTACAAAAAAATAACCTTAATTGATTACTTTTTTTATTTGTCGCTTAGAGGCCATAATTAATTTATTGGCTACTCTTCTTGTGAAAAAAAAGGAGCTATAAAATGAAATAATAATAATATACAGTTCATAATATTCTACCTTCTCCCTCTAATAATGAGAGGAGATCCGTACCCAGCAGTGGGACAATGTAATGGGTTAATGATGATGATGATGAATATTCTACAATGACAATTTACAAATATCAAGATATTATTTAAATAATATTATTTCCCAAACAAAGAATTGATAATACAAAAATATATACAACAATACACCTACCACTAGACTAGTACATAAGATTACACATCAAGCTATAGAATTCCATAAGCTGACCTCGGATTATAGGCTTTCTATCTCTATAGCTTATTCTTAAAAAAAGTACAGCTTATATCTATACGTACATAGGTACTCGATCTACGCGTCTATAACCGGCCTATTTCAATTTACAGATTACATTGGACGTGAGACAATTTAGTAAAGGTTGGTTCGCTGTCGGTCGTCCACCGTTCATCATAGTGAATCAGAAATATCTTAAGTGGTAATAAATGGAGTGTAAAGAGCATCTGTCGAAATAGTTCGCGACGTAACGTCGCTTCTCGATGTTATTTATGGCCTGTGAGTATACTGATGAATGAGGTCCATTGTGCGAATGTTTGCATCATATTGCGTCCCACATAAAAGCATCAAAGATACAGTAGTTGTTTATGTGATGTAAGTACTGTATTCTTAGTAGATAAGCTTTCCAATATTGTATTGTTTGTTGTATTCGAGTCACCACCCGACCAATCTGAATTAATAAATTAAATACAAATATTTGTTTCTTCTAGGGGTCAAACTTGTGAACCCCTAGAGCGTCAATCGAGCCGTCAATATTTATAACAACATTGGTCTTCAAGAAAACATATTTCAAACCAGCACGCGCACCACACTTCACTAGACTCCTAACAACCCACGTGTAATCCGCTTCAGTATTCCGTAATAGTTTCGAACGAGACGCGTACGCGCGGGACATTAAAAAGCTCTTTGAAATCTCCGTCCATGCCACAATAAAACTAGCTCAGTCATCCACCGTCCGGTGGAATTGTCTGTCATTCAATTCGGGACGTTAAAAGCTTAAATCTTGTATTCTTGTTATTATAGGTGAATTTACGAAGGCACCTGAAATGCCTCTTAACAGTGCCCTCGTTAAAAAACGGTTTGATTGGAATTGAAATTGCTCTCCGAAGCTATTTGGGGAATTGAGCAATTAGACCGTTAGAGAACTTCATTTTAATGCTTTGTGTTCTGTAAATAACGTTCATCTAATAAATTAAAAGGAGAAATAAAATTGACTACGCTTTTGTAAATCTACGTATATATGTAGGTAGGTACGTATTTGTTATGTAAAGCTGGCAGCAACATAATAAAATACGAAAAGCATCCGTAGCAATAGTCTATCCTTTGTGTTTTGATTGCGCAATGTTGCTTTTTTGCTGCCGAAGCAAGAATTAGTCAGAAATAAATGGCTTTGATTGCATATGCAAATAATTTATCGTGAGTTTATAACAATTTTTAAACCAAATTAGTTACGCGGCATCATCATTTTCTTTATAGTTTATTTACAGCGGATATCCTGCTGTCAACGACTCTATTTGTCAACTTTTGATGTCAACGGTAGTTCATTGCGGTTTAATATCTAAAATTAATTAGTTTTTGAAAGCTATATTTACTAATGAAAGTTATAAAGATTTTTATATGTCTCATAAGCGCGATTTTACGACAGTCTATTTCGGAGTTATTATTATTGTCGTTAAGAAAATTTAAGATAAAAAACGATCTGATTAAAAAAGGCTTGGAAATTTTCTATTCAATGTTGTTGATATACAATATGTCACGGCAGTGACATATTATTATATTAGAAAATCATATATTATTAATAGTATGCTTATCAACTCGTTACAGGTAGCACTATCCATCTCCGACGTAATTATAGTTTGAAAGCTTGTTAAAAAGTGGTTTAGCTTGAACAGCTATAACTTGATGAATACGAACCTCAATTATTTATTGTAAAACATGATTGAAATGGTAATCGTGTATTGCGGTAGCTGATTGGACTCGCAAGATAGAAAATTATTAATGGCTCCTTCCAAAAGACAATTAAACTACTAACTCAGTGTCATTTGTCGTATGCTTAGAATAGTTGTTTTTTTGCAGAACTATTAGTGCAATGGTGGTCGGGCCAGTCGGAGCCGTTGACCGAATGATGATAAATAATATTTTGTAAATTGAACTTCTAGACACTTTTACAGGTCGATGTTGAAGATACTAAGTACTTGCCTGCGATATTTCAAATGGATTTAGGTCACTTGTGTTTAGCTGAACGCAATATTAGAAAGTTTTAAGTAATTTTAAAAAAAACAACCTGTATGTTTGATACCTTACACAAGTAAGGTATCCAAAATACAAATTTTGGTCTTTTTGCCCATACATGACAAGATGGCTAGCTTTTGTCTTTAACCACAAAATTAAAAAGGTTCCAAAGACAAAAGACTGCGTAACGAGCACGCTTACTATTCTCTCCGTGGAGTTCTATCGCCAATCAGGCCGACGCAGTAAAAGAAAGAAAATGTAAATAGATGTGTTTTGTATGCGCAGAGACCATTTCGTTAACCGCGCTCAGTGCCCATTATGTAAATATTACACTGTCATGAGAAGAACAAGAGGTATCCGAGGTAACGACAGCTTTTGTTACGAAGACATTGATATGGTATTGTTAAAGTATGCTATGGTTTAGCCGTTTGCAGCAATGCAAATGTACGGCAAAATGCAGCTCAGGATGGACCGACCTGGACTGGGACTGATTAGGTGGAATAAAAGGAAATAGTCGTTGGATGCAGGCGAAATAGAACCAGTCTTTGTAAAAATCTATGAGGGAGGCCTATGCTCAGCTGTGGACGTCCTCTGGCCGATCTGAGGAGTGTGATGATGAATAGAAAATTAGAAACACACGTCCTCTTCAGTCTGGTTTTTTGGTACTGCCATCTTTATTCGTCTTATGAAATCCGTACTTAAACAATAATAAACATTACATCATAGACTAGACGGCAATAGATAATTTTTTCGCGTAACTGAACTAAGTCCTAAGCTCAGGTTTGAAAGACAATATTGAAATGTGAGCTTAAAAGCAAAGTGCATCTTTAATTTCGCTGAATCGGAAGTTCTGCAATTTAGATGATTGAGCATGTAATGAGATAAACCATAGTGCCTAAGACTTATTTCTATGATTTGTTTATTGCAATCTTAGCGTCATTTCCAGCTGAGTTTGTGTTTATCGACTTGATCATGATTAGGTACTATCGCAGATCTATGGATGTTACTTTTTATATGTTTCATGTCCATTTAATCTTAGTATCTATAAAGATAAGTATGTAGTAAGTAAAGTTAGGTATGTACCTTATTAATATTTAATTATCACCCCCTTAATAAGTTGAAGGCAACCTGCGTGGTGGACGATAGCCTCAGTCTCTTGACTCTCGAGAGGAGACCCGTGCCTAGCACTGGGACAGGGGGGGGGGGGGCAAATGGGTTGCTGATCTATAAAGATGGGTATATATGACAAATTCTATAAAGCTTTTATCCTGTGGCTACTGTGCTGATTGCTGGCTGATCGGCTGATTATCTTTTTAATAACTAGGCGTATTAAAAAACATAATTAACATTCTATTTCTATCTAGCAGCATTCCTGCAAATTCTGTAGTTCTTAACAAGAATATTCCTGGGATCCGTCAAACTTTAACTATACGGAATTACCTAGACATCCGCTTATGTCAATTATATCCACTTAAAAATGCCAATTTGGACATGTTACTTGCTAGAACAAGACCACTCATTATGCTAACGAGAAATTATGCCTCCGTTCTCTCGCGGGGCGTGCTTGCAATTTGCCGTCGTAAAACAAACTTAATTAACCGACACGGCCATAAAAGATATGTCATGTTGCTGTTGCCTAATAAGACGTACAACTGGTTGAGCGCCATATTTGCTGGCGGCAATCAATCAATATTTATAATATCAGATGAATTGTACAGAAGGAAATGAGTACCTACTCGTAATAGCACTTGCTTGCGAACTCGTTATGTTTTTGTTTGTGGTTATGGATTGTTTTTCTATGCTTTTAAGATAGATTGAGGAGAAAAAAAAGCTGCTCTTATGTATATCTAGGTAGTTGCCGCGACGGTTGTAAGTGCGGCTTCTGAGCATGACATCCTGGGTTGTTCCAGATCAAGCATTTCGTATTGAAGCGGCGGTAGCCTAATGGCTAGGGCGTCGGACTTGTTGTGTTGCCGGTTCGAAACCCCACCCATTGCACTACCGACGTGAACCCACTCGTAACACAGGCATACTTTGAGGTTTGGTTAAATACGTATGTAAAACATACTTAGTTACCTAATTAATTATACCAGTTTGTGAATGAATTATACCTAATTAAACGCACTATAATTAGCTTGAACAACACGCTTTACAACCGTTCCATCCCTTGACAGGGGTATCAATTCATATTAAATTTTACTTGGCAACCGCTAACTATACGTAATTTACTTACTATACACGCCAAATACGCCTGTATGAATGAAAATACAAAGCTTATAATTATGCGACAACATTGTCGAAGCAATATTCCCTTATTTGAATTCCCAGCATGATGTACAAAGTGTTCCATCATTTATTTTCCTTTCGAAAAACATCAATCATATGCGATCTCAACACTTAATCGAATATCCATTCCATATCATAACATGACCAGTATAATTAGACCTCTGGAAGGTCATTAATCTCCCACACTGACACTAAGTAATACGTCCGAGGTGGGTCCACGTAAACTTGCCTGTTGGTTATGGTGGTGCGTTCAACTCTCGCAGCCATATTTAGCCACCTGCAGTGAACTTGTTCGCCATTTTGGGTAGTTGGGTGTAAAGTTCAAAGGTTCTCACATGCTTGGGGCGAAGGAGAAATACAAGGACAGGGACTCGCGTAGAGTTCTAATCAAGTAACTAGGTAGGTAAAATTGAAGTAACGAAATCGTAAAACGTATTAGTAAAGTTTTAAACTCTCAATCAAAGCTCCAGAAGCTGCAGATTACTTATAAACGACCGTCATATATACATATTGTCATAGTTTTTAGAACCTGGAGACTCTGTTAGCTGTGTTTATAGGAACAGTTAGTCATTACCCTTACAAATAAGCTCATAACACATTTGAATCGCATTAATATCATACACATATCTCTGTCAGAGGCGCAACAGAAATAGTGCATCCTGTTTCGTGCGCGCACGCCGACGAAGTTGCGCCCGAGTGTCAAGCTGAGCGCGCTCGAATCGGACGCATAATCGATTTTACGAGCTCCCGAAATAAACCGCGTCCCTTCGGCACAACATGCATCATCGACGGTCACATTCTGCACCCAGCTTGTGTTGTTTTTTTAATGCAAAGGGAAACATAAGAGTTTAGGAGTTAGCGTCCATCCATATGTTGTTAAAGAAACATGCGCACTGATTCCAAACAATAAGTCTAAGTCTGTTTCGATTTTAAATCGGAACGTAGTCGAATATTCATCATGACATAATTTCCATAGGACTGGATTATTTAATCACATCATATGATCATTCATTGGACGCCTTTTATGACAAAGTTATCTGGCAATACTAACAACTTTATGCACCTAATGTGGGCGAAACCATTTACAGAACGCAATTTAAACACAAATAGGGAAACAGTATTTTAATAGTAACTCTCCAAATTATAGAACACGGCATCGTAGCGTCCCGTCTAAGGCAATAAATGGGTCCGTTCACCCAAATAGTGCTGTGGGTGTTGTGTTTTATCGTTACGAGCGGGTTAACGAGCGCGGCACTGCCATGCGTCCATGCCGCTCAGCTTCGTCAGTTCGTGTCTATCCTATCTCAAACAGAATGTAAACGATTCCATATGAATTACTTTCTGGTATTGTGTTCCGGTTGATCCAAAATAGTCTGTTTCGAAACGTATTATTACGATTTAACCCATAGCACATTAACTATTTATAGTTGATGCTTAGGCCATAGAATGTTGTTTTTTAAATATTTATGGTAGTTGGGGCAGCAATAGGAAAAGATAAGATCGCTTTTCTATGCGAACAAGATTTTTTTTAAACTTATTAATGTACCAACTGTTATTTAAAGAATTAGGGAAATAGGGTCTTACTGTTCTAGCTCAATCAGAACATGAATTATATTTGGGACCACTTCTAGGAGCATTATTATACTAAATGTAGGTAACATTTCTTTAAAGAACATGGGTTATAACGCTCTAAAAATAAATTCTTCTGACAGCAAGACTCACGAACACCTGAAAGGGTGCCGACTCCTCCATCTTTCATTTAAAACTTGTCAGTCCCACTAACGAAAACCTTTTTGCGTCGAGGCTACACCAACACTGAACAGACAGACTATTCACCTCTATTTTTTTAAGCTTAAGTTATTGATCAGTCTGTCAGTCGAAATTTCTGCTTGTCAGACTATAGGTTTTCTTGAAACCCCAAGGTGTCTCAACGCTAGCTCACCGCGACGCAACCGACATAATATGTCATGTCGACATTTACGACACCCGACATTTGAAATAAGAATACAAATGTAATGACCACATGTGTGGCCTCGTAAACTTGCCTGTGTCAACCAAGAATTAAATATCGTATTAAAGATCACGTGAGAAAATTAAAAACTTTCCGGCAACACTTGCTTGCTGACAATGAAGGTAGGTAAGTATGTATATTTGTTTGTTTGAACGTACTAATCTCACCATTCGGATTTGATAAGTCCTTTACATTTATTTGCCCAATTCTTGAGAAAGGTTATGGCTATTTAACTATTTACCTATGCTACGATCTTTACGCGCGGGTAAAACCGCGGGTCACTGCTATATTTTGATACAGACACATTTTACTAGCGTGGCACATCTCATTAGCTCATCACAATACACATTGATGAACATAAGTATTCATAACATTAAGTATAAATTAATATTGCATCGCATCTCGGTGTTGTCAAATAAATATATTTCTTTACGGCGTGAAACCAATCGTTGTGGAGATAGCGTTATCGTTTAATGGCCACTTGAGCCACGCCAAGACGCCACATAAACAAAAAGAAATAAAAACTGTTCTTAAAAGCGGCCATCCGTTCGCGCCTCGATGTAATAACATTTGCATTTCCTTACATTTGCGCCACATACGCATACGACGACTCGGTCTTGGTTGAACGTCGTGTTCTCGATAGATCCAAATGCTTTATTGAGTCATAAATCCCAACTCCAAGTACTGTGTACTAATATGCTAAAAGGTTTTTGTTTTATAGCGATACTGATTGTCTGTCATAACATTTACAAATTCGATTATTTCAAGTATTTAAACTCAAGTTTGTACATATGTTGTTCGAGGAAATATAAACTTCATGTAGATTTAAACATTAAAACCGGTGCGTGTTCGTAAGTACTTGAAAGAAATGAGCCTAATTATCACAATGCAAATCGTACAAACATTAGTAAAATGTTAGCCAACATGTGCCGCGGCGGAGGCCGGATCAAACATACTAGCAAGCGAACAAACACCGGTGTTTGGACTATCGCCACTTTCGGTTCTGTACAAATAGGACCGTTGTTTGTTCAAGTGCCAGTGACACGCCACTGCGGAGATCTTTGTCCAGCTTAACAATATCTCCAAGAACCCTTTTGATTCCCACTCTTGTCGTCTGTCTCACAGTAAGGAACAAGGGACGGAGCGGGTCTAGTCACATTGGCGGCGGCTCAAAACAACGCGACACCTTTCTCGGTCTTAGTGGGAAGGATTTACCTGTCAGATGTTTTAACGAGCTAAGTAAGGGTTGACAAAGGCTATAATTTACTCGAGGCGAAGTTCAACAAGAACCTTTACGAGTCTCCGAGCGTGTGCGAGATCCCCGAGTATAGCAACATGATTAAAATAAAACTAGGAACGCAACAGACGATGATTAGAGTTGGGAAAATTAACGATTTATCAATCGGTGGCTGAGATCGTAAAATTTAAATTTATAATAAGAAAAGAAGAGTATTAAGTATTTTTTTTTATAGTAAATACGTATAACGACCCACAGCGGTATCGAATTACACTGTCATCTTGATTACAACCACTTTTTGTGGACATCAACGGCCCAAACAAGTCCCTGGTGTACAATTACAATGTTACTACAGCATCGATCGGATTAACTTCTTTATTAATAAATAAAAAATAGCATAAAATATTATTTTCAACAAAAGTATGCATAGCAACACTGCAAACAAAAAATCTTACGTGTTAGGTCCTAATTGCCCTTTCGGCGTGAATAATTATTGCAATTAACAATTTTCGACACGCATAAAACAAACAGGTTATATTTTATTGTTTGGTGTACAAACTCGTTTGCAAAAATACTTTATCTCCTACACATACCTTTGGCACGTAAATTGACATCAGATAAAGTTAATGCATTCATGGAAGGAGCGCGCAATTCATTATTCTTAATTGGATAGCATAAAATAGACTATCGCGCTTTATTATTTATGATCACAATTCACTTAAAAGAAAATCAACAGGACAAATATTAAGTAACTATTTGAAATTCAAATAATATTTGAATAACCTTTTTTTTTTTAATAAGCAGATAGGTAATTGGAATAAAATGATGATCACCTCGGATTAAAAAATATTATGGTTCGTTTGTATTTTTGCAAAATATTTAAGTAAAAAAAATCACACGGTGTTTATGTAAACCGCACACACGCTAAAATGTAACAAAAAGAAAAATCTGTTTTTAGTTTACCACAGAGTATTATTGGTAAGCGGTTATCTATCAGGATCTATAATTTTACAAGCATTGTAAGTATGTACTAAAAATAATCTTGGTAATACCTAATTTTGCCGTTGCCATAAGCGGACGGATTATTGAAAGGCACCTGCCCACTACAGCTGTTTGTGCCGTGCCCATTGACTGTTTAATTATCTTAATTACTTGGCATGCCATCATTGATCTTGGTTACACACGTACCTACCTTTTCGGCGTCGGGAAGTGACGACCCCATCGCCCATCGAAGCTTGATAAGCTTTCGATGCAGTCAGTCTATGGACGGTCCTCCAGCCACATAAAGTCCTTTTTGGTGCCGAGAGCGGGCAACGTCGATAGACAAAAGCAACCGGTCTCTGCTGCGATAAGGCAGGGTACATGGCGATATACCTTAAAGGGCGCATGTCTGGACCCTTAAAATCTAGCGACGTGCGGTCAATCGCCTGCATCCTTCGTGTCCCGCTGGTCGTACCGGCTACCCGGTCCACCAGCACTAGAACGCTGAGGACGAGAGAGTGGATTTGCACCTGCGCAATTGCTCGTCCACTTAAATATATTCACGCGCAGATGACTCCTGCATTCTTAATGGTTAATGAGTGTAAGTCCGACGGCGATGGAGTGCCAACGGTGGGGGGAGGATAGGTGTGTCTGAACCTTAGTTGGCATCTGCACGTAGGCGGTCTTCTGGTGATGGTCGCTCTGTGTCCCGACTGAGACGGGGGACTAGTTCGGCAGCTCAGCTGACGACAAAGCAGCCCTATTTAGGGAGCGCTCTGCTTTCCCCAATCCGGGGAGGGGCCTAGAAAAGGTGGCCTATACATAGCCTGTCTCTTCATAAAGGCGGGTGGCAAACCGCGGTCACCTGTTCACCATCCTAATGCGGTCGAAAAAAGAAACAAACAATCGCTAAACATCTTATTATAGGAACGTGGAATGTTCGCACACTTTTAGATAGTGACATAAATTCGTGCCCTGAGAGAAAAACGGCTTTGATAGCACGGGAACTAGCTAAGTACAATATAGATATCGCCGCAATTAGCGAGACTCATCTCAGTGACTCCGGAGAGCTCTGTGAACAACTTGGAGGATATACCTATTACTGGAGCGGAAAACCAAGCTCGGAGAGAGCAGCTAGTGGAGTAGGTTTTGCTGTGCGAAACTCACTGGCCCAAAAACTTCAAGAAGTACCAAAGGGTATAAATGACAGAATTATAACGTTGAGACTTCAACTGTCAACTAAGAAGTATCTCCACTTAATTAGTGTTTATGCCCCCACACTGACATCTCCAGATGAAGATAAAGCCAAGTTCTACTATGAACTCAATCAAGTAATCGGCAAAATTCCTGCTGCTGATAAGCTCCTATTATTGGGTGACTTCAACGCTCGCGTTGGCAAAGATTGCGGTGCTTGGGATGGAGTACTTGGGCGACATGGAGTTGGAAAATGCAACGCAAATGGCTTTGATCTCCTCACTACTTGCGCTGAATATGGTCTCACCATCACAAATACCTGTTTTCGATTGCCGGAAAAGTTCAAGACCACGTGGATGCATCCAAGATCTAAGCACTGGCACCTCTTGGATTATGTGATAGTACGCAAGAGGGATCTTGGAGAAGTACTTGTCACACGAGTAATGAGGGGTGCCCAGGGTTGGACCGACCATCGACTTGTTCGATCAAAACTGCGGCTGCAATTGAAAATTTCACGACGTGCTCCACATAAGAGCCCAGAGAAGATAGATTGCAAGAAACTTATTCAAAACCGAGCACTAGCAGACAGGCTGGATGATGCTTTCTATGCTAATATGTCACAGACCACAGAAGATACATCCGTCAATGAGAGATGGCGTTCTTACGCTGAAAATCTCCATAGTTGTGCCTTACGAGTTATAGGTAAACCTGATCGCAAAAACCAAGATTGGTTTGACGATGCAGATGTAGAAATCCGAAAGCTCGTTGAGGCCCACAGGCGTGCACTTCTTTCAAGAGACATCGTTGAACGAAGAAAAGCTAATTTTGACCTGAAAGTAAAAGTTCGGGCACTTAAGGACAAATGGTGGGTGGATAAAGCGCATGAAATTCAGCATTATGCTGATACTAACCAATCAGGTAAATTTTTCGGGAGCCTACAGACTGTTTTCGGTCCAAGATTTAGGAAGACAGCTCCAATATACAACAAGGATAAGACCCGACGGTTGACTGAGCAGAAAGATGTACTAGCTCGATGGGCGGAACATTTTCATGATATTCTAAATCCCACTACACAGACAACCGATATGTTGTACATAGAATCCTTAAAAGATCTACCTACCGTTGAAGATCTAGCGGAACCCCCACTGTTTGGCGAGTTTGTTGCTGCACTGAGGAGAATGAAGAATAACAAAGCACCGGGGATAGATAGCTTGCCATCTGAAATATACAAATACGGCGGCCCACACATCAATCAAAAATTATTCGAGCTTATATTGAAAATATGGGAGTGTGAAGTCATCCCGCAAGATTGGAGAGATGCTTCCATCTGTAAACTGTACAAGGGTAAAGGCGATATAGCCGATTGCGGTTCTTACAGAGGCATCTCTCTTCTCTCGGCAGCTGGGAAGATTTTAGCTCACATTATGAACACCCGTCTATCGCAACACGCAGAGACAATACTTCCAGAAACCCAATGTGGTTTTCGTCCGGGTAGAGGTACTGTAGACGCGATATTTATCGTACGGCAAATTCAAGAAAAAAGCCTGGAACAGTACCGCCCCCTCTACATGTGTTTTGTCGACTTAGAAAAAGCTTTCGACAGAGTACCGCGTGAAGCGTTGTGGATTGTGCTAAGGAAAGCTGGTTGTCCTATAAAGTTATTAAACTTGATACGCCAATTTCATGATGATATGACGGTGAGGGTTCGACATGAAAAGGACTTTTCGGACCAATTCCCAGTATCGAGTGGTGTGAAGCAAGGCTGTGTGCTGGCTCCCACTTTGTTCTCTTTATACTTTGCTTCTGTGATGCAAGATGCGGTTAGGAATTGCAATCACTTGATGGAAATTAATTCCAGAACTGACAAGAGCATTTTCGACCTCTCTCGCTTTAGAGCCAAACGGCAAGTTACTAGACTCTCAGTGATGGATATTTTATATGCCGACGATGTTTGCTTAATGGCTGATTCTCCTGAGTCTCTCCAGACCTATATAGACGCTTTACACCTGTCATGCCGTAGATTTGGTCTAGTTATAAGCACTAGCAAGACCCAAATCCTAAAACAGCCTCCGAGAGGTCTCGATGGCGATCATTCCAATATCAACTTGGATGGCACTGCGTTGGTTGAAGCTCCAATCTTTAAATACTTGGGAAGTCGTCTAAGAAGTGATAACACCCTGGCATCAGAAATACCAGCCCGAATAGCAGGAGCTGCAGCGGCCTTTGGCAAACTTAAAGCCCGTGTTTGGAACTCGCATGATATCAAACTGCAAACAAAAATCTTAGTTTACAAAGCGATCGTCTTGCCTACTTTGCTTTATGCCGCAGAGACCTGGTGCTACTACAGGGCGGACATTAAGCAGCTGGACACCTTTCATCTTAAGTGTTTGAGGTCTATACTGCACATCAGGTGGCAGGATCGTGTTCCAAATACAGAAGTCTTACGTCGAACCGGCTTATCCGGAGTCGAGGCACTCATAATGAGACATCAACTTAGATGGAGTGGACACGTCGTACGCATGGATGACAGTAGATTGGCAAAGGCTGTCTTCTACTCTGAGCTCTCATGCGGAAAGCGCAAACAAGGAGGTCAATACCTGCGCTACAAAGACGTCTTAAAACGTAATCTTGCGGCTTGCAACATCTCTACTGATGGTTTTGAGGAGATAGCTCGTCTTAGGCCAGTATGGCGTCATACTGTCCACACTGGTGTGGATACTTACGAAGAAAAACGTCTAGAAGACCTTGACACGAAACGCCACGTTCGGAAGACTCAACCAAAAAAATCCTATACCTACACATTTAACTCATCTGGTCAACTATATTGTGCGCCTTGTGATCGTGTCTTCAAGTCCAAGTTCGGCTTTGCAAGCCATATCAGAGCCCACCATAATGAACAACTGAAAAGTAATTAGGAGTCGCTGTCACCGGATACGGTGTGGAGGACATGATGATGACCTACCTGAGCCCTTTTTAACTATACGTTTTATAATATAGTTTCTAAGTAAATAAAGTTCAAAGGTCAAGGTTGCTTCTATAACTTGATGCGAGGTCAAATATTGAGATGTGGACTTAACAAAACGGCAGGAAGACTTCTGGTAGGATTGGCCCATAATGGAAGAAGGTTTGCCAGAACTTTGACCTGCACCATCACGCCTGTATTCCCCTAAGGAAGAGCTGGAGGTATTTGAAGTAGACTTGGACAGTTCGACGGTATATTTAAGGTCACAATAGAGGGCAAGTATGTGCCATTTGACACAAAAAAAACCCTTCAAACTACTAAGAATTTCCTAGAGAAACCCAGAACCTCTCTGCAGCCGCTTGGGAACACGAAAGTTGGAGCTATAAATTGATAATTAGCAGTTGGTACCGGACTCAGTTACATTGACTCCGTGAAGACATATTTAACTCAGTCAGCTCACAAAGATATGAATTTTATACTGAAAGAAAATTTCTGAGACGTAAAATTTGGGAGACAAATTCGACATCACAGGCAGTGGTCTTGGTAGCTTAATTGGTAAAGCATCTGGTGCACTTAACCAGAGAGACGCAGGTTCAAACCCCTACCTGAGATCGAATTTTTCTTCCTCTAGAAATGTTCTTTCATTAGAAAATTCATATCTTTGTGAACATTTCGCATTATTTAATGCTAACATATAATAAAAAATAAGTCAGTCAGCTCAACTCAAACTTGCTTCGTTTACCTGTTCTGACCGTTGAAATCGCCGTAAATCCTCTTTTACTTCGTCAAGCTGATATATATATCCTGATGATATTTATTTTCTTAACACAGTATCTTATTCTTTGTGTCCCTCTATTCCAGGTGGGTGGTTGTGGCAGGTGCTTGGCGAGCCAGTGTCATGCGTCCTTCTACTCCTGCTGGAGGTGCTCGCAATGACCGACACTCCTCACTCCTGCAGCTGGCGGCGTGGGGAGTGCCAGCAGCTCTGGCAGCCGCCGTGCTCGTCACAAGAGACGTTGATGCTGATGAGCTAACTGGTAAGTCGTCATTAGTATCTGAAAGCCGCAGTATGTTGCAAAATACGCACGAAGATCAACGCCATAACCAAAGGGACGCCTGGATATTAAATGTAAATTTAGGCTATAAATGAATGGTTTCGTTGATTCATTCTTGATCTTGCAGAAGTAATGGTAGAATCATGCATGACAACACTTTGTAATTCAGTTTCGTTGCCTATTTTCGCTACCTTTTCTATACTCGGAGAATTTAGTCTAATTAACTTGATTATGAAAATCAAGATTAGGAGTAATTGATTTAAAAACGCAGTAATATTATCATTAATTGTTTGGAGCCTACCAAGTAGTCCTGAAGTCTTAATTCAGACATCTTTAGGTACCGGTCTCATGAGACCAAACAATATATTATCCATTGTGTCTATGATATGGGACTTACGTAAGGGTTAAGATACTAATAACTTTTTTCTGTGACCTTCAACAAAATGTTTTATACTTGACAGTTGTATACTAGTAATTAGTTATGTAGGCACATTGACATTCGCATTAACTCCTATTTGTTAAAAACGAACGAACCAATTAGTCTATAGATATGTTGTATATCATTTCTTGAACTGACAAAAAAATTGTCTTTTAATATCAATTCCATATGTCTAACGTGTGACATTTAATTAAGATATTCAAAACAAGTTGTTTGCCGTACTTAGTTCAGAAATTTAATTTATGATTTACAATTCCGATGCGTACGGACGACTTTTACACATCATCAGCGGAGTCCATCATATGTTTTTATAACACCTCGTTTCTCAGTAACTGGGTGTACCATCTATGGTAGTTAGAGACCGGTTCCGTAGTTAGCGAGTGGATAGTTGTCCAGAGGAGAAGCAGGTTTGTTGTGACAGAAGGCGGAATAATATACACTGCATTCATCATTCGGACAAATGTCAGGGTCTAAATAATGCGCACTCCTACAGGTTTTTGTAGTTTACATTAATACAATTTACAGTTCATCGATCTGACCCAAAGTATCAGAGGTTAGCGCGATAATTTTTAGAGTGGGATGGCACTATTTTTCCTTTGCAGCGGCATCTCCCTCTTAGGCTAGGGCTACACTACTACATCCTAGCTTAATGCTTAACGCCAATCTGGGTGCTTAGTGAATCATCTTAGTAAAAAACCCATTTGCAACTATCACAGTTTGCGATACTAAAAGGGACGCGGTCCTCTTCGCGCCTTCTTGTAAATGAGCATTGCTCGTAGCTCTCAGCTTGGCACGTATAGTGTGGGTTTAGCCTTATACCCAGAAAATGTTCTGGTATGGACTGGTCGAGGTATTAAAGGTGTGTTCCTTTGGATTGGTCATCCTTAATTGGAATTTACATAAACAGAAATTTATTTATTGCATAATAAAATTACTTGCAACACTTCTATTATTATACCTATCGTATTACTACTAAATAGAATTATTCCAAATGATTTTTGTTGGAAAGTTAACTCCACGTATATGTACTCCTTTGAAAAAACTAGTGAGCGTTTTCTATTACTTACTTAAATTCCATTTCAAGAACTTCCAACTGGATTTAAAAGTTTACATAAAACAAACATATACCATCACGCCTGTATTCCCCGAAGGGTTAGGCAGAGGTGTACTTAATGTACACCCACAGTTCGCCGGTATGTTTGGGTCCCATGTAATAGGGGGCGAGCCTATTGCCATTCACCGGGCACAAATCCAGACTCCGAGCTGCTACTGAGAATTTCATAGAAAACTCAATAACACTTTGCTCGACCTGGGGATCGAACCCAAGACCTCTAGCGTAGCAGTCGCGATTGGGACCACTAGACCAACGAGGCAGAGTTTAAAAGTTTAACGATACCAAAACTAGTTATTTTTATGTAAGTAATGAAAATAATCTTCATAAATCCTTGACAAGTAAGTTCAACCGAGATACGAAAAACGCACAATATTCGCTCCAAAAAGAAATCAAAACCCATTGTTTGTTTCTGAATCAATCAATAAGTCCTAATCCCTACGTCCGTGTCGAAACAACGCAATTGCAAGAAACGGTCTTGTTTTAATAGTCCTTTCTTGTTTGATCGGCGGCATTTTTCAAAGCGATTAAATCTGGTACGAGTGCGCGGGAGCACGTATTCATTCTGTATGGTATTGAGTGGTTTGTATGGAAGTACCGGCTTATTGTAATGTTGGCGGTGTGCTAAACGAGATTCTGACTTGGTTTGTGCCATTAGAGGATATGTGGAGATTATTGTACCTATATATATTCCTATTTTGGTTGTTGTTTCAAGCAATTTTTTTCTTTTATGAGATAACTTAGCAAAAAAGCAGGCGAGCTACCTGAAGGTATGAAATCATCGCCTCCCATGGTTATCTGCAAAACCAAAGGAGTTGCAGATGCGTAGCCTATTTAGGGAAAAGGGATGGGAAGGGGAAAAGGAGAAGCAAGAGGACTGAGGGAGGAATTGGGTCTCCGGAGCTCCAAAAGTAAAAGTCTTCACTGAAGTGACAATTTTCTTTCGGTAGAGACCCAACTTGGCTCATACCACCTTACCTTCCCATGAACTTATCGTAAACGCGTAATAAACACGCCGTGTTAAAAAACACGAGTATTTTATATTATTCACACTGCTACATATTGTGCTATTAAAATCCAGTATAGGCTGACCTTGCACTCTATAGGGTTTCCCTACAATGCGAGGCCAGTCTACACACTACAGAGGATTTCTACAACTCTTTGTAGCGCCTATACCCGCCGGTTAAAAAAATAATAATTAGGTAACACAGTTGAACTAAGCCCCTAATCTCAGTCAGCATATTTTACTAAAGAAACCGCGAACGTCGCTGCGCTATCTAACACAGAGTCGGGTATTTTAGGCAAGATACACAGTATCAGTATCAGTAAATCCCAGGGATTTATCGTCGAATCGTACGATGTGCCGCTGTTCGAAATTCTACAATCATACCGCTATCCATAGCGAGTTCTTTAAGTACCGACCTAAGTAAGCTAAATAAAAATATATTATAATTTTCCGACGTTTATGGAGATGCGTCTCCAGTAGTCATCACAAAGATTAGGTACTGCGGCTCCATTAAAAGACATTTTAACCGGATACAGAAATGGTAGCTCCACGAAATTTTGTAAACAGCGGCAACTGAAAAGAACTCATTATCAAAAACTACTTATCATTTAAGCTAGGGGCGATTAATTTAAACGGACAAGCGAACATTACAGAAACACCGCACCGCAATGATAAGGTTGGGTAAAAAATGAATTATCACAATCGGGAGCTTGGTATGGCTTGGTTCAGCCTTTGTGGTCGCGATACCAAGATGCGGTACCGACAAAGGCCCTGTCTGGAAGAGCTGGATTACGTAGACCACTTAAATATAATATTGTTAAAATATCTAAGATTTGAAACAGTCTCGAGAATCTGCGTATTTAAAGCGTTTCGAAAAGAACCCGCTTACCCCGCGTTCCACTGACAACAAAACATGTTGCAAACATCTATCTAACACTCAAAGAGTGAGTGGGATAAGTAGCTGTTTGCAACATGTTTTGTCGTCAGTGGAAACGCGGGGTTAGTAAAATAACAGACTTAGACATTAGGCAGCTTATCCCAAGCCTTGACTTTTACGTTTCGTTATTTCTATTTGGTCGAGAGCATCATTTTAATTTCGAAATTCCATCATACGATTTCCAAGAAGAGTTTTATCGATTAAAAAGAACAATGAGCCAATCATCACTTATCAAGCTGAATTATGGGGACAAACTTATAAAAATATTTTTCGGCCTCTGTATAAATAAACTTTTGAATATAAATCACTTGTCCCTGTACGACTTGTCAGAAGTAATAAATTCATGATCGGTAAAAACTGGAAGGTTTATTATCATAAGTATTATGCTAATGACAGTGCCGTTGAGATGGCACATGTAATCCAGCATAATTGAATATTTTTATTATACTAATACATTTTTCGTGGAATGGTGGGGTGAATGGGGTACATTTCCAAATTTAGCCTTGCAAAATATTTAGTCTTTTTTCTTAGCATAACTGCATAAGTACTATTACTTATTTATTTCTGAGCCAACCAAAAGGCGTGCTTATTCTATCTATTAGTTGTCTGTTCCAGCAGCATTCTCATTTGTGAATACAATTTATTCGTCTTTCACTACTTAGCCGCGAGAGCGCCTATCTGATGTATGGTTTCCTATGTTTGTCCGATATCTGTTTATCTCAGCCTGCAGATATATTTTAAAATCCTCTTACATTTATTTTTATCGCCATTATGCGAAGTGCGAGCGAAGTGCCACGCGGTCCGATTCTCAGGCATATTGCAGTTTCAATCATGCCACGAGTATTGTGCTTTTATTTTTATTATTTCCATTCCACTTCCATTATGGCGGCCGAAAGAAATGCTCGACCATTATTCGAGCCGTTAAATACGACACCTTTCCTCCTCGCACGCTCGTATTTCAATTTTAAATCGGCCCTTTTAACCGCCTTATTAATGCAAGCCTTTTTTCTCGCGGTATGTTTGTGTAGGTGTTCGCTTTGAGAGCAGCTTTAGTGGAAATTGGAATGTTATTCACATCTATAAAGAGCACTTGAGAAAAAAATCCGGTATCCGCTAACCACCACACCACTGGTGTCTTTAGATTAAGCACTTTTTCTTTTTGTTACAGGGACATGCTTCGTGGGTAACCAATCCAGTAAGTCTTTACTGGCGCTGGTCATAATTCCCGAAGCGATCTGTTTGCTGCTGGGGTCCGTGTTCCTATCATCGGGCTTCCGTGCTGTCCTGCGACGGCCAGCACCTGTGCCAGCCCCATCGGTGCTCCTGAACACCCCGCCACAGCCTCATCAGGATCAAAGTGTACTCAGATTAGGAGCGTTTGCCGCATTGTACGCTGTACCGTCGGCATGTATACTAGCGACGTGGGTGTATGAGTACGCCTGGAGAGACGAGTGGCTTGCTGCGCCAGTGCCTTCGACAGAACCTTCAACGCATCCAAAACCAGCATTTTGGGTGTTTCTATTCCGCATATTTGCGACACAGATTCTTGGGGTTATGGTAGCGGTATGGATCGCGACTCCGCGCCTCAAGGCTTTGTGGAGGAGGATCGCGGGGCCAAGGAAGCCGCCTTTAGCGAAGTGTCCGTCGGGTCCACCGCCCACGCCACTTACTCTACATTGCTATGCGTCTCATCCACACACCCTCACGAGACATCCACACAAATATGCTACTTACAGACCTCCACAAACGCATTCCTATAGGAAGCCGAGACACTACCATTACTCAGCTGGTGAAACTATTCTCTGACGTGCATATTGGTACGCATTATGTTTTACCTATACCTACGTTCAAAGACATTTTTGGAAGAGTGTAGAGAACTCAGATGGATGAACTAATATTCAAGTGCCATTCGCGTTTTGTAACTAACTGAAATGGTCATCATATTTTGGCCTCTAAATAATAAAGTTATTTATGCGTACATGTAAGTAATTAATAGGATAAGAAATTAATAAATGGAAGCATAATAAATCAGATGTGTGTGTGTGTGTGCGTGTATCGAAAATGTTGAAACTGAATATCCGAGCCTCGCATTTGGTGGTTGCTTGTAACATATAAATATTATTAAATGCTGATTTTATTTATATCGAGTATGGTGGATTCTGTAATGTCTTTAATTTATCATGGTTGTAATAATAATATAATTATGTCCGATAAAATTGCCTTTATAAAAAAGTAGAGTTTCTTACTTTGTACATAGTTTAAATTTAAAATGTAAATATTTAATTTAAATAAGTTTATGGAACTGCTTAGATAGGGAAACTGTCACATGTAAATATGCTAAGGAAATTCATATTATGGCCTACGTTCTTGTTACAAAATGACCTCCCCTGAATAAGAAATAGGTGACTACCTACATAAAAAAAAATATTTCAGTTTTCATGCTTTCCACACCTATACCTACCTTATAATGTGAAAAAGTAATCATAATTATTCTCGTTAACACGAAATTAGTAAAAAAGTTTTTAAATATCTTACAATATGATACAACGAGAAAACCCACCTCCTTATTGCCAAAATATTATGTATTTATAATGTAAATGATGACTGAAAATATTTTTTGTGAATATTAATTAAGTAAGTACATATTAGAAGTAACTTAACTATTTTTATGAACCTGCTAATGCGTATAGGTTTCACAATAAAGTATTATAACGATATATTTTATTTTACTTCTTCTTAAGAACCCATATTAGTTTTAATAATGTTAATAGGTACCAGTAGGTATCTACAGTTCGTGCAACTGAACCGAAGGTAAAACCAATTAACTAATAAAATGTTTTATACATAGATTACAGAAATTAATCAGAAATGCGATACATAAACTTACAGTTTGTTCGAAATAAGTAAGCCGATCGGAAGTTAGCTGTTCCGAACTACCGCGGTGATAAAATCGTTTATTTAAGTGTTTTAATACATAAATATCGAAATTAGTAAACAAAATAATTAGAAATGTGATGCATATACGACTCTAATTATCTTAACACCGACTCTTTCTATTAAAATTTACCATTTCTAAACCACTTGCAGACAACTTCCGATCGGCTTACTTATTTCGAACAAACTGTACAGAGAGTTTTATATTTTCTGTTAAAAGGGGAACTAAATGGGCCCCGATTAGAAATTCCTCTTTAGAAGCCCGCATTATGCTCAACTCCGACCTCAGACCTAAATCTTACTTAGGTTTAGGTCCGAAATACTTCGGTTAAGGTTAAATTACTCGGCAGTTTAATTTCATACAAATGTTGCTTTATTGTTTGGGATAACTCTACTGATCTCTGAAATATCAAATAGGTACTAACGAACGGTAGTATGCTAACGAACTACCTACCTACTGAAAACTGGAAGAATGGCAGGCTGTGTCTTACATTTAATCTTTAAGAGGAGTGTCCCTCGCGAACGCAACAATGTTGCACAGTTGTCGCTGTCTCTATCCCTCGCGATGCGAACGCGTGCCCGAGAGGAGAAACAACAACATTTTCACGCGTATTTCTTATGTTCCGAATTTTGGAGATTACTCCTATAATATTGTTAATACGTAAAGAAAAATCTTGTAAAAATATATTCACTATATTATCTGGGTTTCTTTCGAATCAGAATGTTTCTGTATTGATACATTGCCGAGAAATACTAGCATAAAGTTGGGCCGTTTTTCAACGAAAATTGCCAATCTTTGAGCTCGTGTAACTTTTTAACCGTATATTGAAATGAAATTGTATACTACAGGAACACGTATTTTAATGATAAGATTGTTACTGCAAAATTCCAAAGGCTTTCATTTGTTAATATTCAAGATAAGACCAAACTACGTTTGTATGGAGCGCGGAGCGGATACTATCCTCTTAACGGCTTTGAGATTACCTAAGAATCTCATTTTAAACTCACAGCATCTCATTAGCAATTTTCTAATGTTAATCATATTATTATGTAAATTACTTATTTATCAAAAGCGGCTTTTAGAGCTCTGCAGGTGTCTAGACGTAATCCTTAAAAAACGGGATTATGTCAACACCATAGAATACATTTACCCAGTCAACACACTGTGCTCCAAGCAGTGTTGCCGAGTTCTTAAAAAAAATCGTAGTTTAATATGTTGAGGCTATTATCGAATTGATTAGTTATCTGTAATTGACAGTACAGTTTGTTCGAAATAAGTAAGCCGATCGGAAGTTGTCTGCAAGTCGCTGCGCAGTAGTCATTTTTACGACCAAATCAGTAGCGCGCATGCGTGGTAATGGAACGAGGGGCGGGGTCAGCGCCGCTTCGCTGTTTCACTCAATCCTTAGTGTTTGATGCATAATTCTGTCTCGCTCCCCCAGTGCAAGTACACAGTCAGTGCCAAAAGTGCTACGCGTTGTTTTTATTTTGACGTTATTGTTGTTTAGTTTTTGGTTATTGTTTTTATTATTTCTCAATGTTATTGTATCATTGTGGTTTGTCTTTGCTTCTCTTTGCGGAAAAATGCCTAATCGCAACACTGCTTTGCAAATCTGTGAACTATTTAAATTTTAAATGACAATCTAATGATTTTCTGAAAATTCATGTATGGATTTTATCAATAAAGCAATCCAGCAATATTACACGTAATGTTAACAAACTATTTATCTTATTTTAGAAATTATTTGAATATGTTTCCGAACGCTAACACTTTATAACGCGACTGTAACTGCGCGGCCCTAGAAAACGGCTAACTTCCGATCGGCTTACTTATTTCGAACAAACTGTAAATTTTAAAAAGAATGATTCTTGTGAATAACGGCTTGTGATGAACACGCGCCCATTATTATCAAGATGGATAGATGTGTAGGATAAAACGACAGGTAAATGATTAATAGTATGTGGAAAAGGGGAAAAGGTTTAGATGTTGACGTGTCTACATGCATGTCTACATGCCAGCATGAATGCGTAGGCACGACCAGGGGAGTACTACCCTCCCACAGAATACCGACGTAAAGTAGCAGTAGGTATGCATACCTACTGTTGCGTTTCGTAATGGTGAGTGTGGAGCGCCGGCGGCCAATTTCCGCCCTCAGTCCGCTTATCCTGTTCTCCTTCCCCTCCCTTGAACGCATCTGTAACTCCTTGAGTATTGCAGATGCCCATGGCGGCGATGGCTGCTTACCATCAGGGGCCTCGCTCGCCTGGTCCTTTCAATTTAATTCAATTCATTATTTCTTTGCCCAGAATGTAGGTATTTACAATACTATTAAACAACAATTGTTACAATAATAAATCCTTGTACACACGGCTACACATCAAGCTATGCAAAACCAGTTTAGATTATCCTCCCATTGTGAAAGCTTTCCGCAGAATTCAAGGCCAGCCTATACTGGTTTTGTATAGCTTTATGTATAGCTGTGCGTACATTCTACCATTTGGCATGCAAACATTTATGCAGTTTTGAAATAAAACTACTTTTTACGGATTTTATCGCGTTATATTGATATTTTTAAATTCCCGACGTTTCGGATCCTTTACAGCATCCATGGTCACGGGTGGACTGAGGTGAGAACACATCGCCGATGTCAAACACCGCCGTTCCGGGAAGTCAGCAGTTTGTGAACATACACTTGACAAGACCCGGCACTACATCAGATTTGATAAACCACAAGTCCTTGCAAAAGAAAACCGATTCCTACCTAGGATGATTCGCGAGGCTATTGAAATTAAAAAACATCCAAATTTCAATAGAGAAGATGGCTGGGTCTTACCATCTGCTTGGAACCCCATCATAGATTCCATTAAATCCAAGCAGAAGACTGCGAGACCTAAGGATACGGTGAGCTCATTCTGCGTGACCGGCATAAATAATAATCAACAAAATGTAGGGTAGCTGTTGATAATTTTGACATTAGGACGACCAACACCTCAGTCCACCCGTGACCATGGATGCTGTAAAGGATCCGAAACGTCGGGAATTTAAAAATATCAATATAACGCGATAAAATCCGTAAAAAGTAGTTTTATTTCAATGTCTGATATTCGCGTATGTGTTAGAAACCAGTATTTATGCAGTTTTATCATCAAACATACACGCAAATAAAATGTATCAGCTAGAAAAGCCGATACGGAGTAGTAACACTTATTTATTAGAATATCAGTAAATTTATCAAATTTTGTTGAACTCCTTAGCCGAGCTAGGTACCTACCTGTCGCAGTGAATGTTACGAATACCGTCCATGACTTTATGGGCTCTAAGGTAAGTCAAGGAAAGTGCTATTTTGTGGCTGAAGTATTCTGTCACCTTTCAGGATGGGAGATGATGTATGAGGATTTTCCATAGGTGTCTACGTACTATAAAAAATCGCGTGATAGCGATTTAGGGAGGGTTTTTGGAGCGCATGTAAAAAAATTAAGTATGTCTATGTCCGCTCATTTAGCGCATCGCGGTTTTAATACTGAGGTAGCGCCCGCCCCCGCAAGCAGACTGCATAATATAGGTAGCTAAATCTATTTAGTATCCTACAATGGGTAGTTTTAACATATTTGCCTGCGAATTGCCAAAGAATTTTATTTTTTTATGTAATATCAATTTTACTGCATGCTAGATTGAAACCTGCGTCTTCATGACAGTTAAAAGTAGGTAGGTATAATTGCAGTAAATTCATCCAATAAGGCAACCATTATAAACACCATAATATTATGATACGTAGCTGTATAAATGAAATTTAAATACATGTTAGAATGTATTTATGCTATAAGGACACATATCCATGGCTGTATTTTTTTTAAGTTTGCAAAGTTGACATTTCTAAAAATGTACATCGGCGTTTCAGTTTCAGTTTACAAAAAATCAATATTTCGAGCATAATTGAAAACATTGTTTAGCTGCAAAATTTTTATCTCATGGAAATTAGAAAAGTATAACCTAGTTTATCTGCTTCTTTCGTTATGCTAAAATACGTAATACTTTGTTTGTCAATTTGTTTACTACAAAGCTGATTAGCTGAAAGAATCTTGGGCTCTTGGCTACTTTCTTATTTTTGTATCTCAAGGCGTATTCGATAACTTCTATGTTATTGTAATAATCAAACGAGTATTTTTTATAATGTCCTCATATACTCAGCTTTGTCGATTGAGCAATTATTTCGTGGGAAGTTATAAAACTGTTCTACATGGGAGGTAAGATTTAGGTTATGACGCTAACCTATTGTTATTTTGGAAATTTAGGTTTTTATTCATTTCTATTTTTAAACTTATTGAGATTCTGTAGCTGCTTATAGTCGAATGGTACATCGCATTTCTGTTGTATTATAGAACGAATTGGTCCAATCCGGTACAAGTATGCAGCTATACAAGAAAGTCTGCAGAAGAGAAGCTTGGCTTAGAAAAACCAAAGCGACCCCTGACTCCATTCTTCAAATTTATGACACAGATGAGGCCAGCACTCCTGGCTAAAAACCCTGGTATCTCTGCCAAGGAAGCTATTTCCTGGACATCAAAACACTGGCAACAGTTAGATATAGAGGTATTCATATCAAAAACACTTTTTTTAACCTTGGTATGCAGTCATGAAGGATAAGTTTGAAAGATGTCTATGTCAAAAATAAAGGCCTCAATAATGAATGTTCTTTTTTAGACTAAAAATCAGATGACAAAGGAATATGGCAAGGATTTAGAAGACTATAAAAAAATAAAGGCAATGTATGAATCTTCACTCACAGATAAACAGAAAGAGGACATCAAAAGGGTTAAGGATGAAATGGCTACTGCAAGGGAGAAAAGAAAACTCAAAGCTGTGAGTAACATGTTCATTTTAATTACAATGTACCATAACCCAGTGCCGAGAGTGTAAAGATTTTGATTCCATTAGGTCTGTAATGTTGTATGATTCATATGTTTTCTTACATTAGGCTCACAGAACTTAGTACGTAGTATTAAATAATACTTTTGTAATACAGAGATTACCTACTTAAAATAAACTTTTTTTTATTTATTTCCAGGAATTCAAAGAGCTTGGACGTCCTAAGAAGCCAATGTCATCTTATTTCCTTTACATTCAGTCTAGAAATGATAATTTCAAAGGCAAAACCTTGAAGCAATATCAAGAAGAGGTTAAGAAAGATTGGTTAAAATTAACTGCAGCTGAAAAAGCAAAGTTTGAAAAACAGGCATTAGAACTTATGAATAAGTACAGGTATACCATGTGATATAGTTTATATGAATAATGAAAAGGGTTGGGTTTGACTGTGTTATTAACAACCACAGGGTTCAATTCCCACACAGAATAAATTAAATATTTGTATAGCCTACACATTCAATTAGTTAAGTCATTTATCAATACAGAACTCCTTTTTTACGGTAAGACTTTTAAAATATACCTTATTTACTTCCAGAAAAGAACTAGAGGCATGGGAACTTAAGATGATATCAATAGGACGTTTGGATGTTGTCCGTAGCAAGCCTTTACGAGAGAAAAAGGCAAAGAATGTATCAAAAAAAGAATAGGAATTCGGGTGCTCTGACGAACTAGCTGACTCTACTCTACTGATTAGCAATAAGGACAATACTGTACAAAGTAATGATAAGCATACTTCCACTAGTCCAGACATGTTAAATACAAATAAAGAAAGTATAGTTCCTCAAAGTGTTTCTGTTACTTCAGAGTCAGATCGTCAGAGCACGAGTGATGTAGATGCTCCTGCTAAAGCGTCATCGGTACAAAGTGACCAACCCAAACAAAGTAAGAATATTTTTGGTAGTATTAAAAACTTTTTTAGTCGTTAATATTAATTTGTAGATGGTAATCACATATCATGCATTTGTTTTTTTTTTCTGTTTTTTCAGTTGTATAGATTCATAATAGAATATAGTTTATGATTACTTTCATATGTATTTTATTTTGATTTCTTGTCATCATAACTCGTAAAACAAACACTTGGATTTGATACAAATTACGACATCTCATCTTTCTCATAAATAAATTACTAAATCATAAATTACTAACATGTTAATAATTTTGTTTGAGAATCTTTATTTTAAAAACGTAATGTACTCACAAAGATATGAATTTTCTAATTAAAGAAAATTTCTAGTGAATAAAAAATTCGATGTCAGACAGGGTTTGAACTTGCGTCCTTCTGGTTAAGTACACCAGACGCTGCGGTCTCGGTAGCTTAGTTGGTAAAGCGTCTGGTGTACTTAACCAGAAGGACGCAGGTTCAAACCCTGCTTTAGATCGAAGCGGCGGTAGCCTAATGGCTAGGGCGTCGGACTTGCAATCATGCGGTTACCGGTTTGAACCCTAACCATTGCACTACCGACGCGAACTCACTCGTAACACCAACATATGGCTCAGTATGAGGGGTTAACAAGATTACTAGTAATGTTTGACCCACACTGCTAGTAAGCTTTTAAAATATCTTTGTGAACATTTCGCAGTATTTAATGCAAAAAAATCTGCATATAATCTACTACTTGATTATTCTTAACTTGTAGACTATTTCCGAAATTCTTGTCATAGCTTATGTAAACAGCCCTACATGCGCAATTTCAAAATTTTTCAAATCATGATTAGTCAGTGAATACTCATTAGTTTAGTGGTCCTAAGCGCTGTCGCGGTCCTAGGACTGCTATGCTAGAAGTGTGCGTTACCCCAACAAGAAAGTATCTCCTAGAGTTATATGAGTAGAACGTATAGTTGGTGCCTTATCTGCTGTAAATGTGCCCCCACATAAAAAATGTGTGCCCCCTGTCGTTTCGAAAAAAAATCGAAAAAACGATTCTTGCTGGGGTAACGTTTTTCTAGCAGGAAAATTCTAAACGAATGATCGGAGAGAGAAAAACTGTGCATGGCCAGATAGCTTATATGTGTGCCAAAATGTGCCCCCAAAAATAAAATCTGTGCCCCTTCAGATTTTCGAGATATTGCATTTCCTGCTGGAGTAACGTTTTGATGAATAGTATATCTCTAAAACCATTGCATGTGCCCCTGTAGAATAAACATACGCGAGTAGCTCTTAATGTGTGCCCCTTTGTGCCCCAATTAGATTTTAGAAAATATTTATAGTTTTCAAGTTATCGCGGTTTTATGAAAACCCGAAAAAACATCGCAGCGCCTAAATGAGACAAGGCATAACTTCGCTGAAAACTGTATTCGGTCTTTCTTGACGCTAATAATAACCATACAAAGTTTCAAAAATGTTCATGCATGCGTTTTTGAATAATCTTGCTAAATGTAAAAACGATGGTGTCATAACTTTGACGGCAAAATACAAGGAACTGGCACAATCCCAGATGTGTAGGTGTAAACCAAAATCTTGTGCCTTTAGTCAAAAATATATGGTGAAAATATTGAGCTTCAAATGTTACGCATTAAGTAAATATAAACAAAAAACCAAAATATGTAAACAACGGCTGGTTATCCGACCAAATCTGAAT
The DNA here is from genome assembly GCA_958496365.1 of Subacronicta megacephala. Lineage (NCBI taxonomy): Eukaryota > Metazoa > Arthropoda > Insecta > Lepidoptera > Noctuidae > Subacronicta > Subacronicta megacephala. The sequence continues at coordinate 9,993,691 of OY292529.1, read as the reverse complement.
GACTACTAAAAAGCGACGGATTCATACATATCGATGACCTTCTTTACTTTACTCACTAACCGGTTCACACGTGTTGTGCCTGAGTACACTGAAGTAGAAAAGTAATAACTAATAAAATAAAGTTGTTATTGGATTATATTTTAATAGCTGTTTCTATGACCTTACACATGATTAAGTACATTTATAAGAGCCATTTTCAAATAAAATGTACATGTGACTAACATGCTCAAAATCGTGACCAAACTGTTTTGTGACATACCTGTATTTTTATACTAATGTAAGTCACATTTATTGTAAAGCAGAGTTAAAACTATGTCCTACTGCTCAAATTGAGCAGGGTCCGGCAGGGAGCTAAAATGCAGGTTTAATGATCAAATTTAGCATTTATTCGAAACCTCCAAATTATTATTTTAAAAAATTACACTAAAACTCTTTTATATCTATTTTCCGTAAATGTCGGATTTATTTATTAGTGAAACGTTTTGTATGGAGATAACACCGGACGCCGCCGGCATATAATTTGTTAAAATTTGCAGCCGCAGTGTAAACATGTTTTAACTTTACACGTAGATGTGAGTTACGTCATATGAGTGACGAAATGTGACTCATATGTGTAGCATTTTCGTGAGAAACAACCTCAATTAGCCACAATATCAGAATAACTTGTAATATACAGATAAAGACGATACATACATGAATTGTATTAATAGGCTAATGCTATGAAAAGAATACTCGCTTCTTTATTCGGAAATGCACTGTTATTCACACGTATTTTTTTTGTACAAATTGCAGCGACGTTTCGTGACAACAAATAAACTGACACTAAATATTTTCGTACTAAATAAAGGCGTAGGAAAAAAGAAAAAACAGGAAAACTCATTCCTACATCTTTATGAACTTAGAGCATTGTATTGATGATATTGATGATTATAATTTTGTATCTACATATGTCTTACAGCCGCGAATAATATTTTAATCAACATACAACCTAGCACTCATAGCACTGGTGTGCAAATTGCAAAAAACGTAAGAAAATTTGAATTACGCGGGTTGGTTGGAGCATTCACCTTAACCAAATAAATGTTGGTACCTACAGTTTTGAGAGTTGTATTTAGTGTATACCTATAGTCAACCGCACAATGATCTGTGATGCAACAACGTGTTTCCATTTTGTATGTCGTATTACGTACCTATGAGGGATTTATAATTATTAACCAACGATTATATTAATGCTGATTATGTATTGTCACATAATTTTGATTTGATGGCGTTTTAGATATCTAAGTGTCATTCCACAGTCATGTGATAATGTTGTATGTATATGCAAGTTACTCGTAAGAATATTATTTATCTGTAATTTCAAATTTAATATTTTTTTACACAATATTATTCTTATACTTAATATTGATCTGTGATTTTTTGTGATGTTTACTAATTATAATTATGTTAGGCTATGAAAAACTGATCTGTGATTTAAATAATAATGACTACACAACGTGCAAATAATTTATAATATTTATAGGTAGGAAATTTGATCTGTGATTTGATGCAATAATTACTTTAAGAATTAAAATTAAGGGAATAAAAATAATAATTTCCACATCAACAAGCTGTTTCATTTATATAGTCACAAGGTGCATTTAATATATTTTTTAATTAGCCCTCAAAACTTTTGAACGCGACTGTAAGGACAACAGCTTAGGTATAATACGTCCAATAAAGAAGGTCCTCGTTAAGTATGAATCCGTCGCTTTTTAGTAGTCATTCAGATTTGGTCGGATAACCAGCCGTTGTTTACATATTTTGGTTTTTTGCTTATATTTACTTAATGCGTAACATTTGAAGCTCAATATTTTCACCATATATTTTTGACTAAAGGCACAAGATTTTGGTTTACACCTACACATCTGGGATTGTGCCAGTTCCTTGTATTTTGCCGTCAAAGTTATGACACCATCGTTTTTACTTTTAGCAAGATTATTCAAAAACGCATGCATGAACATTTTTGAAACTTTGTATGGTTATTATTAGCGTCAAGAAAGACCGAATACAGTTTTCAGCGAAGTTATGCCTTGTCTCATTTAGGCGCTGCGATGTTTTTTCGGGTTTTCATAAAACCGCGATAACTTGAAAACTATAAATATTTTCTAAAATCTAATTGGGGCACAAAGGGGCACACATTAAGAGCTACTCGCGTATGTTTATTCTACAGGGGCACATGCAATGGTTTTAGAGATATACTATTCATCAAAACGTTACTCCAGCAGGAAATGCAATATCTCGAAAATCTGAAGGGGCACAGATTTTATTTTTGGGGGCACATTTTGGCACACATATAAGCTATCTGGCCATGCACAGTTTTTCTCTCTCCGATCATTCGTTTAGAATTTTCCTGCTAGAAAAACGTTACCCCAGCAAGAATCGTTTTTTCGATTTTTTTTCGAAACGACAGGGGGCACACATTTTTTATGTGGGGGCACATTTACAGCAGATAAGGCACCAACTATACGTTCTACTCATATAACTCTAGGAGATACTTTCTTGTTGGGGTAACGCACACATGCTAGAAGGCTTGGGTTCGATTGCCAGGAGGAACAGTGTTATTGAAGGTTTTCCAAGTTTGGATATGTTCTCGATGGATGTTCCCTCAGCCCCACAGATTGTAATAGGACTTTAAGTACACCTCTGCCAAACCCTTCAGGGAATACGGGCGTGCGTGATGGTATGTATATGTTGTGTTACTTTACTGTAGAATAGGATGAAGAATCTTGAAGGTTGATGTAGTAGTTTCGCCATTATCACTAAATCTCATGCTGTAAAGAGATCCCATAACATACTGTTCATATCGGATTGTTTTAAAATGTTTTTACAGCCTGCAGTATTCCTGCTACAAGGAACAATATAATGATCAAATAAAAACACTAAATACCGTTCATAACCATTTTTTATTTCAAAGTTGTTACAAAATATAATTAAAATAAATCTTTTTAATATTAAATAGTAATTTGACCTTTATTTACAATATCATGAATTAAGCTGATACACTGAAATATTAACATGTTCTACAAGCAGATTATTACCAAGATATGGATTTAATAAATACTATCATAATAAATTGGCAAGTGTGTAATAAAAAACAAGTGGAACTATGAATTGGAATAATTAGTGTGATTGTTACAAGAATACCTACTGAAGGAAGACAATAAAATTAACAACATTTTTATATACATAATTGCAGATGCAGCAGAAATTTTCATTAAAAAAATAATTTAGTTAAATCTTTGGTAACTATACCAGCTTAATTCTAAATAGAATTGTAATCTATTTCCATTACCAGAAAATAAGGTAGGGTTAGTACTTATTTCGAGACAAATTTTTGTTTGACTTGTCAAGTAACAAAAAAAAACAATACAAAATCTACAGTTCTGGGCCCCTGAATTAATATTTTGTTTTAGATTGAGTTGTGGGGGTGAGTTGACAAAAAATATCAAAAAGGCAGTGTTAGAAATTAAAGGATAAAAAGTATTTGACAAAATAAAAATAGATAAAAAAAGGACGATTTTACAAAAAGAGGGTCATCAAGTCACAGACTGCCATAATATATATTGTCATTTTACAACATTGCGAGAATACACTTATTTTCATTAAATTTCAAGATTTACAATATACACATAAGATAACGCAAGGCCATTGAAATTGATTACACAGGCCATTATATAATTCATAAGGAGCATATTCCTTTCTCAAAATACTATCATAGAATATAAAGCATGAAAATAGTTAATTTGGTATATCTACTCTTAAATTCATTGCATTATTTATTGTTAAGAGAATATGCATTATGGTCGATAATAAATATAAAGTAACTGAAATAAATGCAAGAGTGAAAATCTATCTAATTAGGTACAAATACACATGATGAATGCATTGAGCAAAAAATTAATATTAATGAACAACTAAAAATTTTGTTTCCATTGCTATGTACAAAATTGTTTCTAATTTAAAACTAAAAATGGCAATATGTGACTAAAACGCACACATGTCACAACTCCTCACTTATGTGTAAAGGCACAAGCAATCAAAACTATGGAACATTGTGGAGGTATTTTCAAAATTCAACTATCTTGGTTAGCATACACACACTGCACAGATTTTAAACAACATTAGTTGAATTTTGAATACTACCCAAATTTATGCTAGCCAGCTATTGTTAGATACTGCTCAGTCAATAAAATGCCCTCAACATGGGTGCAAATTAAGTAATTACTATGTAATTAAATCATTCTTCAAGGTGATCAGTAATGATTGTATGCAAATTGTAGTAAACAGAAATACACAAATATCATTTGAAATTACAGCTATACACTGTGTCAAATAAATAAGTTTCTGCACTCTATGTGAAGACACAACATGAAGGAGCTGCAACACATTCGAAATTTGGGATTTACTTTGTGTTGGAAACCAAATCAATTTTGTTATGACGTAAATTAGTACTGGTAAGAAAAAGTAAGTACCATCAAATGAGACCAATGACAAACTGTGCAGTAATTGAATTACAAGTGATAACAAAACTACGTCGTATTTGTAAGTAGTGAGTTTCTCCCAGAGAGTTGGTGTCGTTGGATCTGGTGCCGGTGGTACGAAAGGTGCCAAATCACTTGGTACCTCTCCATCGCCTGCCGCGATGTCATGATTGAGTGATAGAAACTCAAGTGAATCTGGTTCGGATACTATTACGCCATTGTTGATCGTAGTTTTGCTACAACTACCACTGTCCGAAGAATGTGAAATCTCGTGAATTGGAGCAGGAATTACGTTTCTGACTGGAGATTCTGAAACAGAAACATTTTGATACCTAAGCAGGGCTTAACTAAATTATATGATAGGCAATGGATTTCAATAACATACCTCTCGCACTCTCGTCGCCAATTTTACCAGATATAAGCTGTAGTCTATTGTGCGAATTTTCTAATATTCTCCTTCTACGAGCTTCTCGACGAGCTGCTGCTGCATCAGCCATGTTGACATTAATCAGATGACATTTTTTTTACCATTGCCAGCCTTTAAAAAGCAAAAACATTGGAATAGGGCCAGTATTATTAATTTCATGAAAATTTATTTCTTTTGATTTGTTGACTTGTATTAAAAAGTGTCTAATTCAATTAATTTTCACTCCATCAAATTCAAAAATCTTATAATTTATAAACTATCTAATTTAAGATTCTTTGTTATAAGTTTAGCATAAATCATACAGATCGATGCATATATAGTCTAACAACACTGATCAATGCGGTTATCGAGAATATTAACCAATCTTTCAATAAATACATAATGACCATACTTCACGTTCGCGATCTAATAGAGTAATAGCCGATTCTAGGCGCACGATGCGAATGCGAGTTCGTCACGTTAAAGTTCCGCAAATTATGTATAATATGGTTGAAATAATTCAAAATAACGAAATTAGTAGGGGAAATAATCACTAACACGACAATTTACCACTTTTAGTCTTTCCACGGAGTCTTTTTAATTAAAATTTACCACTACAATATAAACCCAAACCCACTTGTAGACAACTTCAGACGCGCACAGTTATTTGGAACAAACCATTACGGTTTGCCATGTCAAATCGACGTGATTTATGATTTTCTATGAAAATTACTATTCAAAAACAAAATAACTCCCTGCGAGATTTACTAATTTTACTATCGTGAATCCCCATTTAGATATCTTAAGCCTCCAATTTTGTTTTTTACTCGGGGGTCTACGGACGGACTCGTACTCGGACTCGGACGTTTAATGACACTTCAGTTATCATTGGTGTTGGTGTAATGTCTGTGCTTACGTTGGCGAACGTGAAGGCCCTTTACACAAATCAAAAAAATATATTCGATAATACATTAAAAATAAGGTCTTATTTGTTGTTTTATTTAACTTATATTATATAAATTACAAATCAGCTATGTATAACTTTTTCATTTATAATTTGAATACTGTTTAACCGCTGAATACCCGCTTATTTTCTCTATCATAGTAACAATATTTGGTTATTTATTTGGCAACCGGAAGTTTGTGTGTTGTCTGTTCGAGTAACGCCAAGGACTTTTGTTTGGCGCCTTTACGGGGCCGGTCGGTTTTACTGATAAATTTGTCACTTTCTTTCAGACAAATACAAATATCTGCTAAATATAATGGGTGACAAAGGAGACGGAGGTAATTGTATTCACAATCCATGCATCATTTGATGGAGTGGCTGTTTTTTGCTGACGCTTGACAGCCAGTGATTTTTTGGTTATCAAAAAAGACTTGTAGAATCTGTAATTTGTGTTGTTCATAGAAACCTTCGATGATGCGGTTGAAGAGAGGGTCATCAATGAGGAGTACAAGATTTGGAAGAAGAACACTCCGTTTTTGTATGATTTGGTGATGACACACGCTCTGGAGTGGCCCTCGCTGACTGCTCAGTGGCTCCCAGACGTGACCAGGCCTGAAGGGAAGGACTACTCTGTTCATAGGTACGGCTCGTATAATGTTCTACTGGTATTATTATGATTAGAACTGATCTGCGAACTGCGAACTCCTTGAGGAAAATCATCATTATTATAAATGATATGGTTCTGTTGCATACATCTACGATCAACATAACGTTTTCCGGCCGTATTTTATGCTCTTTACTAGAAAAAACAAGGGGATATTCAAAGTTCTTTTGTAGTGTTTTTTAGCTCAAGGGCCCAAGATAAACAATTAATATTTGTTTCCATTGACCATGCTGAGGCCAGGACTAAAATAATTGTGTGTCACATTGATGATTTCAAAGCATACTATTTGATTTAATGACTTAAAGTTATATTATTCAAAACATGTCTTTAAGGCTCGAATAACTATGAGCCAACTTAAATTCATGCATACAATTCTTGGAACAGGTATCCATAAGTTGTATGGTCCTTTCTTCCAATGTTTCTTGATGAATTTTTTGAACATGTTGTAGAGCAATTTGTTGAATAAACTATTTCAATGTTGTATTTTCCCCGCCACATATTTTTATATATTTATGTATGAATACTTAATAATTCACTAATATAAAGATTAGTACGTAATTTATGAGTATTGTTTTTTGTGTAGGTTGATCTTGGGCACGCACACATCAGATGAACAGAACCATCTGTTGATCGCAAGTGTCCAGCTCCCAAATGAAGATGCACAGTTTGATGCCAGTCACTATGACAATGATAAAGGAGGTATGTTGTACAATACCACCACTATTTACTCTGTAACATCCATTTAGCATCATCAGAAGTTTACAATCAATCATCATCAACCCATTACATTGTCCCACTCCTGAGGACAGGTCTCTCAGAAGAAAAGGGATAAGGCTACAGTCCACCACATTGGGCTAAAGTGGGTTGGCAGACTTCACATACCATTGAGAAAGTCTCTCAACGTAACAATGTTTACTTTCATCATTAACGGCATCATAGATATGTAATAATATTCACATGATTTCAAAAAGTCAGAGGTCAAGAGTCAGTTCTCAAGACCATTGACTTGGCAGTCCAATTTATCCAAGTCCAATTTATCTTTAATTCATCAAAATCATTTTAGGTGTAAAAACATAAAAAACAGATGGTCACTTTCACATTTATAATATTAGTATGGAGTAGCTTTTTGAAATTGTAATTCCAATAAATAATTTGTTTTGATTTTCAGAATTTGGTGGGTTTGGCTCAGTGTCTGGTAAAATTGATATTGAAATAAAGATAAACCATGAAGGTGAGGTGAATAGGGCTCGGTACATGCCCCAGAACCCTTGCGTCATTGCCACCAAGACACCCTCATCCGATGTGCTGGTCTTTGACTATACCAAGCATCCATCAAAGCCGGAGCCATCTGGTGAATGCCATCCTGATCTCAGGTATGTCAAATTGAGATTCAGTTACATTTTAATGCTAATTCTCTTCAAGGTTTTTTTAAAATAATATTTATCATTCCAGATCATGTGAAATTTAAATTTTATTTATCTTTTCAGATTACGTGGCCACCAAAAAGAAGGTTATGGCTTATCATGGAACCCCAACCTCAATGGATACCTCTTGTCAGCAAGGTATGCAATAATTGTACATATAGTTCTATTAGAAATGTTTGTTTACTTTTCAGGTTTCACTTTGATTACAATAAGCAAGTCAGTGTCATGCTTTTTGATGCCAGTGCACTTTTTAAAATAACTCCCTCTTTTTTTGGTCTGGTCGCAAGTATATTGCGCAAGAATCATGTGGTTTAATAGAGGTACAATTTTTCTGGAACCTATGGAACTGTTTTTTTCTAGTTTTTTTTTTTTTTTTAAAAAAGCTTACTATCAATGTGGGTCGCACATTATTCTTGTTAACCCCTCGTACTAAGCTAAATGCTTGTATCACGAGTGGGTTCACGTCGGTAGTGCAAAGTGAGTTACGAACCGGCAACCACATGATAGCAAGTCCGACGCCCTAGCCATTAGGCTACCGCCGCTTCAAAGTTTTGATATGAATCAAGTGAGAAACAAAGTTAATATGCAAAGTTGTGCCTTAAGTTAGCTAGTTTGTCAATTTGGCCAGTCCTTGTATTATTGGAATAGTAGACTTGGGCCGGAATTAGTTCCTGTAAATTTACATACGACATTGTTCCTCCAGTGATGACCACACAATCTGCCTGTGGGACATAAATGCAACTCCCAAAGAAGGCAGGGTGATTGAAGCCAAGTCAGTGTTCACGGGCCACACGGCCGTAGTGGAAGACGTCGCGTGGCATCTACTGCATGAATCACTGTTCGGTTCTGTTGCTGATGACCAGAAACTAATGATTTGGGACACCAGGTGAGCAATTTTTTATAACTACACAACTATTCAAATATAGTTCCATCTCCCAACTGGAAACCAATTTGTCTGAAGTTAAGGTTTTGGTGTAACATAATTTCGTATTACATCAATTATTAAAAAAACAATAGGACAATTTATCATAAGATGATAAGCTATAATTATCTTAATGCAACAACATATTATTATTTACATAAATCAAGACAATTGATTTATCTAACTAATAATCTATCTAATAGCATATAATATCAACTTTTTTCATGTTATAGATGCAACAATACATCTAAACCATCACACACAGTAGATGCTCACACGGCAGAAGTGAACTGTCTTAGCTTCAACCCCTACTCGGAGTTCATTTTAGCCACAGGCAGTGCTGACAAAACGGTAATTGGTTCAATGATTATTCTATTACAATTGACTTTTTTTTTTCATTTGTATCATTATATTAAAGGGCTATAACTGACTGTGTGACCAGGGGCGTAGCTACCGGTGGGCTAGACGGGACAGTGCCCCGGGGCCCCCAAGCTCAGGGGGCCCCTCGGACTCTTCCCGCAACGAACGAACGAATCTGGATACCGACAAATCTGGAGTACGTCGAATTTGGAAAACGACAAATACGGAACAAACGATTTTAAATAGTTTAGGTGGGGTCTTAGTTGATTTTTTGCTCCAGGGTCTTTGGTTACCTAGCTACGCCACTGTGTGTGACCATCAAGAACTTCCGTGATTCAGTGAGCTTGTAAATCTGTTCGTCCTAACCTATGAAAATTGTTAATGGTAGTTGGAAGTCCATTAAGCCTGCTAGTCTATCCTTTGTGGAAGTCGCTTCGTGTAAAATACTGATATTCAGCCACATCTGGTTAGTCTGTTATAGGAATAGACTATACCTTGTCCATTATTTGAACCGTTTTTTGACAGATGGAACTAGTGATTGCAGGAACTTAATATTGCGATTCTCGATCCCATTATTGACACTTTGATTACTGTCTAGTATTGATTATCGATTGTTTGGTTCTCGAATCGAAAATGGTGCAACGACGACCTACGAATAATAAATAAATATGTATGATATTCATCTGGTTGTATTAATTTTTATATAATATTCATTTTCCATCCATTTCTTTTAAAAAATATTGTTTAATTTATATTTTATTGATATTAGAGTGGATGCCATTTTCCGATACTGATTTAATGTCACTGTTCAAAATGATTGCAGCGAATACATTAGAATGTGGTAGAATGTAACTAAATTTAATACGCTTAAGAATAATCATTTTTTTTGGAAATTCCGTTACATTTATGGTATTATAATGTCTGCAAGGAATCATAATTAAGATAATTGAATAACATAAGGTAGATAATACATTTATTTTGTTACGCATTTTAAAGTTAACTTTGACGTAATCTGGAACACCTACGGTCTAAGGCAGTCAAAGGCATCTGTCAAGAAACGGTTCACATAATGGACAAAGTATAGGAGATAAAATACATGCATATATCGAGTCTATAATTTTTGGAATTTCTTATAATGAACTCATATAGATATAGACTAGATATATGCATCTATTTTATCTCCTATATTAGCAAAGAAGTATAGATGTACACAGTCCTACCTTGCCCAATTTCAAAATTTTTCAAATCATTTGTCAGTGAATACTCATTAGTCTAGTGGTCCTTAACGCGACTGCTACGCTAGAGGTCTTGGGTTCGATTACCAGGTTGGACAAAGTTTTTGAGTTTTTCTATGAAATTCTCAGTAGCAGTGTTTGGATATGTGCCCAGAGAGTGGCAATTGGCTCGCCCCCTATTACATGAGACGTAAACATACCGGCGAACTGTGGGTGTACATGTTATACGTTATGAAGTTCTTATATTTATACTTGTATTGCAGGTAGCACTATGGGACCTACGCAACCTGAAGTTGAAACTGCACTCGTTCGAGTCGCACAAGGACGAGATCTTCCAGGTGCAGTGGTCGCCGCACAACGAGACCATCCTCGCCAGCAGCGGCACGGACAGGAGGTATCACATGAAACAGGATACTCTTTTAACCTTAACATCGATACTAAATCCCTTTTGTCTCTTCGACTTTTTTATTCTAATATTTCACTAGGGTTTTTCAATCCTGAGCTGCAGGAGTCGCACCATGTGTAGTAATATATGGCTTAAAAACTCAATTGTTTTACATACATTAGGGTAAACTTATTGCTAAGTAGTACCACCACGGCAGCTTTTTTAGAAAAATGGGATTGTCATTGTTAAAAATACCTGACCTCAGTGAGTTGTATAATTAGTTATAGTAGAGATTCGTAAAATAAGATTGCAAAGAAACTGCTTTATATCATAATAAAAAGATGTCTCGATTCACAAACTATAATTCTTAAATGCATTGTTTCTTATTAGTAAAAGCTGTTTAAGGTAGCATCTATGTATTTATGTATGTTCACAAATAAGTTTATATACCATGATATAAACATACCATAAGCTTATATTCAATAATTTTATTGTGAAGATCCGTTATTGGCTTTCTGTTTCTTTAGTTGTGCTAGTATTTTTTTTGTTAGCTGTTGGCTTTCCAAATATAAAAGGATTAAATAATCACCAAGCTTTAGGACCACAAGTGGAAGGTGGAGGAAGATTGATAGACTAAACTAAAATTTGATAAATAACGAATATTGTTGCAGGCTTCACGTTTGGGATCTGTCAAAGATTGGCGAGGAGCAGACGGCTGAGGATGCCGAGGACGGCCCTCCGGAGCTATTGTTCATCCATGGTGGTCATACGGCTAAGATATCAGACTTCTCATGGAACCCCAACGAGCCGTGGGTCATTTGCTCTGTTTCAGAAGACAATATCATGCAGGTATGAATATCCAGTCCATATACTAAGGCCTGTAGTCCATGATACCAGGATTCTCTCAGACTCTGCATACGTTCGATACCTCAGTGTCCCTCGCACTTCTTATTTGCGTTTGTGGGCACCTTAACCAGTTCAGTGCACGTAAAATACACATGTAGTTCGTGTACAAACGTTATCTCGCTTATGTAGCAGTTTTTCAATGGACCAACTGTTCCGGAATCGGAGTGTTTCAATGGAGTGTCCATGGTGCGCTAAGTTTGCCAGTACTATATGTATATAGACTTGCTCCCTATTACATGAGATCTAACATGCTCCCATATAATAGGGGGCGAGTCTATTAAATGACTAGGCGACCAGTTAATGACTGGTCAGAAATCCGAACTGAGGTACTTTTGAGAATTTCATAGAAAAGAACCCAATTACACTGCTCGACCGAGGAATCAAACTAACTTGAGAGGCCTACTCTCAAGTTTAATTGATCCTATGCAGAACAATCCAGCAGAAACTGCATGGACTCTAGCATAGTAGTTGAGCCTACAACTACTAGACCAATGGGACAGTGTTTTTTTTTTAAAGTTTTAAGTTTAAAATTCTACAATCCTAAGGTCAAACCAAATGATATTTAATAAGACAATGTTGATGTTTGCGCAGGTATGGCAGATGGCGGAGAACATCTACAACGACGAGGAGCCGGAGACGCCGGCGTCGGAGCTGGAGTCAGGAGTCAACGTGAACCACGGCTAGCCACGCGCAGGCGCACCTCCACCGCACCGGCTCGCCCCGCCGCGACCACTAAACTAGCGATACTAGCGACACTCGACATGTGACACCGACGCGAACTATTACACTACGTCGCTCGGGCCTCGTACCAAGTTTCACGCTAAATTATGGACGTTTCAATAATGAGCTCTTTCATGTTACAATGTTAAGTGTTCCAAGTAAGCAAACTGTTAGTCATATTTTGTACACACGGCTTCAGGTTAACCTATACAAATCTAGTTTAAGCTGATCTCGCATTGTATAGGCTTCCCAAACAATAAGAGGCCAGCATAAACTGGTTTTGTATAGCTTGATGTGTAGCCGTGCGCACCATATTGTCCTGATTTTTTTGCAACTGTGAATCTAAATTAATTGTGATTAACCTTATATTGTAACTACTAAAATATTATTGAGTAATGGTATTCTACATGTTGCTGGAGTTACAACATACTTCCTAGACAAATTTCCAAAAATACATTGTAATAAGTGGCGGATAATATGTTAAAATATTTCCAGAACCTCCTATCAACTCTAACAAGAAAATGAAAGAGCTCTCAATATAGGTATTGTAATTTGAATCTTATGTCGTAAAACATAGATGTAAAAAAATATTGGTATGGTCAACAAGTACACGATTGTACGATATTAGAAGTTAAGAAGAAGTTACTGCAAATGTTATTTGCGGTGACTTGATTGAACATATTTGAAAATTATTGCATAATGTGAAAGTTTATTTTTGAGCCCATGTTTTTTACTTTATACACAGTTTAAAGCTCATGACGTGCATTGATTTAGTCCAGAAGTGGGAACAGTTATTATTATAAGTGAGTTAATTGTCAAGTATAACCCCTTAAATGTCTTGAGTAAAATAGATCTCGTTTCGGACTTCTCGACTTCGCCAACGGAAAATGAGAATACAGGACTGGTAATTAAGCTGAAAATTGTATATCATAAGAGTAAAAATACGCTGGTAGGCTAGGTGTAACTTCCTTACTACTATAAGATTTTCCCTGCTCTTGGGCAAGTAATGTAGAGTCCGTAACTGGCCGGTAGAAAACAGACTGAAATCAGATCTCATTTTAAACTTACTCGAGACAAAAGTGGCTATGACACCATAAAGGCCGATTTTTTTATTTTCTTTATTGAGGAATATTATTTTAAAATTTGACAGGAATTCTTAAAAAAAAAACTACTACTAACGGTTTCAAATTGAATCCTATTCACCTGTAAAATCGGCCTTAAAATTTAAAAATAATGATTGATAAGCTAAATAAGCTGTTAATTAAGTTTTTATATAGTGTTCCTGCAACTGGACAGGTCACAATGGAACGGGTCCAATAACGCGCGGTTTGTATGCACTAGAATCTCGCGAAAATAAAATAGTTTCACTTTTTCCTTTTTTTAATTTCTATTAATAAGCGTGAGTACAAACCACTAAAGCGCACAATTGGTGGACTTGAAAAATCCTGTAATCCACACAATTCGCAGAAAGTATACATGTCACCGTATAATTGCGAGCGTTTGTTTGTAAATAATCGCGTGAGATTGTAAATTGACGAAAAATTGTGAACAGACCATCAACATCATTCATCAGGAGATGCAGGATCAGGTTCTTGGATGGTTGAAAATCAACGGGATCAAGGATAAGCACACAATTTACAAAGTTTTTTTTTTGTAAAGGACGCGCGTCACTAATTGTGTCGGTGCGAGAGGATTTGAAAAAAAAAAGGGATGAACTATGGCGTGTGGCTGCAATCAAGCAATCAAATTGCAATCCAATTTTTGACCGTTCAGCGTTTTGTTTTTTCATCTTTTTTTCACTAAACACACCTGACTCGTGCATTTTTTATAGTTTATAATGTAACGATAGCTGGCCGTCAGATTGTGAACCAATTTACATCTATGAACCAATCAGTGCCCAGTATAACAATTTAACTGATATTCTGATATTCTATTGTCAGTTAAATTGTGAACTTATATCTCATTGGTCAGTAGTGTTCTTGGTAACACGTGAGTATGACTATGCGAGTTAAAATCAAACTTCTAGTCATCGTTTTAATGGTAACCTTCATGTAATTTATACACCTAAACTAAATAAATAATGCACTGACACTTCTGTTCGGTGACTTTCCTCTTGTTTACCTGCTCACAATTTAACGATCGTCCACCGTTATATTGTAAACTACCGAAAACTGGAAACGTCATATTGTAATTTAATTGTCTGTTTACAATATTTCGACGGTTTACAAATTTCTCGCTGGAATAATTATATTCTAACGATATTTTCAATTTTTCGGTGACAGATACACTTTGCTAGGCGTGAGTTGTTAATTCCATTCTAATTTATTAATTCTTACTTATCTGATAAGTCACAAGAATGTGTTTCTGTTGTAACTGTCATTATTATGATTATAAGGGCCTCTTTCACAACCAAGTAAGTATTCCATTTCCCATAATACATATAATGTAAAGTTAGATACAACTCATTCAACATTTCCAGATAATAAACGTGTAGTATGTAACATTTGATAGCTTAGCTATCACAGATAGTTCATACGTAAACATTTTATGTTTCGTTAATATTTCGATGATATGCTGAGCTATCGACTTGTCGTATTTAAATGTAATGCATGTTCAATGTTTAGTATATATTTTGCAGTAATAGCACAAAGTGAAAGATGCTCTTACACTGGTGACGCGACTGACCGACGATATTTTATAATGTTAATGCAGTAATGGAATAATTTTAAGCTCTTCTAATTACCTATTATTATTAAAAGTATCGTAATAATGAATATTGTTTTCGTAAACCAAAAAACTACAGTATTAATCAAGTTAATGACCTAATTGGCGATGTACTATTGCGTGTGGTTCTTGATATCTCTGGGCGGGTCTCGTCGTGTTGACTGCATGAACACCGCGCCCACCGCGTCATCATTTATAATTGAATTGTTTTGACGGGGAGTGGACAACCTGCTCGCCACTAATTTAGTCTGATATAGTCGCCCGAACTGTCAATATGAGGACAAGTTTCGTGGCACTACTCGTTTTATTGGCGAATATCATTGGACACAGCCATGGCAGGTATAGTGGCGGTCATCACTACCCACATTCCAGTGGTCGTTCAGGATATAGTCAGCCTCATCCTGCTCATTCATACCCTCCCTCGAGTGGATTGTCGGGTAATTCAAACCGTGCCAATGTTCGACAAACGTACCATCAACAACATAACACTGCCCAATATAATTACAGCCCAAAGACGGAAGTTCATCACCATTACCACTACAGTCCGCCGCCTCAGATAAGCTACGGGTCTACTTACCATCCTGTGTACCAAGGTCATCCGCCTGTCTACGTGTACGAATATCGAGATTCTGGGAGTAGATTCGACACCTTGCTGACCGGACTAGCGCTGTACAACTTGGGCCGCAATAGTCACAGCCATCATTACGATTCCAATAGACAGTACAATCAACTCCCGGATGAAATATGCAAACTGGGCATATGTAAACCAACCGGCGAGTACGAGGAGACTCGCATCGATTGCATGCTGATGTCGAGCTTTATCTGGGAGGACACAACTCGCACAACTCAAAACGAGCAACGTGTGACGTTGAAAAATACAACTGAGATTAAAGAAACGCTGACCACGCATGGAGCTGGAAATAATAGTAATGCTTCAGTAACAGTAGTGACTGTGAAAAGTGAAACCGTAGTTGACGCTTTGAAAGTTAAAGGGCCTTCTATAGCAGTGTCGCCAGGTATGACTTGTTATATGATCAGGACCTACAGATACAGTACTACAACGCGGAAACCTGTAGATTGTGCACTCTTGCAAGAGTACGCTCGCCGCTCGCTACACAATAATAGTTCAAAGATCTCTATTTCTATTGGGACGATAGTATTTTTCCTAATATACTCAACGCTATATTGAGGTTTTGTTTGTTCATAAATTTTACGGAATATTTTTATATTTAATTATCAGAAAATACATAGTTTAAATATAATTGAAATACCCCTAAATAAGCTTGTTTTATTATGAACTATTTAGCCTTTAGCCCGGTGTTTCCCGCGTGTCGATTGATTCTGGTCATTCAAAAGGTGTATTCTATAACCGTTTCCAGGGTCATCCTAAATATTAACACATATCTCGTGATTTTACGAAGATAAAGTCTCTAGGGCCGAAATGGTTTAAACCTACTTTGACTATTTTAGGGAGTTTAGGGGAGGGGATTATCGGGGACTATTCGGGGATTATTAACTGAGCGAAAAAAAAAACAAACTGGTAAAACCGGCGAGGCACAGCTAGTAGGGTTCTCAATAAAACTTTAGATGAGTTTCAGTATGTTTTAATTTGTTATACTCTAATGATTTCCTTCATACGGTACAAAGGTGTACCTATGTACTGTAGTCTGTTGTAGATACATTAGGTAGCCTAATTATTAAACATTGATATTTTCAGAGAAAAGCTTCGGTAAGTTCTGCCAGCACTCGTAGTATTTTGTGTCTAGTTTCTGACATGTCTCGGCACCCCATTTTGTTAAAGCTAAACTTAACGACGACTCGAACATAAAGGCCTGCAAAAGAAAATAGATCTATTAAAATCTGCTATGGGAGAGGCCTTCGTTCAGCAGTAGACCTCATTTGGCTGATATGATGATGAATACCTGCTATTCTAAAATCACAAAATGTTACTAAGGTAGATGTATACAGTATTAATCTTATGGTGTATCACTGGATAGGTAGGTACACGAAGCAGTCCAAATATTCTGTTGAAAAAAAATATTAGTTTTGGCAGTGGGTACCCTCATAATTTTACAAAACAACAAAATTAAGTCGGTCGGTACATAAGTGCTAAAATATCGCGTACTGTTCAATTGTCTATAGCGTTTGATCAATTTGATAGATGTGTAGTGACTGTTCTTTTAAATTCAAGTTTTATCTTACTGTGCGTGAAAATCATTAGTGAAAATCTGACACATGATAGGTATTTGTTTGTGCTACCTAAACTTGTAACAATGTTTTTGTGCTGGTGTCATCGGAATCTACCAGTTACAAGCAAAGTCTCAAGTAAGTTGTTGATATATTCATACTTACGTTCTAAAAAGATGCCCCAACTTTTCAAAGATTTATCATAACGTAATCACCCGAACGGATTGTAACGACCTGTGTATTCGAGGGAATCGACCCTGCTTTCGAGCTAAAGGACTTGTTGATATCTCGTCACATTGTCAGCTAAGTTATTTGCGTCAAAACACTAGATAAGTAACTAAAATTTCATTCTTGATGCCCTTGGGTTTGTGGACTACATTCGTATATATTACCTGAGTGTTGACAGCAATCTTTTGCGGCACAAGTTCTGCGTAAGAGGCCCCCATGAAGCATTTATCATCGGGTCCGTGAGGGGTCATCATAGAGTGTAGAGACGCCCCTCCAGGCAAGAAGCCACCCTCCTTCGCTTCGTATGCACCCAAAATCAGTCCCATAAACTCGCTCATGCAGTTCCCTAAAAGATCAAAAGTAATTATTATTATCATCATCAATCCATGCTACATAAAGTGAAAGTAATAAAAATTTATAGTATCTAAAATCGTGGTGGTAGAGGACAATGGTTTTTCTTATTTTGTTAGTTGACGAAATAGGTGTGTTTGTTTGTGTTTTGTAGGTGTATTTTGCACAATTAAAAAAATTATAAAAATAAATATTCGCTGAGGACAGGATTCGAACCTGCGCGGGTATAACCCATTGGATTTCAAGTCCAACTCCTTAACCACTCGGACACCTCAGCTATGAATGTAAGTATCGAATAAAGACAAGTAAATGTACCGATTGTTGTCACACGTGTAGCACGAACAATGCAATAATTAATAACAGTAGATACTTAGTTTATTTTATTTGATGTCTACATTAGTTAGGTCGGTACTCAATGTCAGATTTTAAGCAAGCGCGGGACCCGTAACTATTGACATTATATGTACTCTATTGATCCTTGATCTACTGTAGATTCTGAAGTATAAAGTAGTAAAAAAAACAATACTCAATATGTTCATTTGCCATGAAATAATCCACATTCACTTTTTAGTGCCTTTATAATATTTAAAAATTAAGCTCGGGCGGAGGTTGCCGGCGCTGGATACGCGGGGCACCGTTTTGCGCAGGGCGGGGCCTTTGCTACTCCTGCTCACAGAACAGTTTTACCTGTTCTGTGCTCCTGCTAGTGCTATATGGGTAATCCGCCACTGTCGGTACTTACTATAATTAGGTATAAGATTTCTCGTAGCCTTTTGGGTTCGGTTGTTAGTCTAACCAGATGCTGGCCAGTTGCGTTTAGCAAAGTATAAAGCTACTCTCATCGGACCAGGAGCAAAGATAGCAATATTTAGTATTCATCTCGAATCAGACCCCATAGCAATTATTTTGTGATACTCTGATGTGTAGCCGTGTGTACACTAGGTAATTAAAGAGTGTCTATACAGGGTGGACGGGACATCAACGCACATCCGCCTACCACGAATTCAGTAGGTACCTATATGATTCTGGACCCCCTTGCGTTGTTATTTTTCTTCGGTTATGAAAAAAAAAATCTGCTGTTTCATACATTTTGACCGTGTAGGTATTGCACTTTTGTATGAAAAAGCAGTTTCTTTTTTCATAACCGACGAAAACATCAACGCCAGAGGGTCCAGAATCATGTACTGAATTCGTGCGTCGATGTCCCTTCCACCCTGTATAGGAGTGTCTAAATAGGTATTTTAGTGTAGTATGTCTACCCATCGTTTAGCTGTCCCATAAACATCTGAGGTGTCCGAGTGGTTAAAGAATTGGACTCTAAATCCAATGGGTTTCTACCCGCACAGGTTCGAATCCTGTCCTCAGCGAATACATTTTTATATTTTCTTCATAAATATCTACATATACACACTGACAATATTGTATTCTACAGTATTTGATTATTCCTAAAATACTGCATACACGTATTAGAAATAGTATTTTTTTTGCTAATTTTAGGTATGGTTTCATTGTAAGCCATTAAAGTAAATAGGTGTGTGAGCATTTATATGTAGCTCAATGTTTTTACGATTATACATTAATATGTCGCAGTCACTCGTAGTCACTCGCAGTCAATTAGTTGAATTAGCCACCCTTGTCAGTAGTGATTCGGGCGCGGTATTTGAACGACACGTCATTAAACGCATTAGCACTGCGATTCGACGACGACAGACCAGAAATTAGATAGCACATTCAATAAATGTTGTATTAGACGTATTGCTTCATATATGTATATCATTCAGGCTGCTAGTTAGGGCTAGGCAGTTAATTGAATTGCTAATTTTACTTGTTTGCTGCGATATAAACAGTAGGTGTGTATTTCTATTGAGCAGTGATATTTAGCTAGGTTTCCTATAAAACTCCCATTCGTTCAACTCTGAATTTGGTTGCTATAATATCGGAATATGGAATTCATCATCATCATCATCATCAACCCATATATTGTCCCACTACTTGGCACGAGTCTCCTCTCACAATGAGAGAGATTAGGTTGTAGTCCGCCACGCTAGCCTACTGCGGGTTGGCAGACTTCACACGCCATCGAGATAATCTCTCAAGCATGCAGGTTTCCTCACGATGTTTTCCTTCACCGTTTAAGCGCGTGATAATTAAGTATTAATACGCACATGACTTCGAAAAGTCAGAGGTGCGTGCCTTGGATTCGAACTCGAGACCTTTGGCAATCTTATGGTCATATCGCAGAGCTATCACTGCACTTTATTATGGAATTATGATGACATTATCATCCACAACTTACTATGGTAGTATGGCGGTCTGAAGGTGTGTTCCTGCACGGACCACCTCGGCGGAAAGATGACAAAGTCAGCAATGGCCACGCCGGGCTTGGTCGACTGGCAAGTCAGAACCGTGAATATAGACGGGTCCTGCAAATGGTAATTCTAATTTTGGAGGTCGTTTCACCTTGGTCGGTAAATTAAATTTTTATTTGGATTTTAGATTCTTCTTCTTTTAGATTCTGATTTTTAAGTTACAGTCGATGCAATAATTCCAAGATGTGTTATAGACGTATAATTTTGGAAAAAAAAAGGCGCCAAAAGAGAGACGACTGGCCCTCCGATATAGGAACTTTTTGGAATAAAAAACTTACGCAGTGGTCGTATAGGACTGCGTTGATGACCATGAACTTGCTGAGGTCGTATTTGTACGGCACGTAGTTACCGTGCCAGGCCACCACGTCGAACGGCGAGTGGTTTTGTTCAGCCACGAACAGAGAGCCCTGGTACTTGTTTATTATCTTGAATCCTGAAAAGACGAAACGTTGAAATTGAATAGGTATGCCTGAGTATACACGCAATGTTTTGTTTTGTGAGTCGTATCGCATTTTTGGACTTGGACAGTATTTTTTTTTCTTGAAGTTTTTAGTTCACTACCTACATACATAACATACCATCATTTCGCCGGTATGTTTACGTCCCATGTAATAGAGGGCGAGCCTATTGCCATTAACCGGGCACAAATTCAGACTCCGAGCTGCTACTTGCTACTTTCATAGAAAAACCCAATACACTTTGCTCGACTTGGGGATCGAACCCAAGACCTCTAGTGTAGCAGTCGCGCTTAGGACCACTAGACTAGGCAGTCACTACCTACCGGAATTAAAAAAAGGAATTTAAGTAGGTATTTTTGATACAGGTAGTTATAGATACCTATCTAGGTACTAATGGGAGGGTGGAGGGCCAATTGCGCAAAAAAAATACAGTAAGATGCTAAGATGAGACGGATAAGAAACTTGGTTAAAACAATTATGTACATTACCGGGTATTTCTTCATCGAAGTAACGAGCAACTGGTGTGAGGAAATCTCTAGGGTTCGCCAGTCCATTTGCTCCGATAGGTCCAAGATCAGGCAGCTTGAAGTGTCCATCAAATACTTCAAGTATGTATCCTCTGCCGGGAGATATTAAAACAATTTACTTTATTAATTCTATAGGGCAATAAAATTGGACTATAATTAGAACTTTCTATCTATGCGTACGGTTCTAAAAAGTGGGTCTTATGGAGAAAGTCTGCTAAGAAACGCCATAGATCAGATACATTTTTTCGATAAGAAACAATTTAGAACAACGATAAAATACAAGATCGATGTAGCGTGGTTAGTTTATTCAGTTTTGGATAATTAGAATTTACTTACCGGGTTGGTCCGTCGACAGCCACAGTGAACCTCATGCCAAGCTGGATGACAGCAATCTCGTTGGGAGCCACCGTCATCTGGCCGAACTCTGTCGTTATCTTCAGCGAACCTTGCTGGGGAACTTTACAACCAAGTGATATTTAGTAAACAATGCAACGCACTTTTGTTACGGCAAATCCTGTCAGCACACAATCAGTCGCTGACTGACCAGACAGCCTAGTACCAGAACAATGCTACAAACAGAATCAGTTATCGATTGCAGGATTATCAGCCCCAGCCGAGATTAATACGGCATACAAAATTTTGCTACAGCAAAAAGCCAACAAAGTTGTAGGTATGCTTTTCCTTTGGTACGCCTTCCTATCTATCTTTTGCCCAGAAAACTTCTTTGTGCGTTTTGAGCTCGTGTGGATACTTCTTTATAACAGGTAGGTTTTTAACGATCCGTGACGCTTACCAATAAGAAGGTCTCCATCGCTGTTATAGAAGGCACTGTTGTTCATAGATGTGTTACACAAGTAGACATGTATAGCGATCCCATTGCGACATCGAGGGTCCCCGGCGCCGCAGACGGTGTGGAGACCAGCAACGAAGTCCTCTAACTGGTTTGCCGGAGGAATGTCAAACGGGAGCCAACGAGACTGGGGCATAGCACAAAAAGGGTATTTACTATTGAATGCGTGTGAAATCAAACTAGGAAAATATCCACCTTTTAGGAGAAGATTAACGCGCGCGCTATCATAGGTAGGCACGCCTTACCTATAATAGCTAGCTCATTCTGACTAAGTAAAAAATAGTGTACTAAATTATACTTAGCCTAAAAGTGCTCGGCAGTGCCCCGCCAAGTCTCTATACCTGATTAGGGTCTGGTTCCTGTTCGTCCCATTTATGGGTGAGGTATTTCGCAGAATTTAGCTTCTGGAATGGCTTATGAATCACCGAAGGACGAATTCTGAAATACGACATAATTTGATAAGTCTTCCCTAAAGTACTCTTCTTTCTAATTATTTCGCGTCATCACTATCACGAATCATCATCTTCCTGCCCTTTTCCCAATTTATTTGGGGTCGTCCTTTTCTTCCTTTCATCCCTGTTAGTCGTCATCTCATCATTCAATCCCTTTTCCATCATATCTGCCTTCACACAATCCATCCATCTTTTCTTTGGTCTCCCTCTACCCCTCCATCCTTCCACATTCATACCCATAACTCTAACATCATTATCACGAATACTTAGATATAAATATTTGATAATATCTATGCTACCTGTACAACCACGATCGCTTGTTCTCATGTCTGGGAGCAGTAAAGGCGGTTCCAGACAGTTGTTCAGCGTACAGACCATAGGGGCAGCGCTGCGGATTGTTTTGCCCTTCGGGGAGAGCACCGGGCTTGCGTGGATCCTCTGATGCGAACTCGGACCCGAACCCAGAGAGGTACTGTGTAAGGAGAATTTCATACTCATATAGATGTAGAAATAATAAAACTACAAACTATTAAAAAACATCACTCAGTGGTGGCTATCTAACAGCGTTGTGGGAGCGTTGGATGAGCGAGTTTTTCCTCACACATCGCTGAATGTATGTCCCTAATTTTCGGCAGATAGTTATGCACTACCCATTCAATGCTGAGGCCGCCCATCGGCGTCTGAAATATCTTATATTCAAATGCCGAGGCCGCCTTTCGGCGTCCAAAATATCTTAATGCTACATGCCGAGGCCGCCCATCGGCGCCTTGATTTCAAACTTATTTATCTAGGCCAAAAATCAATAAAAAGAATTGAGATTTTTGTAAATGATTCATTTTACTATAATTAATGCATAGCCAAAACGGTTTGTAGATATCTAAGGTTTTGAAAAAATCTAATTCTTAACTTACATGCCGAAGCCGCCCATAGGCGTCTCATGTATTTTCAGAGATTACCAACATTTTAATTTTTTTAAACAGTTTTATTGTTGTTATGATACTTATTTGTTTTTTTTAAACGTTGACACATTAGGATTGTTTCCTGTATCGTGGGTGCATTTAAAAACACAAAATATCACATAGTGAGTTAGTAGTTTCGATCCCCGCACATAACAAACAGGTAGTTATCTACCTGTTTGTTATGTGCGGGAATCGAACTCACAACATGTGTGTAGAAGCCGATCGCTCAGCCACTACGCCAATCGTGTTGTCATTTTGATAAATTATTAATAAAAGTTAATTACCTAGTGGCTCTGGATTACCCGATTTCGGAAGGAGGATAATGTTGTTTCAGTGTTGTATTACAAACATGCCTGGCTGTTTGGGGTATCCTGAAACCTAAACTTTTTATATTGTTATTGTATGAAGTGTCGTGAGACTCAAAGTGAATTAATTATTGTATTTAGAAGGTATGTTTATAAGTTATCTGGTTGCCATAGGCTCTGCCTAGTTTGGGATTATGTAGCCGTATCTGAGTTGTCCCAAGATACACAACTTATAACAGAATTCCGAAATAATACTATAAGGGCGTATGAAGTACCTGTAAGTACTGTACTACGCGTAGTATGGTGCGTATTGTACCAGCACAAAGTAATAGCGGCATTTGAAAGGGCGAAATAAATTGTAACCTGTAAGCACATGAAATCAAATGAATTAGTTTGTATGAAAAAGAAAAATTTGTATTCAATATTTTTACAGGTGATCCTCTACTTGATAAACATGTCCTTCAGTATTATTTCGTAGGCCTGAAGTAACTGTTATGGTACCCTAAAATAATAACCATGGAAATCCGCCTTACCACAAGTTACTCAGCTTGTTGGGTACGTATTTTCGGAAAATATGTTAAATCTAGCAGTGATAGCCTAGTGTTATATGATCATTGGACTGCCAAGTCAAAGGTCTTGAGTTCAAATCCAAGGCACGCACCTCTGACTTTTCGAAGTAATGTGCGTATTGATAGTTAATTATCACGCGCTTAAACGGTGAAGGAAACATCATGAGGAAACCTGCATGCCTGAGAGATTTTCTCGACGGCGTGTGAAGTCTGCCAACCCGCATTAGGATAGCGTGGTGGACTATAGCCTTATCCCTCTCATTGTGCGAGGAGACCCGTGTACAGCAGTGGGACATATTATGGTTTATGTATCTATATATATAATTATGTTAAATCTAAATTATGGCGTAGGTATCAAAATAATATATATATTTTTGGAATAGAAGTACCTTTAAAAAAATAACAAGTAGCTAAGCCTTAGATAAAACATAATAATATTATGGTAAACAATTAAAACAAAAGAACCGTGCGGTGAGTGGTCTCATTGTTTTCTGTACTCATAATCCGTCTTTTGTCAAAATGTTAACATGGTTTTTATTGTTGCTAAATAAACAAAAAGCCGCCAACTTAACACGTGCATTTTAAAGCTTTGTCGGGATGATGATTTACGATGTTAATTAGTAATTTTGCCGATCGTGGGAAACTAGAAGATTCCCCTTGGAACCCTTTCACTAACCCTTTCACTCGCAACTTGACGTTTGTCGTGATCACAGCTCTAGTTTCGCTGAGTGACATGGATATTCTTTGGCCGCCCTGCCTGATTTAGTGCATCGAGTTGAGAACTTCTCCTCTGCCTAATTCCTGCCGTTGCCTATGAACTTCCATATCCCGCGCATACCAATTTTGTGTATAGACGCTTTATTTGTGCAGTGTTCTGTGTCACTTAACTGTGCAATAATGACCGGAATTACCTGGTAAGTTATATTTTTATTGTTTTTATACCACCTGTAAGAGAATAAGTGCAAGACCTGAAAGTGTTTGTTCATAATCAACTGCTGAATCGATTACAGTGGGTTTTAATATGTGTTCATGTTTCCCGAAAAGACTTACGTTACATTACAATACCTACCTGAAACTACGTCCCTCTGATACATCAATCTGATACTCTAGTTATGGAAAACTGAAACCTATTTGTACGTATTGTTTGTGAATCAATGACTAGGGTTTCGTTATTATAATAATTATAACTCGATATTCTAATTGATATATTCAAGGGCTTCTGCTTATTCAGTTACACGTACTTATATCGAGCCATGCCAATGACTTATAATAGTGAGCGAAAGAAACATTTTACAGAACATTTTTAAAAATTTTGACATGTAAAATGAAATTTCACGTGTAGTAATGATCTTTGAAGCCTTATGTAGGTAGGTATAACAGTTATAGAGTAAGATCCCAGAGCTCGCAGACTTACTTTATTTTGTGAAAGACAAAATTTCGGGCTTTGAGTAGTGTTTGTATGTAATACCTACCTTGAATGCACTCAATATTCTTTCTGAGGCTTGATATATAATATAGTGTTACATATGAAAGTATTTCAAAACTATATGTGTTCGTAAGGCTCAGACACCTAAAACATTCAGCAGTGTATATGATACTTTCTTGGAGTCAAATAAAAATGTATGGTATAGGTACATACATATTAGCATTTTATGTTACAAAAAGGCTTATTGGCTTATTATTTAAATATTTATTGTGATAATTTCCGAAAATAATAAGAGAAAATATTTGTTTTTTTTGTATGTTTGTTTGTAATGGATAAACTTAAAAACTCCTAAACCGTTTTTTTAAATGGTTCTATTCGAATAATTTAAATAATATTTTTTTTTTATTTAATAAAAAATATGTATATGTTACGCTCAAAGACCAAAATGGCTCATTGAGCAAAAAAAAAAGGCAGCTCACAACGCTTCGTGGCCACTGTAAAACATACACATCGCGGATTTCGTGTTATGATTCTTATGAAAACGCCCACTACGCCTTATGATTATCACAGAAAGAGCACATAGCGAATGCTGCGGTAATTTTCACACTCCAGTCGTATCTCTTTATGATGCTTTCTTTTTGCATGGGAACATGGGTGAGGTACAAATATCTATATATATATATAAAAGAAAGTCGTTACACTATTTATAACTTAAGAACGGCTGAACTGATTTGGCTGAAAGTTGGTGGAGAGGTAGCTTAGAACCAGGAGACAGACATAGGATCGGGATTAGGAAAAAAAAAACTATTTATTTGATTGAGTCGGACACGTAAGACTGCAAAATCTTAATGTGTGTCTGTAGAAAAATAATATTTTTAGTACTTTTATGACGACCCCTTGGGTCAGCCCAAGTGAAGTCTGAAGGATGCTAAATCATATCGTAAATGAAAATGTTATTTCAGATCAACAATGGAACCTCAGCCATCTACCTCTCGCGATGAGATATATGAAACGTTGGCGACGTGGGAGGGTGCCTACATTGCAAACGAGGAAGTTGTACATACTGTCAACACCGAGACCTTGTCGTACGACGAACTTTACGGTGCACTGGTAGATGACGTCGACGACATCCTAGATAATGAAAATCAGGACTTCGCAGCCATCCATGACTCATTTGATCAGATGCCGCAAGATATTGATCCTCTATTAGATAGTGATACTGAGGAAAATTTGGCTGAGGTATTTTTCTGGCAATCCGGGGCTTAAAGTAGAAGTGGGAGAAGAACCTGTCGACTTTTTTTGGTTGATTTTATGTCCCTCAATAATGAATTTAATGTTAACTTGCACTAATCAGCGCGGCGAGGAGTTAAAAAACATGGCTTCCGGTACATATTGTCGAATGAAAGAGTGGCAACCAATAGACATGGGTACATTAAAGACTTTTATAGCATTGACATTCACATGGCCACAATTAAATATAACAGGATTGTTGACTATTGGAAAACACACTATTTGTACAAAAATGACATTTTTAGAAAATATATGTCTAGAAATACTTTTCTGAATATAATGAGAGCCTTAAACGTGCAAAATTTACAGGGGAATGCGAGCTTGAATAAAATTAAAACCCAAATCGATAAAATAAATAAAAATATTAAAGATATTTATTATCCCACGAGAGAAATTGCCATCGACGAGTCTTTGATGTTGTGGCGAGGTAGGCTAAGCTACCGTCAATATATGAAGTCAAATCCGAAAAAAATAAATAAATAATAAAATAATAATCAAATTTAAGTTTAATGTCAAAAATCAATAGCCTAGTTCATTAGAACAGTTCAATCCCAAGCATTACTGGCATCCATATAATCTTTTACACTATAGAAACCTTTAGAACTCAGTTTCTGCTTAACAAATGATTTAAATTTGTTGATACTTAGGTTTTGAATGTTGCTTGGGATTTTATTGTACAAGAAACCTAGTATGTACCTAGTTTGTCCAGATTTGGCTACTACTATGAAATTAGACCCAAAGTCGTGAGTTCTATGCAGAAGCGATTTTTTTTATTTCCCTTGTGAAAATGATTTAGTAGCTAGTTGATTCTGAGCAAACTACTTTCGAAAATTGCCTTAATCTATGTTATGTACGGTGGGCCGCATATTGCGCATAACACCTAAACTTTGGATAGTACCTACTGATTACGGTGAAGGTATGGCTTAAGAACGAAACAAATTTTAATGAAAGTAATACCTACAGGTATTGTCTTTATTTTTGTAAAATGTTATTGTTATTGTGTTAGGTTGTGATTTTAATAAAAAAACGTTAATTGAAATTTCTTTTCATTTTACTCCCGTACCAACAATGTAAAAACTATACACGTTTGGCGTAGCGGCAGAGCGATGGGCTTCTGCGCCACTTGTTGTGAGTTCGATTTCCATAAGGAGCAAATGTAAAATAAAAAAGATGTAAGTATTATGATATACAAATAGTAGTCCCAGGTTTAGGAGTTTGTGTAGATATGTGAGATTTTGCGTTTGTAAAAGCACCCGTAATACAGGAGAAAATCCTAGTGTCGGGTATCGTTTAAAAATAAAAGCATTCAAATACTTATATACCTACTTATTTAAAAAATAGGGTTGGAATACTTATTTATATTTTATTTTTAAGAATTTAATTTAACTAAACGTGTGTGTGCATGCACAAACGTGTGATAAACTCATATAAAATTTAAAATAAAATATACATTAAAATAATATTCAAAGAAAATATAAGAAAGGTTGAGCACCTCTGACTTTTTAATAACATCTTTTAAAATATGATTAATTATTAGTTTATAGTATGTTTTAGTTCTTTTTACATAAATATTAATTGATATCGTCAATAAATATATACACTTAATCAATTTTTCGTGATTTTGCTTTATTATAAATAATTTATTAGTTACTTTCACACTTCATCAATATTTGGGTTGATGCTAGGTTGATGATTTATTAAATCGTCGTTGTTTTACCTTAAACAAAATAGAAAACTATGTACCTACTCTTTAAACAAAGCACAGTGTGTGTAAACTAGATTAAAAAAATTGCTCACGTCGATATCTATAGACTCGTGCCGAAGACGCCAATGGGCGGCTAAGAATACTTTAACGAGATGCCGTGGACGCCAATGGGCGGCTGCTTCTAAATGTAAGGCGGCATGGGCGGAAAAGCTTACTCTTCTAGGGTGGCATGGGGGTAAAGTACTTAATTTCTAGGGAGGCAATGAATGGGTTAACGTTAACTTTTCATGTAAATTAATATTTGATTAGGAAGTGTGATAAGTTTACCTATGTACTTTATACTACACATAATAACATATGGATATATTAGAAGCAAGGTACCTAATGTTCCAAACAGGTTTCAGCTTTTTAACATAGTAATTGAAAATCTCAAAACATACATCATGTAGATGTAGGAAGGTACATGTTGTCTCTATAGATACTATCTCGATCTATAATCTAGACTTAACTAAAAAAATCTTACCTTAAGTTCCTCCATCATAATCAACAGACGAGGTGTTTGAATCAACTCTAAGATGATACTAAACTATAACGTCGCGATGTTTACTTCAAGACTGGTCCCTATGCAAATGTGGCCGGTTTATTATGATAAAGCTTGGTATTTACGTATCCAATGCAGTAAATATAATAGGTAACTTGGGGATTATTATGTATAGGTAAATATGTTTTTCTCAGAGTTGCAATTGAGTAATAATTGCTATAGGTACCTTATTGTGCCAAACAAGAGAATGAACTCGGTAAGTTCTCAATACAGTTGCAACACTATCCGAATTCCGAACAGGGACTACTTATACAGCAGTAGGTACAACAGGAGATCCAAAGATTATCATTTCCATGAACGTAGTTGGTGGCGAGTACCGAAATCTTCCAGTCAGGAGCAACTTACACTTTTACTTACAACGACCTAGCCACAGCAGCTAAGGGCGTCTCATAACGACATTCGGGCCTCGGCTTAGGGCGGTGTTGTCCCTAGCACCGCCCTAAGCCGAGGCCTGAATTTTGGCTGGATCCGAGTTTAAATTAATTAAGGGCAAATTTAAACCTACTGGCTCGCCGCTGGCCAGCCTGCGCAAGGGTTGGAGATTATCGTAATGTTACGAAGCTTCGTTTTAAAATTATCGGAGACCCGCTACTGTTGCTAGTTACTCTGTAACTTTCTATCACTAACCAACGAAGGAGCTAGCTAAGCGAGGTTGTAGAGTCACTTTCTTTTTGAAGATCGTAGTAGCGACACACCGCTACACGCCATCTGTAGTCACTCGTGCGTACCAAAAAACTACGCGCAAGCGCAAGTAAAAATATTGACGTCATGCTATTATTTTGTTGTTTTACGCAGTAAACAACTTAAAGCTATGTAAACAAATTGTACATGGCATGATATTTATGATATCGAAACGCATTTTTTGTAACTACCAGCAAACTAAGGGTGTAAGTATCTACATTAGTATTTACCTATGCTTCTGTCCAACTCTTCGGGAAATACAGCCGTGATGTTATTTATGTATGTACAACAGGTGGTTTGGACTCCTACCAAAATACTATTTATGAAGTCAGTATCAGTATCAGAATTCTTTTTTGCACATGCTTAGTTCCGCTAATACTGATCGCCAGTGTGCTTATAGGTGATCATTTTTAACACTTCGAGACTTTCGTACTTCAGACCATTTCGGAACACCAATGACAATTTGTTAGTGGTAGTCATGAGCCCTAAAAGCCCAACTACTATCCTATTTCGATATTGCCTAAAATTGGGTTGTAGAAGTCGCTTGATGGCAGTTCCTTTGTGTAATATACAAAATTGATACCTGACAGCCTTGTTTGGGACTATTTCTTCAATTATATTAAATAGTTTTTATATTTTTCTGCAAACAAGAAACAAAAAATGTAGTAACCTAATGGTACGTACCTAGTCGTACTATTAAAGATATATGCCTGTAATAGTTGCTAAAGAAATGTGTTCTGCCTTCATTTTTTTTATTAGACTGCGTTACCGTAATCCTATAAATACCTAGTAGTATTTATATCATTCGATTCGATGTTATGCGACAATAATACCGGCTTGGAGGCGTGTATATCGGCACGTATAATAATAAGAGGAACTGGTTTCATTTCATTTTCTAGAGCTTGTCAATCCCGTTTTGTGATCGAGAAAAACATACCTAACTACGTATTGGTCAATGTGGCGTAACAGTTGTTTTGACTGCAAGATAAGCATTGAATTTCGTATTAAACAATTCCTAAGCTGATGTCCGATACAAAAGTAGGACAACGCTTTCTTATCTCAACATATAATAAAATTGTAACAGGCCGATGTCTGTACATTGAAGTTATTGAAGAAAAAATAACACAGGGGGTCTTTATTAAAGCAACAGAAGCCAAAATATTTTTTTTTAGAATTTTTGTCTGTCTGTCTGTCTGTCTGTATGTTTGTACCCGCATCACGCTTAAACCACTGCATGGAATTGAATGCAGTTTTCACCGATGTATTGCTACAGGTCTAACTTAAAACATAGGCTACATTTTACCCCAGAAAATAACTTATTCACGAAATTTTAATTTTAAAATTTTCCGGAGTTCAGGTTGTTCTGCAATAAAATTATAGATGGCGCTGTTTATTATTTTAAAGGTGTATCTCAACCGATAACTATAATACAAATCTTACAATAATATATTAGTTAGCTTGGTT
Organism: Subacronicta megacephala; assembly: GCA_958496365.1. Classification (NCBI taxonomy): domain Eukaryota; kingdom Metazoa; phylum Arthropoda; class Insecta; order Lepidoptera; family Noctuidae; genus Subacronicta; species Subacronicta megacephala. The sequence goes on along the minus strand of OY292529.1, from coordinate 9,962,054 downwards.
TCATAGAAATTGGTAGTCGAAAAAAATGCCCGAGCGGAATATATAACAATTTAATGTACTATAACAACAAAGCTAATCAGAAATTACAAATACTAAAAGCAGTGCACAAAAACCTGCCCCTTTTCCTCGATATCAGTTTCTACAAAGCAGCAAAGAGGATGTATGTAGATGGGTATCGAAGTGCCTTTTCCGGACATGCACTGTTACATCTGTGTACACTGTTCATCTAAGTAAAAGTGAATTCTATCATATGCGCTTTTTACTACATACAGGCTGCGGAGCCACTTCGTGCACAAATTATTTTAAGATTGTTAATGGCGTTGAGCATTCTATCTTTCACGGAGCTGGAGCGCGCTGATGGGGTTAGTGTGGCAGAGTCTGACGAGCGTGTTATTAATCGTCGCTTTTGCTCGCTTCAAGATATTCTTTCTTCAATAAATGCTTTTTGGATCTTGCCTCCCAGAGCCGCAGTGGCGTAGCGTGGGGGGGGCGGGGGGTGCGGTCCGCACCGGGCAGCACTTTGGCGGGGGCGGCATTTCACAGGTGGTCAAAAAAATATTTAAAAAAACAAGTATCTTATGACTGTTTCGTTGTGGAATAAAATACAGTATCAAAAATGAATTTTACTTTTTTTTTATGTGAGAAAATTGGTTACTTTTCAGTCTAGTTTTATCATGCCCTACATTTTTTGTTATTCATTTAAAAAATTAGGGGGCGGCAAATTTGGGATCCGCACCGGGTGCTAGTGACCCGTGCTACGCCACTGCCTGTACCACCAGGGGCGTCCGGAAAAAATGTTTCACTGTCCTGTTCATTGACACTTCTTAATATTTCTTAATCGGTAAGAGTCTCGATATTATTGTTCACAATTTCGGTCATCGCAGAATAACTGTAATTTATCTCTACAACATACTCTGAGTAACTCACCAACATAAAGTGGTTTTTTGCGGCTCTGCAGTGGCGTAGCACGGGTCACTAGCACCCGGTGCGGAACACGAATTTGCCGCCCCTTAATTTTTTAAATGAATAACAAAAAATGTAGGGCATGATAAAACTAAACTGAAAAGTAAACAAATGTTCTCACATAAAAAAAAGTAAAATTCATTGTTGATATTGTATTTTATTCCACAACGAAACAATCATAAGATACTTGATTTTTAAATATTTTTTTTGACCACCTGTGAAATGCCGCCCCCGCCAAAGTGCCGCCCGGTGCGGACCTCACCCCCCCCCCACGCTACGCCACTGCCCCTCGTGGAACCGGCAACCACATGATCGCAAGTCCGACGCCTCAGCCCTTAGGCTACCGCTGCTTCATCTAGTCTATTTTTTTAAGACTCACCATAACGTATTCCCTGAAGGGTTAGGCAAAGGTGTACTTATGTACAGTCACCATGAAATATATCGGAGCAAACAGACTGTTCATAATTATCTGAGCAACTAGAGAAATCAAACCATATCTCAGCGGCACAAAGCATGTTTTAGAATGAACACTACATACGGCAGCTGCCATTCTGACATGTATTTTACCTCATTGACATAAAGTTAAATTTTCCTAGTTGTTAAGATAATTATGAGCAGTGTGTTCGCTCCGATATATTTGATGATGACTGTACACACAATGTAAGTCATCTTAGACTGGTAGACCAAAAACAAAAAATCAGGACCAAAATAAAACATGTACCAAAGTTACTTCCGCAAATATTTATTATTATATTGTTTATATGAACAATTGTCAAGCGATATTCAATTCGAATTGCCTATATTACTGAATCATGAATATAGACATTACAATGCTGATTATACTACAATGGTTATGTTGCGATGTGTCTCTTCAACAATTACATCGAAATTTAAGACCATGTAACTACAAAAGAAGCAAGAAAATAGGATGCGTTAAATTTTATAGGGGTCGAACTTATTGCCATTAAGCGGGCTAAAATCCAAATTATATCCATTAACTATTCGATTGAGCCGGCCATTAGGGAATATGAATCTGTTGTTAGTAGGAATCTACACAAATATATCTAATCCATGCAATAGTTTAGTGAAACAATTACAAAAGTCATGCTATCTCTTTCGCACACTACACAGTAAAGTACTGTGCTATAGAGAGATAACACGAGATCGTGAAGTACACAAATTTTGTGACAAACGTATAATTTGAAGAGACACTCGCTTAATACGGAGAATGTAGGCAATGACATACAAATTACATTACAATCGATAATTCAAACAGCTTCTACATTATACAGCGTTAACATTATTATTGTTCTTATTAATACTTAGTGTAGCTACCGGAAGAGGGAACAACTATAGAGATATTATTCAACTGTTCATCAATATAGTTTCTTTAAAAACAGTATGTTAAAAAATATTACAGTGAAAAAATAATGAGATGAGAATTAACATGTATGTACTTAAAAAAACATGCCGTTATATTTCGATATTTCATCATGAAAAACAGCATTGGTTAATGTATTAGTAGGTAATTGTATATATGTATCATATCTGAAGCTGAACAGTTTGTTTGTTTGAACGCGTCTATCTCTGAAAGTACCCGTCAGATTTGAAATATCTTTTTAGATTTCATAGCCCAATTTTTGAGGAAGGTTATATGCATTTAACATCACACTACGACTCTTTGGAGCGGGGCATAGCGGGTACAAAAACATTGCATTGTAAGCGAATAATATCATCTATAGTGTAGACGTTAATATAAAACGGAAGATATTGTTGTGATTTCCATATAAAATAATTTAATAAAATAAATAACCAATTATTATTCATAGCCAATTAGCAAATTACAAACTAGATAATTCAGTACTTTACAAAAAGAGATTTTTGGAGTATAATTAATAAATAAATTGATTTTTAATATATATGTTTTGTAAATTTTGATTAGTTTCGATTATCGGTTTAATTTTTTTTTAATCAAAGTTTACAAAATCACGCAATATTATTATTTTTTCAATACGAGTGCAATAAAATTAAGATTATTACAAAATAATAAATGTGAGTGTAATCATTACAACTATTCTATAGGAATAGTCTTCAAATAAGTTCTATGTGTAACTATAATACATAGAAATAATTATCTAATACTAAAAGCTAAAAAACATTGATCTATTATGCATAAACAACAAACTTAATGGTAAACATCACAAATCACAGTTACGTAGCAAATAGAGATTGCGGCTATTTATACATAAAAATAATATTAATAAGAATAACTTTTGTTGACTACTTTATAACTATATATATATATATAGTCATAGAAAAATCCTGTCTCAGCCAGGGTCCTGGTCGAGCTATAAAAACCAGTTCTGATCACCCGTTTTCCATACAATAAGAGGCCAGTGTAAACTGGATTTGTATAGGTCGACATATAGCCGTGAGTATACACTGTAATTATTTGGGAGAACTCCAAATAGACTGTCTCATTAGTCTAGTGGTCCTAAGCGCGACAATGTGGGTGTACATTGTTACACCTCTGCCTAACCCTTCGGGGAATACAGGCGTGATGGTATGTTATGTATGTTTATTTTATGTAACTCCAAATAATTCCAGTGTATACTGCCCTTAGATCGTATTTTTCTATAGATATATTATTATTATTATATCTTTATAGATATTTAACACTCTTTAATTTAATACCAATAACAAAAAAAATAACAAGTAAGTACTTTATCACGAATTCGAAATATTCTGATCATTTTATACAAAGAGAAACTGTTAATTGTGGGCAGCTATAATTGAGCGTACACTCAATTGAATGTTGGCTTTTATTCAACACGACTAAAGTCTTTATTGAAGGATTTACACTATAAAAAGAATAAGAATATAATTAGTGGCCATCTCTCTCTCACTTTCTGTGAAGAAATAGAGATGATAGGAGATTTATTTCACTGCCTACAAAACGTGATAATCAACTGAGCAGTCATAGAATTTTTATTACTTTTATGTAAAAATAACCTCTAGTATAAGCGCAATCACATACACAATACAGAAAAACGTTTACATATCGAGATAAATATTATAAATAAAGCAATACAAGGCAGTACAAGAATTAAATACATACAAACATTTAATATAATAAACAATATAAAGTGTCGATTTATTGAAGAGTACAATATTATGTATTCGGACTCAGAACTGTGTAAACGTATGGAATTTATTGAATATGCAGTTACATAAGTGTCGCGTCATTTTAAATTTAAGAACCGTATTTCACTGATGTAGTAAGTAATAAGATAATGTATAATGCGCCTTTCCTTAAAATTCCAGAGATAATTTTGTCACTCTATAGCTTACAGAATTATGTTAAAAAAAAGACAGTGAATCACATCTCTTAAAGATAAAAATACGTGACGTCACAGTTCACGATGCGCTAATACCTACCCTAAATATACATTAATATCACAAGGCCTTACAGCGGCCTAATACATACGCAATGATATATTATTGATATATTTGGTAACAAACGAGCAGACAACCGTTAGGAAATTGATCTATTAACATAAATAACTTTTGAGACCTTTTCAAAGAAATATTAAAGCTTATAAACACCAACTCACCCCACCCAGGAACGTTCCATTTAAAAAATAACCGACAACATTTTTAAAACAAAACCATTAAAGTAAGCTTTAAAAAAATAAAGCTACAAAAGGTTTGTTATAAAAAAAAAACTAGTATTTTTTTACATACAATCTATTATTAAGCCGTCACACGAAGCAAACTTATTCTGTAAACTTGTAAATCGATATCCCTTTGTAACGATTATCGAGTGGTCGATCATCGATTGGATATAGTTTCGCAGGTCAAGTTTCAGAATAGCGCAATTTACGGTACAATTAGCCACCAAAGCATTCTCTCCCCACACAATTACTGTTCCCTTTAATATAATAATAAGATTTCACTAAAACATATAATTTTAGTGGTTCTTTTAAAAAAGTATAAGAATTAGATATACAAAATATATATTACTTATTTAATAATTGTAATTATCAATTTGGAAATGTGACCAGACCAAATAGAATATTAATAATAGTATTTTTTTTTACAATTTTCAAAGTATCAGCGCCTTAACGGTCAACTTTGGCTATCTTTAAAATATGTATAATGATTATAGTAATTTTATTTAAGCTATATATATTATTATGCAGTGTTTATATTAATGCTATGCAATATAAAAATAAGCATAAAAATAATAAAGTGCTATTATTATTGCGGTGTAATTTAAAGAACAGCGGGCAGCATGAAAACAGAAGCATAGCAGAAAGAGTGTAACGGCGGACAATAAATTATTCTTTTCACTTCTGCACTTGATTGTACCTTCATGAGATAAGTTGGATGTTTCCAAGACATGTTTCCTTTTCTGTGGTTATCCTAATACCATAACATAGCATTAATATAATCACAAGTTTTATATATTCAATATCATATTGGCGTATTAGGTAACGTATATAATATTATTAAATGTGTGGACTTGTAACTACATATTAGCAGTATACAGACTGGAATCGATATTTAAATACAATAATATCATCGCAATATTTAAGAAACATAGATTGAACAATAACGGTGAATAATACTTATAGTTAACTGGTTTTTGAAGTAAACGACGAAGATATTGACGATTTTTATTTAATTTGTTTTCAGCAGTTTCATGTGTTTGGAATGTTGTAAAGCACATTTTAACAACTACCACTACAAATTCTGTCGTAATTTCATTTGATATTAATTTTGTTATTTGAAGCTTTCCATTTTCAACGTCATTTGCTTCAAAACTAAAAAAAAAACTATACCCGAGCGAAATATTTAACAAAGAGGCATAAGTATTTAATTATAATATGATACAATGTAACTTGTGCTCGAAAATTGCTTTCTGTCTGTCTCACAGCTGAAAGAAATAGATATTAACCTAAAACTGAGTATTTAAGATTTCCAGAAGAGCTGCTTACACAGTCCATTTCCAGCTCAATACAGTTTTTCAACGTAACTATTTTCATAGAACGATTACAATGCTATCTCGTCTTCGGGACGCCATATTAAAATTTTTCCATATTCGAGTATTTTCAATTTCTTATCACTAACCTTACAAAAATATACATTGAACCACTGTACTGAATTGGTAAATCATTGTAACTGTGTTGGACAATATTTATTGCTATTTATACTAATTCACTAGGATATCTTCTATATTGAGTAGTAAGAGGCGAAAAAGCGTTTTAAACAACTAAAAATTCACATTCCCTATTGTAATTAAGTCCATCATAACTTGATTACATTCTAGTGGCAAGATTATGTAGTTACTAGGTAGTACTTCTTTCATAACCCACATTCAAACGTCTTTCATAAAATATATATCATATAATCAGATAATATTGACGCCAAAGAAATCCTCATGCTACTGATTATTAACAACCTTTAACATACATTTAGGGTTTAATAATCGTGTACATAATTCACATATCTAGTACAATTTGATGGATCTGCATCCAGTCGAAAAGTGCTTAGGCAGTAAACAACATCTGTGTTTTGACAAATGTTGTGTGATATATCCCGCATTATTTGTCAAAACGTAGGTACTATACTCGGCGACAATATTGCACATCGACCTTCAGAAAAAGATAATCGGCTTATTAAGCTTCGTAGAGCATTATCTCTGTCACACACTACCTTTGTCACGTTTGTCATTTGTTAGTGCTCCGTGGGACAGAGATAACGCTCTACGCAGACGAGACCAGCCGAATATTTCTTTTCAAAGGGCGATGAGGTATTTATCGCCGAGTATACTGTAGTGTTATCTGCCTACATACTAAACTCTTTTGTTATTCATATACATATTTCTAGTTTCAATCCCAATTTTAACTACACAAATCTTACCAGTAGCGATGTATCTTCACAGTTTAAGTTCTCTCTACTGTTGTGGCAACATATGCGACCACGCTGCCTCGTACTTCGTGTGCGCGGAACTGCACGCCGATTTTGAGGCTTCCACCACGCTTAACGGGAATGGTTCGCACTAGAAAAGAGGATTGCGTTAATTGAAATTTGATATTTATAGTTAAATCGAAAGAAGTGATACTGTTAGGCTCTACGATATTGTTGTAAGTACTTGATATGAGGCCAAGTGAAGATCTTAGAAGTATTGATTTTAAAATCATTAATAATATATGATAAATATAATAATAATTTACGTAATCGTGTTGTCGTAATTCGTATCGCTAGCCAATGGTCTGAAAAGCCGTACAATTTCTAAACTAACACTCCTTTAGAGGAAAAGGGAAAAAGCAACTTCTCTCAATCCCCACCTAAGACTTTAAAAGGATGTTAGAACTTTATTAGTCGATTTCAATTATTTTTTTCAGTATACGACTTATATTTAACTAGCTGACACGAGAGACAGTATCCCGTCTTACCAATTTTCAACCGACTTCAAAAAGGAGGAGGTTCTTATAATTTTACGTAAGAACCATCTACAAAATATTAGGTAACTTTGAAAAAAATAATGAATTCGGTAAAGTCGTTCTCATGTTATGGCGTTATAAAGGAAAGTAGGGATTCATATTTATACACATGATGCCGGAAGGGGGTGATTCAACCATACCAAACCCATTACAGATACGTGAAAAATAAAAAAAACTACTTTTTCGTACATGCAATGTGGTCTGATTACTTTTGTATGGTAAGGTGTATTTATTTTTCATAGGGTTCATAGGAAAAGTTGTTTAGTACGGCGGGTAGAATCATCCCTTTAACGGATGCAGATGACTAAAGCACCCTGTACAGTTTCAGCCATTCCGAACTACCGCGGTGATAAAATCGTTCAATTAAGTGTTTTTAATACATAAATATCGAAATTAGTAAACAAAATAATTAGAAATTTAAAACATAAACGACTCTAATTATCTTTACACCGACTCTTTCTATTAAAATTTACCACTTCTAAACCACTTGCAGACAACTTCCGATCGGCTTACTTATTTCGATTTCTGTACATAAATTATAAAATAGAACTGTTGTTTTGTATTGTTAGACTCACATTAAGTGCGCAGAATGCGTGTTCGAGCGCGGCTATGAACCGCTCGAGCTCGGTGCTGCTGGCCAGCACCAGCGCCAGCCCCGCGCCCCGCTCTCGAGCCTCGCACACACTCCACTCCTACAACAAATACCCACATTTTACAAACATTTTTCGCCTGCGAATCGCGTAAAAACTATTTGTAATGCGCCAATGATCAATAGCTGGATTGCTAACTCGACAACCTATGACAGGCATATTTCACATCATATAATTAACGTATCTATACATATAATATGATTTACATATGATTTAGGACGAACCAAAAGAAGTATGCAAGAATCGTAGCACATGGGATTCTGTAGTTTCTAGTAGTACTACCTCTATGGGATAAAGCCATGAGTGTATGTAAAATATTTAAGAAAAAATTATGTTTTTATCTGTCTTTCTGTGTATGTACGCCCATCACGACGAAAAACTACGGTTTGGTTTTTATAGTTATATAAGGGTAGACGTATAGAGAGTACAGGGTAGACTCACCAGATTTAAAGTTGAGTGTATGTTTTGACGAGATCAGTTTGCCACTTCTCCGCAACAACTTATTTAGCTTATAGAAAGGTGAAATAAGAGTATTATCTTACCAAACAGCACCAATTTTCGTCAGTATCTGGAATTTTGAAGGCGGTCAAATTCTTGATGGAACCGCACGCTAGAATCTCCACGTCTGTTCGCATATCCTCTATGTATTCTGTAACAAGTAATTTAATTTTACATAATAATAATCTTATGCAAATCTTATTATTAAACACATTATATGCTATCACGTCTGTATTCCCCGACGGGTTAGGCAGTGGTGTACTAACGTATATCCACATTTCTCCGGTATGTTTAGGTCCCTTAGGCTAATGGCAATAGGGGGCGAGCCTATTGCCATTAGCCGGGCACTAAGCCAGGCTCCGAGCTGCTACTGAGGATTTTATAGAAAAACCCAGTAATACTGCTGGACCTGGGGATTGAAGCCAGGACCCTCTAGCGTAGCAGTCGCGCTTAGGACCACTAGACCAATGAGGAAGTCTCAGTAATATCGGCTAATCGTTCAGCCGTTGGCGCCAAATTCATCTTGTTTTGGTTTTTCGAAAATTGTTCGTCTACAATAACGTATACAAATATAATATTCTTATTCTTTATTGTACACAGAAAAACATAGCAACACATTAACTATAAACAAACAATATACAAAGGCGAGCTTAACTCAACATTGAGTTTTCTTCCAGCAAACCTTTGAGTGATCGTTGTTGATCTATAAAAATAGGGTTTGAGTCAAGTGTACAATAATTATAATAAGTAAGTAAATACAATAAGCATACAAACTATATAAAATTATCCAACATACATACATAAAATACTATAATAATACATAAATATGATTAAATATATATTCTAAGTTCTTAGTGTAGAAAGAAAATGCTCCTTTATTCTGCTCTTGAAAACGTGCAGAGAGGGGCAGTCTCGCAACGAGTGCGGGAGTGCGTTAATAATTAATAATCTTAACTTTTTAATTGATCTGAGGTATAGATACCTTTGAGCAGTGCGTCTGACCCCCTGTCCTTGAGGTAGGCGGCGGCTCCGGCCACGAAGGCCAGGTCCAGCGTGTCCCTGACGCTGATGACCTCATGCTCCGTGACCAGCACCGTGCACGCCGGCGGGGGGCCTGGCCGCTCACACGACTTCTTAGCACCGTCCTTCTCTTCCAGAGCCTGCAAACAATTGTTATATGAGATCTGTGATAATTTCTTGCTGCTGTGCAAAAGAGTTTGCACGGCAGCAGGAATGATCGAGGTTTTCGAATTCAAGAAATGATCGAAGATGATTGAGATTTTCTATGAAATTCTCTGTAGCAGCTCGGAGATTTGATGTGTGCCCGGTTAAGGGCAATAGGTTCGCCCTCTGTTACATGGGACCTAACATACCGGCGAAACGTGAGTGTACATAAGAACTACTCTGCCTGATTAGCCCTTTGGGAGATACTACAATCGTTTATTAGCGATAGATGGTTCCCTTCGAATATCAACGAACTCTATTGTTTTATGGAATTCCATACCTACTACAAAATCCTACAAATACTACAAAAATCAAAATCAATATTATAAATGCGAAAGTAACTCTGTTTATTAAGTTTTCACATCTAAACTAATGACCCATTATTTGATCAATTTCTATACAGAAATAGATTGGACCTTGGTGAATTACATAATTATTTTACTCTCAAAAGTCCTTTGGGAATGGGATGCGAGTGAACTAAGTCCCTGAAGCTAGTCGGAAATTCTAGAATTAAGTCCTTGACTAACTTTTCTACCTAGTTTAGGAATCTTTGATCAATATGACAAACACATCTCAAGTAAAAGATATCTTTATCAAAGATTATTTGAAGAGTTCAATTCCTCACTTGAGCAGCATGTAAAAGTAAGCTTTGCAGCCACGACGATGCTGTAGCATCATCAGGGGCGGCCAACAAGAGCCTGCTGTTGTCTGCTAAGGCGATCTCGAAGCAGTGCGGCCTCCGCGAGGTGTCCAGGTGCCTCCTCACTCCGAGCACGGAGCGGAGGGCGATGTTGTGGGGGAGGGGAGACGTGCCGTCTGGTGAGTGAGGACCCCAGTGCAGGACTCCTGCCCTGCAGAAAAAGAAAAGAATCTTAGTCACCTGGTTATACATATACAACCTTAGTTTTGTTAACCCAAAAGCCGAAAGTAGTTTGTTCAGAATAAGTAACAGAATCGATTGCAATGGTTTTTAGCCTCTGTTATATTTTAAATTTTAAAAAATTATTCAAGTTGGGCGCCTATTTTTATTACGAAAATCGGCGCAAGAAACACACGTAAATGGGCGGTCAATCACTCGCCTGCGCCGCGACGAAAAGTGGTGTTCGGTCAATCACTCACACAAATAAGATACATTTGGTAAATTAAAGAAAATCAAATTGTTGGGGTGTTTCGGCTTTAGGATAAACGAAAATTAACGTTGTATATGAGTTGTAATTCAAAGCCCACAACTAAATACATAACTGGTCCCATGATGCGCAGATCATAAAATAAAAGTTCCTTTTTCCTTTTACTCTTGATATTACTACCACTTAACCTACGTTTTTCTAGCAATCATACCAATCAGACATAACTTTATTTATCAGCACTTTTCTTTGTTTTCGTTATGAATGAAGTTCTTTATTATGTAATTGAATTACAAACAAGTACCTTGTAGTTAGTAAGTTATAGCTGTTGCCTGACCCACCCTAGATGGGCCGGCGGCGTCTAAGTGGGTCAGGTAACAGCTATAACCCACTGTACATGTGACATTGTAACTTATTATTTTGAAATGATTATTATTCTTATGAACAATCATAGACCCCCTGATGATGGTAAGCGGCAACAACAGCATAAGAAGCTGTTAATACCAGGTGTACCAACTTACGCGGTCATCTTCAGATCTAACTTGATCAGTGCTTCAAATCTGAACATTATAATGTTAGCACATTATTGTTTGATGGCATTCCAGACGAACTTAGCAGTTCAGTACCATCTATGTAAAACTACCTTCAGTGCCCACTATATTTTAAAAAAAAAAAAGCTTTTTGTCAATGTGGCTTGCACATTACTAGTAATCTTGTTAACCCCTCGTGCTAAGCTAAATGCTTGTGTTACGAGTGGGTTCACGTCGGTTGTGCAATGGGTGGGGTTCGAACCGGCAACCACATGATCGCAAGTCCGACGCCCTAGCCACTAGGCTACCGCCCCTTCAAAATTCAAAATTACCTGAGCAAGAAGTAACTCGGCTCAAAACGTCGACTTCTCTCGGTCCTGCACATGAGGTACCCCTCTAGGGGTGGAGCGAAGGCGCCAGGTGCTTCTATCAAACGGTCGCCCGCGTCACCCGAACACATGCGCCCGTAGAACAGGATTTGTGGTATCTGGCACAAAATTAATTATAATATGTAGTGATGATAATAATATAGATACATTTCGTGAAATAGTAGCAGAGCTATGGCAAGGCGACACCACTACGTGGTGGAAGTGCCTAAATCTCGCACGAAGCGTTTTGTGTCTACATTTATAGCGCGTACTGCTCTATTGTGGAACTCGCTACCGGAATCTTTTTTCCCTGAGACCTACAACTTTGGTGTCTTCAAGACGAGAGTGAATAGGTATCTTCTAGGCAAGCGCGCTCCATCGTAGACCACTTCGATGCTTAACATCAGGCAAGTTGTGGTCAAGCGTAAGCCTATCTGTGATAAAAGAAAAGAATAAAAGAAATCGTTTCCACCCAATTATGTCTTGTGAGCAATTGACGCCCGTAAGAGAGATATCAAACTAACCGACAAAATACATGATTGATAATTAATTATTAATTGCTTATTTTAAATGATTAATTACTTATTAATTGGTATGGAAACATCACCAACAGAGAACTCATCAATTAAATTTGTTTATCAGCCTAATGATAACGATTATCAGTTTTTATGATCATTATCATTGTATAAAATTGAGCGAGAACAAAAACAACGTTTGTAATAAGATTATAATATAATATATAAATATGATGAGGTAGTTGACCTGATAATAATCGATAGTATTCTATTATCGTCAGGTCAAGCACATCAAAATAGCGAGCTTCATCTCAAACATACACTAATAATCAATTTAAAAGGGTAAAAAGCTTTAGTAATTTCGATTGTTTGTAAAACATAATTTCAGGAACTACTGGACAGATTCTGAGAAGTCTTTCTCTGATAGACAGTTATACTATCCCTGAGAGATGTAGCGTATATTTTATTTTGATCACATTGAATAAACAAAATGTTGATATTTGGTAGACAAACCATTACCTCTCATATCAACTGTATTTATCATAACTCCACTGTAAAAATAACTATCATATCATGTTTCATCCAATTTACAATAAACATCTGCTCTGTACAGGATTATTATTTGTACAAAATATGTAATTTATTGAATTTGAGTCTTGTCTAGTTGACACAGTTGACAGTTTATTTTAATGTTTTAACAGAAAACCAGTTTATTTAGGATGAATTCACACGAGCGCCTATTCTACGTCTGTTTAAAAAGAGATCTTTTAAAATAGCACCCTTTTTCCGTTCCCAGTTCTCTCGCTCGACACTATCCAATCAGTAGCCCGATTCAGGTAATAAAACCGTAGCGATGTCGCAGCGACTTAATCGTTGAAACAGTTGTCCAGTGTTATGTGAATACTGTCAAGCCAACGTTTTACAATGATTCTCGGCCAACGAACATGTGTGAATACGGTTCAAAGATTTTTCAATAGGACGACTTCTTAATTGGTCCAATCGATGGATGTGAATAGGAAAACTGTTTCAACGATAAAGTCGCTGCGACATCGCTACGGTTTTAATTACGTGAATCGGGCTACTGAACTTAGTAAGCTAGTGTTAGATTAAATATGTACCCGCTTCTCGTGCCTCTTCCTGGTGACCGCAGCTGCCAACTCTCGGCATCCGAGCGGTATCAAGGCAGGTGGCCGTTGAATTCGCAGCGGCGATGTTCGCGCGCTCCACTCGAGAGAGGACGCGAAGCGGGCGCCTAACGACGCCTCTCCCGTGATGATCGAATACGCTATGTTACCAGCGATGTCCAGAATTTGAATGTACTGCGCTTCTGGACCCACCTGAAGAATAAGTTATATCTATACATTGGTCTCACAAACGGACTATACTACCCTATAGTACACAAGAGTTCTACTTTATCTACTGACTGCTCCAGGGTGCTTTGTTGGATAGCTAAACTATAAGCCATGATGCAAAATAAAGGGCGTCGTACATATCGATTGGACACCAACTCAACTTAGCTTTTCCAAATTTTATTTCTTAACCATTTTTAAAAATGTGTCTTAAAGACGACATATATAAAGTTCATTCGTATAGGAATTTAAATAATTTTATTAAACTTCTTGTCTTTAAGTGCGTGAAATATAAACGCAGGCAGACATTAATCACAATACTTCTTAATGCTCTTCTTTGCTAGGAGTTATCTATAACACGAAACAAAAGCAAATTGTAATTTGAGCAGTATTTTATTTTTCATAGACTGCAGCATAGTCCTGATAATTTGAGCAAGCAACACAATTCATATCGAGATACAAACAAATAAATAAAACTGCAAAGACACATCAGCATAAATTAATGTGCGGTGAATGTCTGCATAATGACTGCATTGATTTAAATACATTTGCATAAACAACTTATCATAGGTCAATATTATTATCATCCACTATGAGATAATAGTCCAGAACAATATCGAATCATTATTTTTAATGTAACATTGACATTATTAACATTTTATTGACCCAGCTTGTCTGTATTTTTCCGAACTGGTTTGTCAATGAACTTATATCAATAGACTGATAATATTATATCTAGTACTCAGATCAAATAAAACTACTACTAAACTACGCCTTATCTTGTCAGTCGAGCTATCAAGCTATCGAAAGCTCGACTGACAAGATAAGGCGTAGTTTCGGTATTGTTATATAGTGTAAAATTGTGTTTGTAAACGGCTAGTCGTAGTTATAACCGGCCTCACTTCTTTGTTCGCAAAGTTCCATCTTACCTTTTTATTTGATCTGAGATCTAGTAGCGGTCGTCTGGTTTTCAAAATTCGACCGCAATATTTTTCTTCACTTCTCATAAACTCACCCCTACATTTGCGCCATGTGCTTAATAAGTTTTAAGTCTTCACTTATTATATGCAACGTTATTTTTTGTTTACCATAAAGCCGAAACACCCAAACTTTAATTTGATTTAAAAAAGTAAGAAAAAAATACATAATAAAAAAAATGAGAAACTTCACGCGGTGATGAGCGCAAAAGTTTGCCCTAATTTACCAATTTACCGAATTTGGACGGGTAGGTACGAAGAGCTAAGGGCGCCGGGCGGCATGGGCGAGTGATTGATCTCCCCGTTCGGTGTTTCTTGTGCCGATTTTCGCAATAAAAATGGGTGTCCAACTTGAATAATTTTACAAAAATGTAAAAATATAACATAGGCTAAAAACCATTGCAATCGATACATCGATACTGATTCGGATAGTAATTGATAGTGATTCAAGAGGAATGTTTATAATGTAGTATGCATGCATATTATAGAAGAGAAAAGCCCAGAAACCATGAGGGCGAAAGCTAGTATCTTAATATTTTTCTTAGTTTGCAAAAAAATTTTTGAGTTTAACATACATATTCATTGACGTAAGGCGATATTAGAAAGATAGCGTCTTCATGCAAAAAAGGAAACTTTCTCCGAGATATTTTCGAGTACAGTTTGTTCGAAATAAGTAAGCCGATCGGAAGTTAGCCGTTCCGAACTACCGCGGTGATAAAATCGTTTAATTAAGTGTTTTAATACATAAATATAGAAATCAGTCAACAAAATAATTAGAAATGTGAAAAATAAACGACGCTAATTATCTTTACACCGACTCTTTCTATTAAAATTTACCACTTCTAAACCACTTGCAGATAACTTCCGATCGGCTTACTTATTTCGAACAAACTGTATGTTACTTACCACAATGGCATCCAATTCATTGTGAGGTAACCTGCATAGCATTTCGTATTCAGTACCCCCAGGTTGCACACTTGCGACGTACAACGCGTAATCAGTGATGAAAACTAGAAGAGGGGTCCAAGAACCATCCTCCATGCTATATGGGGACTTGACTTTCATCATCTGAAACAAAAACATTGACATTGAATGAAGAAAGAAAAGGCTAACTCTATCTCTTTGATATAGTTACATTTGAATTGGGCTGTTGACCTTTTTGTAATGACTAAAGTGGTTACCAAAAAGATTTTCGCTAAATTAGTACCTTGTACCAAGCAACGTGTAATCAAGGTCGTATTATGGCGAAAGAAATGGCCGTGCGATTTTGTAATCAAACATAATTACCCTATTTAAAGTTTCATTTGGATACGAAAATATTTGTAGCCTGAGCTTTTCATTACATTCAATGGCTACATTATCTTCAAAGCTATCGAAATAGGACGGCTCGTCAGCCGTGAGCAGTCTCACCGACAACCTTTTGTTCTCTATCACTTCTTTGTCAATGAGCCGCGACATCCTATCAGCCGACACTTGGAACGTTTCAGACACCTGTTTCATTGGAAATATTATGCTCGGAAAATGTTTCTCCATTCTGAGCTTGAATTGAAAGAACTTATTGTTCTTTATTTTGAGTTCAAGGTCTTTCCTCTGACACACATTCTTTAAGTATCGGTTCAATAGCGCCGATTTGTTAGATTGTAGTTTTTGATTCCCAGGGCTGTCGAAAAAGTCGTCGTTAAAGTCTTCGGCCCCCTTCAAGGTTGAATTATCAGTGTTTGAACAATTGTCACTATTCACATTAGCCGCATCGTCATTTAATTTCTGTACTGTTGATGCCGATTTGCGGCTGTATCTATTTACATTCTGTTTCTTAGGTGAAGACAAATGCTTGGAAATGCCATTTTTGTGTTCAGTCTCATCTTGGACAGTTTTGTTAAATTGTCTCTTGGGTGTTGATGTTTTACTTGAAGAGTCAGTATCAGTAGATTTATTGAGTTCAACTTTACTTGTGCTAGTCACTAGCTCTTGCACTGGTGTTGTTTCAGGTATAGGGACAAAAGTCTCTTTAGGTGCATCAAAAGCTGTTTGGAATGTATCATGAACATAGCTGTAGGAGACACCTTTGTGTTCATAAACAGTACTCTCACAATTCACTACATATTTGCTGAGAGGTGGAAGATCAGCTTTGTTGGGTTTCTTATCCAGTTGTGCTTTCATGTTTAGAGTGAGTTTATGCCTTGGAGATCCTTCATTAGGGGTTCTGTCTCCTGCAACTGTGGTTTTTGACGGTGTAGTAATTTCTTTAGGTTTTTCAGTAGCTAATGGTTGGCCATTTAGATTGATTTCTACAAAATCATCTTCATCTTCAGCTTGAAACCCGGAATCTAAGCTTTTAGACAAATTTTTATTTTGATTGACATCACATGGCAATGCTTCAACAACATTGTTCAGTTCCAAGCTGTTCTCAGGCAAGCCCTTTTCTGGAGCAAAATTAAAGTTGAAATTTTTGTAAAAATTCTTCAAAGAATCTATGATGTTATTAGCATCCAGTAGATTTAATACTTTATTATAAGATTTCCTTTCCTCAACAATACTAGTAGTGATGTAACGTTTTTTCTTCAATACAGATTTTACTACGTTTGGACTATGTGAAACTTCAAGAGGCATTTTCATTCTATCTGTGGATTTATCAATATCAGCTTCAGAAAAATATGTTTTCCTCATAAATGCTACATGACCATTATTTTCAAATGCATCACATGAGTAGGACTTCTGGGCTTTGTCACATTTTCTGTGCAGCATTGAAGTTTCAGTTTTATTAGAATGGGATGAAGATGAATCACTGGAAGATGTTTCAGAGTCACAGCTAAAATTAGAATCTGAACTGTTTGAATCACATCCATAAAGTTTCCCAGAAGGCCTGGGTTCATTATTGTTGTCTTTATCATTATTATTGTCCTGATTCTCTTGTTTATAGGTTTGACAGTATTCAAATATACCACTCCTGTCATTTTTAGATTCACCATAAGTGAGGATGTCTGACATAGTTTGTTGTGCAACATCAGCTGCATACTTAGGTGTTCTATCTCCAGAAGCACACCATGAGAACCTGTCTGTCACTTGAATGTTATTTTTTTGTCTAAATCTATCACAGTATGAACTATCAGGTCCATATGAAATAAAACC
Source organism: Subacronicta megacephala (assembly GCA_958496365.1). Taxonomy (NCBI): domain Eukaryota; kingdom Metazoa; phylum Arthropoda; class Insecta; order Lepidoptera; family Noctuidae; genus Subacronicta; species Subacronicta megacephala. The sequence goes on along the minus strand of OY292529.1, from coordinate 9,944,218 downwards.
TCTTTCAATGTGAATGTTATCTGTTTTGGTATTATTCAGAATATCTTCATGAAAGGATACCCTTTTTTTCTGGGAACTTGGTCCACTTTGTGACTTTTTACGACATCTTCTTCGATACACAATATCTTCTGAGAGAGACTTTTTAGGTTCATTCCTCAAAGCAGGCTTTCGAGACTCTTCTGCACCTTTTTCACTTTCCAAAGCTTTTAAAACTAGGTCTGGCAAGTTCTCATAGGCATTTGGTTTTTTTGCCTCAATTAATAGTTCTGGCACAATGTCATCAGGCGCACCAATGTTTTGATTATCTATATCACTGCGGGTCATTATGCTACTGGTGGTGCTCTTGATCATATCCTGAGAGCCCGACGGTGGTGCGTCATACACACTGTCACACGTTAATTCCTCGGCCCCTATAAGACTGTGCGACATGAGCGCTTGGCTCGTGGCCTCCGAGGCTTCACTATCTAAGCATAAAACACCAGAATCACCGGGCGTATCGGCCAAACTACTCGTTGTACTAGAAATCAAGTGAGTGTTGCCTTGAAGACACAGATCCATGGGCTTGCCCGCGCTCTCCATCTTCGTGAATTGCAATGTATCTTCAACGTTTGTTGCCGTTGTCGCAATAACAGTGTCGTCAGTTTTATGACGACGTTTGCTTTTATCGATCTCGTTGCCTTTTATTTCTGTTGCCTTGTCAGAAGACATGGTGATTTCTGACACTCATGCACTATTCCAAATAACTTTTATAGTTTGATAACGTTATTCTTGTCTCACATTAATTACTAATCGTGCTCATTTTGCCATTTATTTATAAAAGTCATGTAAAATACGACACACAACATGACGAATACACAGCAGCCATATTGAACGATTTGACATTTATTTGTTTTTTTTAGAAATTATAGAGAAGTGGCTTCATCAAAGAAAGGATCTAATGAAATCTGTAGTAAGTTGATGCAGTCTGGATTGGCGTGAAATTGATTTTGAGTTTTATAATAGTATAAATATTTGCAGGAAAATATTCCAAAAAGTGCCAAATTATCATTACCTCTGCTACCATTTTGGTAATAATTATTATCGGTGTTTTACGGTTTACATTATTGTGTCATAGACAAAAAAAAACATAAATGAATTTATAATTCCTGATATACAGGCAAGACATCTGTCAAATCAAAAATTTGAATGAAATGCGCGATTTGCGGTGAATTAGGTTAGATTTTCAAAATAAAGAAAATATTTTGATTGTTTTGATGTGTTTACTATAATAATATGATGGAGACTAGGAAGAATGTTCTGTTTTTATTAATATTATGTTTACTTGGGTGTACAAGCGATGGAGCTAAAATAAATACTCCAAGGGTGTTATTACCTTGGTTTGAAGATGTGTATGTAAATTTCACGTTTGAAATCATCGAGGGTGGTTGTTACACATGGTAAGTCTTAGAACCATCATAAATACTTTGAACCATTATTTGTTTGTCGAATATGATAATGTAAATTCTGTTTTTTGATAGGAGTTTGTCCCGCGATGACATCATTGATTTAGAGCCACTGTACGATGATGCTATAGGCCACTGTTCTCGAGCGGCGCGCGTCTCCGTCTCCAAGTCATGTGTGTCACCTGGTACCGTCATCATCCTGGCTGAGGAAGTCAATACAGGCGAGGTAACTAGAGCCCCAGGAAAAGGCGCGAAACGATATTCTCATTGTATACATTTTGTTTACCTTTCGATTATCAAATTATCACTATGGTGATGTTTGCCGGTAATGCATATATTAATGTATATGTATCTCAATAAGAAAAAAATTTTGTATCATGTGTGTCCTCAATTATTACAAAATGTGAGGTGCGCTATGCTTTATGTAGTTTTTTTTTTCATTCGATTTGAACTGCTAGTATGCGTAGATAATCAGTATGATTCAATAAATAAATATACTTAATTACTGTAAAGACTTATTTTATACCCTTCAAGGGCATATAATATACCTACTCATAAATCTTTTTTTGTCCTGTCCAGATTCTCCGTGGGGATGTAGACATAGACAAGATAAAGTCCTTAAAAGTTATAAGTACTACATGGAACCTGTTCCTGGAAGAAGCACCTGAAGCCTTTGAAGTAGTTGCTTATGATGATCAAGGTAGATTCAATTCAGCAATAAGCTGTAACTGGCTAAGCTTCATATTCGGCTGTAACTGGCTTCTGAGTGGCAGTATAATAGATTTTGTATTGTGGTTCTAATATAGAACTTCAATACTAATCAAGCATAACATAAACTATATTGTTAAAAAGCATCTGCTCTATTAATAATCAATGAGAATCAACCAAAAGCTTCACTTTAGCAGCAGGATGAACTAGGTGGACCAGCTGCACAAAATCCCCAATCAGAAGTTAATATATGGGAGTTTGGTTAGCTGGTTCTGGTTTGACACAAGGAAGTTTTGAGCCTTTCTGGTACAAGTTTGTACCTTATATAGCCTTAGTTAGTACTTTATAATATGAGTGAAGTGCTTTTAGTAAGTCATTGAATTTAATTTATAGAATACACACATTGATAAGTTATGTGGTAGTCAATCCATAGTCCCTTAATATAGATAATGCAAAATCAATTGTTTTGGTTAAAAGCAGCAGGTATGGTGTCACTGAATTAATGTTGTTTATGAATTTCCAGGCAATAAATTTACAACATTGGAAGGAGTAAGGTTTACATGGAGTATCAAAAATCTTGGTAGCAACGCTGCTGAAGATCCTTTGGTTATGTAAGTACAGCAATCATATTTCGTCTTCGAAAAAGATGACGTAGTATAGCCCTAGAAGCATTGTCTATTCTTAGAAGTATTGTTGATCTCTAGAAATATAATGTATACTGGTTTCAAACATTCTTACCATCTGCTTGGAACCCTATCATAGATTCCATTAAATCTAAATCCAAGCACAAGACTGCGAGACCTAAGGATACAGTGAGCTCATTCTGTGTGACCGGATCAAAGAATAATCAACAAAATATAGGGTAGCTGTTGATAATTTTGACATTAGGGTGACCAACACCTCAGTCCACCCGTGACCATGGATGCTGTAAAGGATCCGAAACGTCGGGAGTTAAATATCAATATAACGCGAAAAAAATCGTAAAAATTAGTTTTATTTCAATATAATGTATCCCTAAAAACATTGTCTACCCCAAGAAAAGTTATCTATCTCTAGAAATGTTGTCTATTCTCAGAAAAGTTTTCTGTCCCTAGAAATCTTGTTAGTATTTCTAAATAATTTGGTCAATCCCTAGAAATGTTGTCTCTTCCCTAAAAAACACTGTGATGTTATGCCCATGTAATATTTTGGAGAATTTGAAATATATATCCCACCAGATAAGCTTAACAGACATTTCACATTTAAACATCTTTTTTTCCATCTTGTAGGCTGGTCAATTGGCAGGACACAGACTATGAAGCACCTCGTGGGGTCACCGAGCTTGAAGCTCAAGGTCTGCGCTCATACTCCGTGCTCCTGTATGGTCAAGCCATGGGCGAGTCGCAGGTCACAGTGTGCCTTGAAGACATTTGCACGAATTTCAACCTGCATGTCATAGCCAGTGTAGTGTTGATGCCTGCTACTGCAAGCCTTTCGCCAGGAGATACTCTGCGATACAAGTAAGTGAGCATGGATTGTGCTAACTAATTTAAAAGTGAGCTTTTCAATTACTCCTTGAACAGAAAAAAGTTAAGTTCTTACTCAGACTCATAATGTGACCAATAAATAAATTTCTCTTTATTAAATTATCTTCGATGAAAAGTCATAATTACATCATCATTTAGCCCTTTTGGCAATTTATATGGTGAGCACAGCACGTCCTTTTCTTTCATTCTCTGTTAGTTGTCATCTCATCATTGAATCCCTTTTCCACCATATCTTAACACAATCCATCCATCTCTTCTTTGTTCTCCGTCTACCCCTCCATCCCTTCCATTCCTTTCTTATTTTATCCATTCTAGTAACGTATTTATTCTATAATTTCTAGCTATAATACTAATCTTTACAGGGTTGTAAGAGCGCGCGCCGGTCGTCTCACTACTCAAGATATAGCAGAAACAATGTACTATTTGAAAGTTCCTGACAATAGTGTAGCTCTACTCGAAGACACAATCAGCCTAGTCAGAGGCACAGAAAAAGGCACAACGAATGTATACCTCATGTCGGGAGCCACTGAGGTTGCATCTGCTACATTGAACGTCGCGGAAGCACACAGCATCAGGGTGACATTACGACCCTCAAACTTGCTAATAAAAGGGGACCCATTTTTGGTACACTGTGTTGTCTTAGATGATAGAGGACATGCATTGACTGCTGGTGACCAGATCTTGATTAGATTGTCGGTGGATGGAGAGGCTAATGTTGATCTGTTACGGTCGACGGAGAATGGCACGCTGACTGACGCGGTCGCGCGGAACGCTGGCCCAGTCCTCATATCGGCAAGGTTGCATTCTATCGCTGGAAAGATTATGTCACGAAAGGTATGTGTTTTTTTACTAATCTATTAAAACTTAAATAGTCATAGATGAGGGTCAAAGTCAACACATCAATTGCCCGTGGTTTCGGTCACGTTCCAAAAGGATTTACTGACTATAATTCGGCCTCTTAGCGGAGTATCGACATAAAACATTACATGCACCATATTTTAAACCTGTCTCAATAGAACTGTGGAAACCTCATCCAACTTCGTGTAGTAGTTTTTGCGCGATTCGTGTACAAACAGCATTTAAAAAAACTTACTTTGGCTCTTTGTTGCTCTAATACAGAGAGAACCTCTTTATTAGATTTTATTCAATAACTATAATGCACAGGAATCGGTTACAATGTTATTATGTGTAAAGATTTAATTTTGTTTATAGGTTGAGGGTCAAGTGTCTGCCTTTGTAGTAGACCCATTAGAAGTGGTCCCGCCACAAATTTACGTCGCATGGACTGACAATTTGCAGTAAGTAACCTTTTATTACCTTCATCATTGACACCTAAGTCAACAACGACAAAGGACAAAATACTTGTAAATGTAATGTAAAACAAAAAGGTTGTATGGTGGCACATCAAGTTACCACAAAACGTCAAATTTTCTCAGTTGATTTTGAAAGTATTTGTAAACATGATAAGGTTTAAAATCATTTGGAGACATTTGTCGGTTTGTATAACCTGATGTGCTGGCGACTGTACATACATACATAAATAAAGTAATAACTAAAAAAACTTTCAGAGAAATTACCCTAAAACATGTTGGTGGTGGAGATGAACCAGTTGTATGGTCAGAAATAGAGAGTGAGACAGCACCAGGACCTCTCTCTCTCACATCCGACGGCGTAGTGACGGTACGCGGTACCGGCGAGCTTGGAGTACGAGTGCAGTTGAAGAAGTATCCACATGTGAAAGCTATTGGACGGTGAGATGACAATAATAATAAAAAAAAAATGATTAGTGGGATACCTTATTCTACCTTTTTTAAATTAGGATCTCAAACAAAGAAAACTCCTTACTTCCTATTATCTAATACGATTAAGATTTAACCATATGCATCTTTCATTAAAGGAGATAGTTCAACTCAAAATAAATGTTAAATTAAGTGACAATAAAAAGAAGTTTCAGTATCATTATCCGATAGACAATATATGATTTGATGTATAAAGTAGTCCATTACGTTTACAATCAATCATGATCATTGTCTTTAAAACAGTTATTCATCGGGAGAGAAACATTCGTGCTTATTTACTCCAATGGCTCAATGATACAAGAATTTTTTCTATAAATTTAAGCTATGTAATTTGTTTCCGCACTCGGGGTTTTCCAGTGAGCCATGGAGCTTATCTTAGGATCCGGTTATCAAGCGCATACCTTATAAGGATAAGGTATGCGCTCCAAAACTTAGATCACCGTCGTCGGCAAAACTTACCACTGAGTGGAGCCCACGAAACTTTAGACAACGTCGTGGCAGGCCCAGTAGGAGATGGCGGGATGAGCTAGACCTTAATTGGAAGTATTGGCCGCAGCAAGCTCTGAACCGAGAGTGGAAGGAGGGTAGGGAGGCCGTTGACCCACAGTGGGTCGATCGAATAATGAATAATTTGTTTCAGGGTATGGTCAGCGCCATTCGAGATGCTTCAGGTATCCAGTTTAGGATACGCTCGCGTTGGCAAGCCACATTATCTGCACATAGCTCTCACAGCTACACACCCTGACACCGGTGAACTTTATAACTTTCACACGTAAGTAAAATAAAATATTTATCTATGTTCTTTAGCGCATTTCTAGATCCTCGTGCCGTTTAAAGGTTGACTTTCGAAGCAAGCGTCAATGACGCTGCGTTTATAGCAACTGTTTATACTGACGCCGCGTGAGTTATGTGAAAAGGCCCTCCTTTTTCCTTAAAGGTGAAGGACGGGGACTGAAGGAGGAATTGAGCCTCCGGCCCTCTTGCTCACCGAACGAATTGCAGCAGCGAAATGCTACTGCTCGGACGTCGGTCTTCTGCGAGAGCGTGTTATTTCCCCGGTCGAGCCGGCCCATTCATGCTGCGAACAGCTTGGCTCTACCAGAACAAATTTTTAAATAACAAGATTACTATACACGGTCGTTTGAGCTGTATGATTTATGATTTAAAATCTTACGTAATACTTTTTTTATTACTACGGTAGTAAAAAAAGTATCTAGCCTCTCGAATACGATAGGGTCGGAATAGTAATATAGTCTATTAAAATTTAAGATATGTATCGTTAAAAAATAGCACTACAGGAGCATCAACAATATACCGTCGTATTATGCGGTCCTGCGAATCCAACACGTGCAATCCCAATACTCACTTAATTTATGTCGTGTATAAAGAGCAGTGCAGGGTAAATTAACTCGTCAAGTCTTATAGACACAATGCACAATCCATAATACTGTTCCCATTAGCAGCGACCGGTACGGGTGTCGGTGAATGGCAATGGTAAGGCTAGGTTTGTTAAACATGTCTATCAACGGACTTCCAACTTACTTTTATTTCTTAGATGTAATTGCGGAACGTTTGCTGTCACGTTGCTTGAGGGACCAGAGCCGCAGAATGTAACGGTAGCCAAGTGGATGAAACCTATGGGTGAGTATATTTTGCTGATATGACAGTTTTTTTTACGAAATCATACTTTAATTAATGATCAAAGACTTTATTCATGTGACTTGATTTAATTGCAACGTCTATTGGGCATATAAAAGGTAAAGAGTTTGTTTGAATGCGCTTATATCTTGAACTTATACTTGTATTTGAACACTCAGTTTCATAAGTTGTTTTTGCATTTGATAGACCAATTCTCGATGAACGTTATAGGCTATTCAACAACTCTCTACGACCGCTTTTTAATATAAATGTTTGTTATAACAGATCTTATTTTGTCCAAACTGTAATCTCATTATTAATTTTCATATATTATATCAGATGGTGCATGCTGCGTACTAGAGTGTGCTTGGAGTGCTCGCGGTATATCAACGGTGCGCGTGTCTCGGGGACGTATCGGGGACACGACTCGCGTGGCCGTGCGCGCGGCGCCTAGCCTGCTGTGGCCTCAACACGTCGCTGCCTTGCCTGGCTCTACACTACCGGTAAGTACTCACAGGGTGACGTATTGTAGACACGACAGACTGTCAGAGCTGCAGTAATGGGGGGAAAATGGTTCTTACGCTCAAAAGTTGCTTTACAATAGATTCCGACACGACGAAAGGGTGTTCAGCCAATCAGATGACAAGACGTCCTACCATTGGGCTTGTCAGATTTTTACTCGCCTGATATGCCTATCTCAATAGATTTGCTTCTCGTAACTACTGCTACTCCCATTCGGCAGCGAGGAACAACTGTATTACATTCTTACCCGTCGCCAAATAGGCTAAAGAAATTGCTATTTGAACATTAATTCCAAATGTATTTTTCATAGGTATTGGCCGAGGGCGAGGCGCTAGTCCCTCAGTCTGCTGACACTCGCGTGGCCGAGCTGTCTGTACGTGATGGACCGCCGCCTCATCGCTACCCTGATGTCCGCCTTTTCACCTTCAAATGCCGCAGGGTATGTATTCGATTCGTAACTTAAGAGGAGTGTCCCTCGCGAACGCAACAATGTTGCACAGTTGTCGCTGTCTCTATCCCTCGCGATGCGAACGCGTGCCCGAGAGGAGAAACAACAACATTTTCACGCGTATTTCTTATGTTCCGAATTTTGGAGATTACTCCTATAATATTGTTAATACGTAAAAAAAAATCTTGTAAAAATATATTCACTATATTATCTGGGTTTCTTTCGAATCAGAATGTTTATGTATTGATACATTGCCGAGAAATACTAGCATAAAGTTGGGCCGTTTTTCAACGAAAATTGCCAATCTTTGAGCTCGTGTTACTTTTTAACCGTATATTGAAATGAAATTGTATACTACAGGAACACGTATTTTAATGATAAGATTGTTACTGCAAAATTCCAAAGACTTTCATTTGTTAATATTCAAGATAAGACCAAACTACGTTTGTATGGAGCGCGGAGCGGATACTATCCTCTTAAGCATTAAAAATAAAAGCCAGCGAGTGCTCATACTTGCCCAGGTTGTGTTTTCTAGACTTCTACGAAAAATCTATACCCTGTCCCTCTTTCATAACACACTATTCCAAACGTAGGGAAGTGGATAAAAAGTAACGTCATCCATGGCTACTCGTCTTTGTCACACACGGCTTCCATCGCCAGTATATAAATTGTTAAGAATCTTCGGGAGTACGCAAACATGTCCATACTAAATCAGACAACTCTAAGTTGACATAATTATTTTGATTATAAATCAATAATACTAAATTTTTTACTCAAATCTACAGAACTAACTTGGATTCTACTTGTCCTAATCAAAAACGAATCAAAGTAAAAACTGTTGGCTTTATAAAAGACAGCCTTATTCTTATGGTGTTATAATATATTTTTATTTATCCACAGAAAGGTGAATCTCGCCTAGAACTGACCTCGGAAACGGACGAAGAACGCGAATCAGTAACATTTGATGCTAGATGTGCCCCGCACGTGTCTAGAGTGCGACTCGAACCGCCTGATGCGCCTGGGAACTGTTCCACACCATCCAAGTAAGTATAACTACAATAAGGTAGGTGATTGGCGTGGTGATTTATTAAAAACTAGTGGACCCGATAGACATTGTCCTGCCCGAACTCGATCGCAGCGCCACCTACAGGGTCCAATTTTTCCATATTTTCTCACCGTTTAAACATCCCTGGACTTCCACAAATATTTAGAAACGAAAATTTGCCAAATCGGTCTAGCCTTTTTAGTATTTTAGCGAGACTAACGAACGTCAATTTTATCTAAAAGAGAAAAGAAGACTTGCGACCCGTCCCGGCTTTGCACGGTTGTACACTATCATCGTCATATTTCAACCAATTTACACAAATCCATAACAAATTATACATTTAAACTTTTCTCATGTATCACTCTGTCTATTAGTGAAAATCGCCTGAAAATCCGTTCTGTAATTTTGGAGTTTATTGCGAACAGACATCCTTCGGTGAAAACAGATGTGATGGTATATTATGTTATTATCGTATTCTGAAAACAATATTTAAATCAGCTAATGAAGTTCTAGTTAAATAAGCAAGATTAACTCATACCGAATTCGATTTCAATAAAAAACATCAGAGTTATTTTCGCAATTGGTTTGTTTTCGTTCGCTCCCTTTCCCTAATTCCCCGAAATCTAATAAAACAATTCCTTACAGAATTTGGCTACGTCCGGGACAAGACTTATCAGTGAAAGTGACTCTCTTAGACGCGATAGGCCGCGAACTCCTTGACGAGAACGGTCCTAAGATGTCATGGGAAATTGAACCTCACCACCCCGGCTTACAGTTCAAAGCTACCGATAGACTGTTTGTTGAGCCGCATCCCGAATACGTGCCGGTTCCTGTGCCATACAAGTATTATCAAGTAAGTGCAACATGATGTAGAAAAACGTAAGTTATAACTGACTTGATGAACATATCTGCAAGGTTAAGCTACACCTGCGGCAGTTATTCTATGGGGACCGTACCACAACGAGACCCCTTCGAGACAATCGGTCCCGGTTGTCATACGAATACCTATGACAATCGTTATTGGTATTCAGAAGCCCAACAAGCCTGACAACCAGTCCATGCTTCGAATATCGAATTATTAATGATAAATACGGATACTGAACAGTATCTGAATGAATATGAATGAATGAACGTGATATTATAGGTAGTGCTCGCCGATGACCTAGCAATTGGATGGAATGGAGTGTTGAAAGCAAGCATTCCTGATGCAACTGCATCTATACAAGCGAGGGTGGTGGCTCCGTTGAAATGTGATCCACTTAAGGTGAGAATTACTATAACTTTTTAATCTGACACCTGACTTTAACAAAAGACTTGAAAACAATTGTGTAAGTTTGGCGTTTGATGAGTTAATATTTCTAGTGCCCAGTAGTTTCCGATGTGAGACGTCAGTTCATGTCATAAACTGATTTTAAGACTTGAGGCGAATATTTTGAAAGATCCATCAAATATCCTTTAAACAGATTTTCAGTATTAGTTATTGCTTTTGACAATATTTGTACGATTGAAAACGGAAATTCTCGTGGCTTAATCTAACTTTTTGCATAAAGGTGTTAAAAATGATTAAAAAGACAAGAAAAATTGCTTCAAAGGCGGTAAATTATGTGTGATGTACTTTTACTCAACTTGCGAATGTTATATAAATGTGTGTTTGTTCGGGTGGATCTTTGCAACTCAGGAACATCTTCAACCTCTTGCTAAGCTAAATGCTTGTGTTAGAGTGGGTTCACGACTGTAGTGCAATGTATGGGTTTTTCTCTCACTACAGAATTTTTAATGGCAGAGTATGAGAAAATAACAATATGGCTAAATTATGTTGCCTAGGTGAACATAGCATGGGAAAGCGAGACTGTGAGTAATATAGCCAGTGTATCGGGAGGCAGCGGGCGCTACGCCGTCGAAGCGCCTAAAGGAGTAACAGCAGAGGTACAGGACGGAGCCCTCACAGCTACCGTGCCTGGACCTGGCTCATACGACCTGCTCGTCACCGACATGTGTGTGCAAAGGGAAAAACAACTCATTGAGGTAAGAACGACATTTGGGGGGTTAAAATGGCAAATTTTGATGAGCCTCAATAATTAAGTTTCACGGACAGAAGGTCAATGGTCCAGTGTTAAGTGGACCTCTCCTTTAAAGGCTTTTTGTACACTTAGAGGTCAGCTTATATCGATAATTTGTGGCACGTTGTGTAGTCGTATATTAGTGAATCATGTGGTTATTCACGAAAAGTAGCCATTGTAGCATCTCTGTAACACCGATGAAGTTCGTAAAAAGTAGTTTTTTGAGGAAAAATATGAAATCAGTTAACTAGCCAATTCGTGTGAAAGAAATCAGCAATGATGAAGGTGTTTCGAAATGACTTTGTTATAATACATATTTTTGCCCTTCAAGTTATTACAGACACAATTCAAAAGTTTTAATTGTTGTCATATTTAATTGTTTTTTTAAAAGCAACTTTTTTTTTAAAGTTGCTGCTAAAAAACTTACTATCAATGTGGGTCCCACATTACTAGTATTCTTGTCAACCCCTCGTGCAGCTAAATGCTTGTGTTACGAGTGGGTTCACGTCGGAAGTGCAATGGGTGGGGTTCGAACCGGCAACCACATGACCGCAATACCGACGCCCTAGCCGACGGTAGCCGACGGCTACCGCCGCTTCCAATTTTAATTTTAATTTTCAATTTTAGTACCACACTTTTGTCAATTTTTTTAACAACCATTTTATTCCACTTACAATTCATGCAATTTCCTAAAACATCAATTCTTCATCCATTAGGTTCACATTGAAGAAGTTTTGAGCGTGGAAGTGTCAACATCTCGAGCGGTTGGCGTGGGCGCATGCGTGCCTATCTCAGCGCTGGTAAAGGGCGTGTCCCACCGGTACCTGGCCACTGGACGGGCGCCCGAGTGGAGGGCCACGGGGTATGTCACCGTCAAGGACAACACCCTGTGCGGGGTACAAGAGGGCACAGGGAAAGTCAGGGCGCTCTTCGGAGGTGTTTGGAGCCCGGAAATTGAGGTGAGAAACCTAATTTAAATAGCTGTGCTTTATTGTATTAAAATGCTTGATAAAACTAGTCGAAGTTCAACAAATTCAAAGTGATAGTAATTTACATTAACTCTGAAACGTGGGAAGAAAGGCGTTTGTCAAATGTTGGTCATACTATTATTACAAGGAGGAGTGATAAACCAAATACTTATACAATAAAGATTGTCAAAATATACTTTAAATATACTGTAGATTTGGTGTAGCGGTAAAGGTCTGTTTGAATATGATTATCACAGCATTATTGTTGCAAAATTGTTAATTAACGCTACTATCTGATACGATAAAGATTTTTAAGCAAAAGTTTTTGTACTGAGTAGTAAATACATTATAGTAGACAAAACGTTCAGCCATAAGTCTCTGTGATACAGCTTGTTCCCAAGAGCGGGAGTTGTCTTAAAACAATATTTAATAGCATTATATTACGTAATTCCTTGGTACTTGAGCTTATTTTCGCACTGCACAACACTTGCGTCTAAATAAACGATTGAGTGTAAATATATCATGTTGCTGACTACGCAGGTATTAGTGTTCCCACCGCTGCAGCTGGTGCCGTCATCAGTGCGAGTACCGCCGGGCGCTCGGCTGCAGCTACGTCATCAGGGAGGACCGCCGCACCACCTCGCTACCCTCAACTACAGGGCTACGGCAGGACTTACTCATGTTGAGGTAACAATATTCAAGGTTATGGTAAATGGTTACAGGACTTAAACATTATTTTGGCTAGGTAACTAGGCTTATCTCAGCTGTATATGCTTATTTTTGCTCCTATTACTTTCCTAAACCTCCAATTTTGTGTACGGCTCAAACTTTTATAAAAAAATATCAAGAGTTTTTTAATATAAACCATGACATTCTAGTTGTCTGACAGCCAAAAACTCGTTATAATACTGATTATTTTGATGTGTGTGAACATTGATCAAACCTAGCGAAAAAAACGTTTTTACCTACACGAATCACAGTGTGTCGAAGAACACTTTTTCTATGAAACTTCTGAATTTTTTTCACGATTTCAGCGTTGGTTCTAAGAAGTCCTTTCGTGTGTAAGATGACAAAAATGTCACGGTGTGTAGTGGTACAGTCAGCTTCATAAATAAAGTGACGGATAACATTACCAGATATATAGGAACTCCTAAAGTGATCAATGATATTAATACATCCAAAGTATTCTAATTATGTAACTCACCCACCTTACACAAACATATCGGAACATGGACATCGTCAGATATATGAGTTCGTTCAAGTGTCATAATCATGGTAACAAACACAGTGCCAATGGTAACTAAGCATCCAAAGTATTCATAAATATGAAGCACTATATGAAAATGAACTCTATGTCTATATATTTAAGGTAATTACTATTTGAAAAAATACCTAAGCCGCTTGACGCTTTGTATCAAAAATATTTATTTTCTACTATCTGCCCCGAGGACTATTTTGCCACTCATAACAGGTTACCGATTCGAATCCTGGGCTACTTTTTATTTTTTTTATCGCACTATTGGCCCTTACCTACAGCTAATAAACTCGCAAATTATCACGAACCTAAAGTATGAGATGAGACCTAAACATAGCCTTCTAAACTTGAGTGATATTCAACTCTGCTTACACCCTACGTATCAATCACATAATTTCAGGATAAAATATTAAATCGTAAAATAACAAGACTTCTATTAAAATGGTTTTTTATTATCTTAAATAAAATAACGAAAACATATCAAAAACGTGTAAGTATATCCACCTTCAGCAATAATAACGTCGCTAAGTCGCTGACGCATGGATTGCACTGCGTTATAACAAAATCTGTCTCCTCTTAACGACTCCCATAAGTTTTCAACGTGTCTCCATAAGTTTTCCGCAGAACTGTTATCCTGTATGAAACGGATTCTTTCATTTCGATAAAATACTCGGGCCGTAGGTAATAAAATATCATTAAGGATGTTTCTATAACTTTGGCCATTAAGTCTGCCGCCAACCTCGACTAGTTCTCCTGCACCGCTTTGGGACATCCAGCCCCAGAACCCGAGTATGATACGTCCACTTCTGTTACCAGGTAATACGTTTTTTTCTTCATATCTGGTATTATTTAACCACAAAGGCAGCCGACCACGGGCAGTAGAACAAGCACTTTCTTGTTGCAAGTGTATTATTCTGTGTTTCATTTCAGCATTGATTCGAAAGGCGTTCATGTTTTATACGTTTCTCCAATTAAATGGTAATAAATAATTACATAAATAACTTACTTGACATTTTAAATGTGAATTTCAATTTATATTATCTATGAAATCTCAGAGTATTTATGCAAGCTTATACTACTCTTTGACATCTAATCTTTATTCGTGACAAACGTGGTTCATTTCTTATACCTACTTATTTTTTCGCAATAAGTACTTAAGTACACTTAAACAAAACACATGCCAATGACGTCACGTTCAAAATGAAAGAAACAACCAATGCTTTATCTCCTTCATTTTGTTTTTGACACATACGAGTATTTTTAAAAGGTACCCTATAGGTGAAGCGATAGCGTTCATTTTCATATAGTGCTCCATATTTTTGAATACTTTGGATGCTTAGTAACTATTGGCGCTGTGTTTGTTACTATGATTATGTCAGTTTTTAATGAACTCATATATCTGACGATGTCCATGTTCCGATATGTTTGAGCAAGGTGGGTGATTTACATAAGTAGAAGACTTTCGTTGTATTAATATCATTGATCACTTAGGGAGTTCCCTTAAATCTGGATATGTTATCTGTCACTTTATTTATGAAGCTGACTGTACACACGGCTACAGGTCAAATCCAGTTAAAGCTGATCTGACATTGTATAGGTTTCCAATACAATAAGAGGCCAGCGTAAACTAGTTTTGTATAGTGTGATGTGTAGCCGTGCGTACATTAAAATAACATAACATAACATACCATCACGCCTGTATTCCCCGAAGGGTTAGGCAGAGGTGCACTTACTGTACACCCAGTTCGCCGGTATGTTTGGGTCGGTCCCATGTAATAGGGGGCGAGCCTATTGCCATTCACCGGGCACAAATCCAGACTCCGAGCTGCTACTGAGAATTTCATAGAAAACCTCAATAACACTTTGCTCGACCTGGGGATCGAACCCAAGACCTCTAGCGTAGCAGTCGCGATTGGGACCACTAGACCAACGAGGCAGTCTACATGCAGAGTACATTAACATGATTAAATTAACCGTCGTAATCAAAGGATAGTTCCGATATGTATCGGTCTCCTTAAACCTAAACAATTAGAATTATTTACACAGTTTATTAAACCTCAAAACTCATGTAAGTTGTTCAAAATTGTATATCCGAATTATTCTATACTTTGAAAGACTTAACATAATATTTTTTTTCAACAGGTGTCACCGTCGGGCTCCGTTCATGGTTTATCAATTGGCAAAGCGCGGATCAAGCTTGTCGCTACAGACATTGCCAACGTCGAGATGGCGAGCGCCGAAGCTGATGTTGAGGTACGACCTTTATCGCTTTTCCTTTTCAGCAGATTAAATAGTCTTGGCGCTCTTTGGGGGAGGCCTATGTTTAGCAGTGGACGGCAATAGGCTGACATGATGATGATGATGAAATAGTCTTGCAGCTAGTCAGTCAGATCAAAATTCACTTTCGTAATTGGAATATCGATAATGCCATAACAATAACTCTGAAACCCCCTTTTCCAATCATTCATTTGCGTGGAAAATCTAAAAACATTTTAGCAACGTATATATTGTAAAGCCAGATCAATACTAAGACAATTAAAATACGGTAATATTGACATAATATTTACCTACATTAAAAATGATAGTGTTTATTAGAGTTTTGCGATATTATGATCGCGTATTACTGTCGAAAAAATCTTCAAAGATACAAATCAAGATATTGTCCCCAGGTTATACCGATATCAGGAGTTCGCGTAAAAGCAGCTACTCAAAGTTTGCTGGTGGGCACTCCCAGCCCAGTGTGGATAGAGGCGGGCGGCCTCAGTGCTGCAGCACTTGCCTCCCTACAGCCACCGCCAAGAGTTACGTGGACCGTACGAGACCCGGCCGCTGCCAGGCTCTACACAACGCATGCTGACGGTATATTACTGTAAAATTTAAAATACCGTTAGATTATAATCTATCTAGCGAGATTGTAAACTGTCGAAAGATTGTAACTGCAACATACTGCTTACAATTTAACGCATTATTTTTCGGTGGATTACAATCTATCGAAGTGAAATCGTCAAATTGTGAAAATATGGCATGCTACAAAACACACCTCGCGCGCATATTGGTTGAACGTCATGTGTCCGATCGTCATGTGAACTGTGACATTTATGTATCTTCGACAAATTATGGACCTTATAGCAAACGGTCGCGATACAATTTTTTTGTTTTTTATTTTGTGCGTCTCTCCCATGAAGATCTTAAGAAATTCGGACATTTTCGCTGACTAAATACGCATTCTAGATCGATAGTAGATTCAAATTCAAATGTTTTACTTCAATAATATTAAGACCAATAAAACATGTATTTTTGAAATGTCAAAAACTTGTTGCAAGGTACCAAATAGTGGGTGTTATAGAGAAGAGCTAGCAAGAAACTCCATGGATACTGTTTTAAATAATAAATGTTTACAGTGTTTTACAATTTGTTCTTAAGATGTTTGATTAGACTTTTGCACGTTGGAATATAATAACTATCGTGATTACTCTGAGATTTCCTTCTAGAACCATATATTTGGCTGTGACTTGACAATACATTGAATAATCGTCTCTACCTCTGTATAGGAATATACTCGATTCTCATTCAATATTTGACTGCTTTCCTCAGATATGCTCGAGCGATCTGTGGCCGAAGGTCTGTCGGTACGAGTCGTACCGCTGAAGCCTGGAGTCATTACTATCGACGTGCGAGTTCGGAATATGGGTCAGGTAAGATCTATGCACACAATTACCCACCTTTTAAGGCACATGAAATATAAAAACCCTCGATACAACAACTCGATATAAAAAAGTGCGTTTACGATTACATTCGTCGTATTATCGTCGATAAAATTTGTGTAAACAGATCTTTTAAAGACACTAATAAGTCAATGTTTCCCACTTTCTATACTATATGTCGCCGGCATTTTATATCTGACAATCTCTGAATCATGGTCTCTCTTAAAGTCCAGACGGTATATTAAAGTATTCAGTGAACTTTTGCGACAAAGGGATGGATTTTTTTATATTGTGCTTGCATCCTGTAGAGCTCCCTTCCTCCCTCGCACAGGAACAACGATTGCTCTAACAATCTGTACCGCCCCAAATCATAATTTTCGCTACGACCTTAACTCGTAATTTTTTTTTAATACAGGTAGCAGAAACTCGCTCCTGGGACAGCACAATAGAAATCCTCGGCATATCCGACATTCGAACGTCAGTCGAGGGACTATCTAAGGAGTTGTCATCAGGTGACCGCTTGGCACTAGCAGTGAGCTCCGTTATAAAGCTGAAGTCGCTGCCCAGAGGCACCTGGAAGGCTTATGGTGATGGAGCATTGTCCCTGACCTCGGCTGGAGAGGTCACGGCTGTAAAACCAGGACATGGAGTAATTGTGGCTCTACATAAGGATGACAGAAATAATATTTATAGGGAGACGGTGAGTTTTATGTTTATTATTTTTTTATATTTGAGCAAGTTTGATATATGTAGTAAAGAACTGATGCTCAGAAACTTGTATTGATTATATGACAAGAAATGATTAGTTACAAAGAAATTTGTAGCTTCCAAGGGGAGTATTTAGCAACGAAGGAAACTGTTTGCTCCAATCGTACAGAGCTTCAATCGTAATATAATTTATATTCTACTTTAAATTATATACATACAACGTTGATACGACAGAGGGGCATTAAATTACACTACGTATACTATACGTGTTTAGTATTAATTCGATACGGTATAAAAATAAAAAGCACCAAAAATGAGTTTTTTTTTTTCAAACAAACTAAATAGCTTACAAATCGGAATAAAACGCAACCACCCCTTGTAAATAAATTGAACTGACCTTAGATACCTAGGTAACAAAGCGGCAACGTCGCACGCACGCCGCAGCGCGGCGTCGCACGGTGGGCTGAAAATCGGCTTTCATAGACATAGCGATTTCAATTTGCAAGTGCCGGATTTTTTGCCGGATATCGCTTCTATTAGTTATTACTATATTGAAAAATGACACCAGAGTTAATTCTGCACAAAAACGAAGGAATTATAATTTTTTTAAGAAAAATTTGTATGGAGCTGGTATTAAAAAGTTAATTATCTCGTAAACAGCAAGGAAAACCGTAATATCCTTACAGGTGGTTATAGTACTAATTATTTATGATTTTTTGACATATGTCATATAACGGTTATCGCTGCTAATTTTTTTTAAAAAATCGTCAAAATATTTTTATTTATTTTTACATATGAAACGGTTCCTTTTAGTGACTTAATTAAGAACATTGTTAATTATGAAGAATGTTATTGACCCAAATATTAAAAATATATAAAACAAGAAAAATATTTTAAAAAATAGCAAAAATAGAAAAAAAAACAAATATTATACATTTTCCTTATCACTGTCGTTCTCGGACTCCAATTCTGAGTCAGGATCTAGATTGGATATATCTAAAAACTCGAACTCACTTTCCTGAAACTGAATTTTTGCGAGAGTTTCAGCAAAAAAGCTCTGCTTTCTCTTGGCATCTCACTTAGGCCTTTGTGCACTTAGGAAAGGATCCGAAGAAACAACAAGTATATTTAAGATATCTTGATTAGAATCTTGCCTGTTTCTTTTCCGCGAATGATGTTCCCGGAACCTCCTAAAATCTCTGTTTCGAGACTCTGAGGCTTCTTCCAAGAGAGTCCGAAATGGCACAATATAAGTTTTCTCGATGATGTCAGCCTCGTGTATTAATAATTTATGTACGGTTGACGACATGTAGTACCAGTCATACAATTCCACATACTTTTCTGCTGTTTTGCGGGCAAAATCTTTAAATTTTATTCTCGCCTATCAATCTCGATCTTCTCGCCAAATGTTATCGCTTGCAAATATTTTAATAAGATCTTCGTCCAACCCGGTAATAGCTGCAGTTTTATTGGGATACTCGAAAAACTTTCTAGCGGTATTCCCGTCATTGGTAGTTCCCGAGCCTTGTTTCACAACATCAATCAACAGATTGAGCTGAACTTGAATTTATTTTGAATACATTTTTTATTTCATTACTTCTCGCTGCTCACCATTTGAAGTCGAGCCTATACGCAATATGTAACAGACATTCCATACAATTTATACGTGCGTGTAGGGATGATAAGCCAAATTTGTATATGTTAGCACACACAGTCTTTGATGTTACAACATCTAAGCGGTTCATTTCCGTAGGTTTTGCTAAGCACAGGTAGCACGATGGATTTGATCTGGCCTCAGAAAGGTACGTGCAGACTTTGGCGTCGATCGCTGTCATAATTAGTTGATGGGTCACCATGTTATTATTATGTACTGCACTCTGTGGGGATAAAGGCCCGAATTTCATCATCCATTTGTTTTTTGAGACCGACGACAACTGCTTCGCTCTCCTTTACGAAAGTTAACTGAACTGGGCGTCAATACAAAGTTGAGCATGGTTTTGGGTTCATCCATACAGTATTATCGCCATCTGTCAGTTTTAGTGGCACCAAGGAGGTCATGAAAATGCTTGCATCATCTTGCTCACCCTCCATTTTCTGCTTGTATCGGCTTTGGTTGGAAGCACCATCAAATCCCCACTTGGAT
Organism: Subacronicta megacephala; assembly: GCA_958496365.1. Classification (NCBI taxonomy): domain Eukaryota; kingdom Metazoa; phylum Arthropoda; class Insecta; order Lepidoptera; family Noctuidae; genus Subacronicta; species Subacronicta megacephala. The sequence continues at coordinate 9,924,252 of OY292529.1, read as the reverse complement.
ATACGCTTTAGCTGCGTATTTTTCACATATCTATCGGCATATATATCGGCATAGTCAGAAAGACTTTGAAGGATCCTCGTCACCGTGATGTCAAGTAAAGCTTGAAGTGTAATCCTAGCCGAGGAATTCGTAACTGACACTGAATGCTTCGGGGGGTAGCAATCAAGCTTAGTTTGTTGCACTTTATAGTAGGATGGATAAATATCCATAGCACCATCCCGAATGGCAGCCTCTCGCAAAGTAATATATTGCCACTTTGACAGTTTTAGTGAAAGGAGCAATCCAGCGCTTTCTCTGCTGTAAATATGACTGTTTTTACTGATGTCTTAAGCGTTTCTTTAATTTTAATAACTGCTCCAGGATTTTTCAACATGTATTCGATCACAGATGCCATATCCTCATGCCCTTTTTTAAACGCGCTGTAGCTACATATGCCAATTCACACACAACTTGGCCAATTAATATTTGCTTGCAGCCAATTTCCCAGTCTTCTGAAGTTATCGAGGAATCGGTTAGATTTCATCCACCTCTGTAAAGCAGAACGGCAATACTTCATGATTAAATGAAGTACTGCTGTTAAACTTTCCATTATAAGATTTTATAGTCACAGAGCAAAAAAATTGTGTTAGCAGTTGCACAGTTGTGATCAATCTAAATTATAAATTAAAATTTTAGCCCTTTTATTGCAAAACGTCGATAATTAGTTAACTACCCTCATTAGAGTTTTGAAAGATGAGCTAATAAAAATTTATAATCGTCAAAAAAAAAACTTAGAACTCTTAACACAACTAATCAATAAATTAGCTTACTTATCAGAAATCATTAACGATCATTTAATCACCTATTCAGACTTATTAGAAGACTAAATTATTGTAATTACTTAATCACATATTTTCAGACTTCAGACAGTTACAAACAATACCACTTACTTGGTACCAAACTACCAAATAAAAATTAAAACTCATTTTGTATTGATACATAGGTATCTAGCTCAAACATAGTTGTCTTAGTGTGGATGTACGCTAAACCTCTGACTAATCCTTCGGGAATATAAGAATGATGCTATTTTATGTTACGTGTTGTTAAAAGTCTGTGTTCCTCAACTTAAACACTAAAAGGAACCGTTTCATATGTAAAAATAAATAAAAATATTTTGACGATTTTTAAAAAAAAATTAGCAGCGATAACCGTTATATGACATATGTCAAAAAATCATAAATAATTAGTACTATAACCACCTGTAAGGATATTACGGTTTTCCTTGCTGTTTACGAGATAATTAACTTTTTAATACCAGCTCCATACAAATTTTTCTTAAAAAAATTATAATTCCTTCGTTTTTGTGCAGAATTAACTCTGGTGTCATTTTTCAATATAGTAATAACTAATAGAAGCGATATCCGGCAAAAAATCCGGCACTTGCAAATTGAAATCGCTATGTCTATGAAAGCCGATTTTCAGCCCACCGTGCGTCGGCGTGTGTTCTCTCGATACAAAGCGGGCCGCCCGGCGGTGGCGCGGGCGGCGGTGCGCGGCGGCTTTTATGTTAGGTAAAGTTTTGCGCATAACAACAATCACATCATACACACAACATTTTTAAATGCTCGATGTGTCCTCCATTCACATTAATGCACAAATTATACCGACGGAGAATATTGATATTTACTTTTCTAATTAAATCACTATCCGTCACTAAGCACTTTAATTTGTGAAATGCTCTGAGATCTGGAGATCGTGGTGGCCACCGAACAGGTCCAAATCGACCGATCATTGCTGCCCAAACATTTCTGTGAGCCCTGGAAGCTACCACAGAATGTGGATGCGCTCCGTCCAGCTGGTACCTACCACAACGCGATGAACGGCTAAGGGCAGTTGGTCAGTGTGTTATTCTTTGTACCTACTGCCAATTGTATGGTGCGGGCGTTCCTAGGGCAATTGCAGCTGTCACCATACCTATCTCGGTAGGTTCGCAGAGCTAAAGCTGCGTTTCCACGACATTCGCCGTAAATTAAAATCATGTCCGTGTATTCTGACGCCGTGTAAGTAACACGAGGCATTGTTTACACTTTAATTACACACACACACACACAAATTTTAAATTAATTATCACAATAAAAGCAGTCAATCACACAAAAAAACACTAACACTAAATAATAATAATCCCAAATTACGTGTAATAATGTCTTAAACTTATTTAGTGTCCTATCACAATAACAATATTGACAGCGCGCGAGTTCGATTATACAAAAGCGGCGCAGGAGCGTGTTACGTTACATAAGTACGTTCCCAAAGGATTGCGCCGGCGAACTGAAAAAACAAGTTTTTAGCTACCGACCGCAAGGATCTAAGATGCAATAGCAACACAGTGACCTATTTCTATTTCTTTTACGCGCAGGATTTATTGCTATGATTGTCACTCTCGTAATGAAAGTGCAACTGTGTGTATTTATTGCTTCCTTGTTTGTATTGCCATCTTTTAGCGAAATATTTGGTTGTACTTGTGAGTTGCGTCACAGCGGCAACAACGCATCGTAGGTTATACTCAGATTTATCATTTTAAGGTGCATGACCTGCGTAAAGACATAATCAGCTGTTAGGAAAGATACATCGTGTTCAAATGGGGAAAAAACTTAAAAAAACATTTGCGACTAAACTACTGCTCCTATTTAATTGATTTTTGGTACAGAGCTTGAAAATGGTACCTAGTATAAGCAGTTTAAAGGAAAGCCCCTCTGTCGTATCAACTTTGTATGTGTGTAAATCATTTATTTTGTGTGACTGAAATTGGATTGCGGAGGATGGCAGTCGCTTCGCATGAAATATTGATCCATACCATCCATCATCCACGCCTATATTCCCCGAAGGGTTAGGCATAGGTGTATTAATGTAAACCCAAATTTCGCCGGTATGATTAGGTCCCATGTAATAGGGGGCGAGGCTATTGCCATTAACCGGGCACAAATCCAGACTCCCGAGCTGCTATAGGCTGACCGTTTAACTGGCGTATCGCCTGCGCGGTAAGAAGGGAGCGGTAGGAAGTAAATAAATACTTAAAAAAGAAACTTATTATTTTATTCTTTACCAACAATGACTATCTCGAGATAAATCTTTGGATTATTGACTCCGTGTGTAGCATTACCCTCCCCCGCTCCCTTCTTACCGCGCAGGCGATACGCGAGTTAAACGGTTGGCCTATACTGAGAATTTCATAGAAAAACTTAACAACCTCAGGACTCAGCGTAGCAGTCGCGCTTAGGACCACTAGACTAATGAGGCAGTCAAAACAATATTGATCTTTAATGCAGTTAAAGATCAATAGTTTTAGGGTAGACTAGAGTCAAATCGACTTAGAAAAGCTACCTAAAAGGCTAGGAGGATGATAAATAATGTGATTTGATCAGGCTATCCACGTAGAAGTATCAGTGCCTGCATACTGCACGGCACAGCCCTCGGGCGAGGCCCACGAGAGCGGGGTGCGCCTCGTCATGAGGAACTCTGTAGGGCGTGCCCTCCTGGCGCCACACGCTAACGTCTCCGCGAGAGGTCCGCTACCGGCACACTCACGACTCGCCAAGACTACTGACAGGTAAGCTTCTGCTTTCACTAAATATATTACTTACAGACATACATACCATCACGCCTGTATTCCCCGAAGGATTAGGCAGCTGTACCAAAGTACACCCACATTTCGCCGGTATGTTTAGGTCCCATGTAATAGGGGGCGAGCCTATTGCCATTAACCGAGCACAAATCCAGACACCGAGCTATTACTGGGAATTTCATAGAAAAATTCAATAACTCTTTGCTTGACCAGGACCTCGAGCGTAGTAGTCGCGCTTAGGACCACTAGACTAATCAGGCAGTTACATAACATATTACTTATACTGTTAATTATCGAGAATCCTGGTAAACCAGTCAATTTTAACGTGTAAAGTCCCCCACCGCGTCTGTTTGTCCGTCTGTCTGTCTAAAACGACTGAATGGACTTTCATACGGGTTACACCAATAGACAGAGTGATTCATGAGGAAGGTTTAAATGTATTTGTTAAGGTTTTGTATAAATTGTTTGAAATAATACCCGAGCGAAGTCGAGACGGGACGGATTGTAACTGGCCGATGAGTTACTAAATATTAATATAAGGTGTCTTTATAAGAGTAATAGCAGCAACAACAATTATGACAATAATTTTTGTTTCTCTGCCTGTATCTTTGTACACGCATCACGCAAAAAATACAGTTGCAGTTGTATTGCTGGAAGTCTGTCTAACTTAAAATCTAGAGCATATTAAAATTTCATCTTGATACGCCGCATAGAAGCAAAGTTTATAATAAGTAAATGCTTTTGGAAAACGAGTTAAAATCCTGGCGGGAATAAAACACTATAATTTATATTAACAGTGTCCTGGGAACTGAATTGCTGATACCTGGCTTAGACACGGCGGGTACTATGATGACCTTCGAAGGGTCTGTGAGCGGCGTGACGTTGAGAGACGAAGTCTGGGTCACTGGCACCGACCTGCGAGCTGATAGAGTTGTTGGTATGTACATTTTTATACATTTAACTTGGAAAGTGGCTCATTACTATTCTTATACTGGGAGAGAAACTAGCCCTTTATAGCCGTGAAGAATGAAAACCCATTATAGACTTGGTTTTGTTTTTTTTTAATGGTGATATAGTAAAGAACTGTTCAATTTTAAGCTGTGGAGAATTTTGTATTAAGTTTTTTTTTTACAATTAAGTTAAATTGCTAAGGGTCAATTCATATTAACGCAGAGTTGAGTCAAAGTGAAGCGGTCAAATTCTTTGATAGTTGTAGTCGTTCTCATTTAAGTTCGCTTACTGACGCCAAAATTCTGCCGATTTCGTGTTTTTTTTTGTTTTGACTGAAATTTTAGCGTTAAATTGTGGAGATACGGGTCAATATTCTAATTAAAATGAATCCATGTCACATCTCTCGTCACCAGAGAACAAAATAGAAAGAATATAATTACCTAAACTTCGATGGAAAGAAGTAACGTAGAGTGGATAATACCTAGACGAAAATTTAGCAATTATAATGACGTTTTTATCTCGGGATTTATTTATAGAAAGGTTTATTGGATGCGAGCCGAAACCGTGTCCAAAAATGTAAAATCACGAATCCTATTTTAGGGCTCCCACACAAAACTGCGAATTTGCGTCGCATTACCAGGTACCGATGCGTCCGGCGAGCGCGCAGATTTTTGCAATGCGATGCGAATTCGCAGTTTTGTCTGGAGGCCCTTAGCTAACGAAAATGTTAATAATAATAATCAATTCAACTCTTGTTGGCTTGCCTGATCTTGATTACCAATAAATTCACAGTGACGCCGTTTCTTCTTAAAGACTGTCTTACGTTAGCTTGCTGTTTCTAACCCTTTTATTATATAAAACATATGCGGTGTTTACCTTTTAGTAATTGTTATGGTATTGTCCTTGTTCTAAAATGTATTAAGTGAATGTATTAATGTAATCAACTACTGATATTCTTAAATGTATTGACTGTCTTGTTAGTCTAGTGGTCCCAAGACTCGACTCGACTCCCGCGACTGCTACGCTAGAGGTCCTGGGTTCGATTCCCAGGTCGAGCAAAGTGTTATTGGGTTTTTCTATGAAATTCCCAGTAGCAGCTCGGAGTCTGGATTTGTGCCCGGTTAATGGCAATAGGCTCGCCCTCTATTACATGGGACCTAAATATACCGGCGAAATGTGGGTGTACATTAGTAAACCTCTGCCTAACCCTTCAGGGAATATAGGTATGATGGTATATGGTATGGTATGGTATGGCATAGCGGGCTTTTTTCCGCAACTCCACGACTAAGCGCGTATTTTGCGTGTGGGTGGGACGATGTTGCGTTTCAATCAAACCACCCCAAATGGTATAATGGTATATTAATGTAATCAATTGTTGGTAAACCACAATAAATAAATAAAAAAAATAAAATAATGTCGCTTCCAGTGACAGGCAGCTGGGGCGTGTGCCTAGAGGGCGTGGGATGGCGCGCCCCCAGCAGCGTGTCAGTGTTCGCGGGCGGCGGCGTGTCCCTGGCCGTGCCCCGACACGACACGCCCGGCACGCACGTGCTCCGGCTCGACCGACCGCACAACGTCTTCACGCTGCACCAGATACAGCTCGACAAGGTACCGCACACTCTTATCCAACGATATATAAACTATAGATACGTTACCCGCTCTCTAAAATTGCAACAAGAAATCAAGGCAATTGCCCGGATCGCGTTTAGGTTACGCATCAACCAGCGTTGCGATTGACCAATTAGAATGCAGCACTTAATCGTAACGTAACTAAAGATGTATATTCGTCTCTTTCTAACAACAGGTACACCGGCAGGCATTTCTTTTCTTTCTCTTTCTTCGCATGTATTAGTCGCTATCTAATAGTTGTGCTGTTTTTAATAGCCGTAACGTTCGTGAATAACGCGTCTATATAATAATACGTCTTTGCTCTTGTCATAGTTAACATAATATTATGAGCTTCCCGAGTTGGTTTTCGCCGATGGATATAATCTGATCATCTTTAAATCACGAGTGAATCGGTATCTTCTAAGCAAGCGCACTCCATGGTAGATCGTAGTGTCGCTTAACATTAAGCGCACTGGCGGTCAAGCATAGGCCTATCATGAAATAAAAAAAGTCAGTCAAATGAGGTCCACTGCTGAACGAATCTGCCTCTACCATAGACTTCCACAACGACCAGTCATATGTCGCCTGCATCGAACGACTCCCAGCAACTTTTAGCAGGTCGTCTGTCCATCTCGTTGGCGGTCGTCCCACATTGCGTTTTCATACAGTACCTCTTCGACCAGTGTGTCATTGCGCAAAAAGTTGCACTAATATTGTTTGACACCCAGATGGAGTTTCTCTCCGGCGAGTGGCCGTCAGCATTGGTCCCGTTATCATTCACCGCGACTGGGCTCTCGTCAGGGCCGCTACTGTGCACAGACCAACAGCGGTACGCGCTAGAGGGCGCTGCCGTCGAATTGCCCTTTACCTGCAGAACTAAAGCGCCACACACCGCTGTCCCCGTGTTGGATATTATTGGTGGTAAGTACTGTTATAGTTAAAAAATAGAATGGTAACATTAAAATTTAAATACCTATTTATATTCAATTTTTTATTCACGGGCTGTGCCTATAAAGCCTAGATACAGAGTTCGAAAATCCCAATTCCCAGGACCTTTAGCATAGCAGTTGCGCTTAGGACCACTAGACTAATGAGACAATCATCATGCACAGACCTCTGTGTTTATAATCTCACTCAATCTTTGCAGTGGGGCCCAGGGGTAGGAAAGTATGGTGGAATTATACTAGTTGACTGGTGTTAGACTTATTAAAAGTAACGGACTTAGTAGAGAAAATATAATTCGTATTCCGAAAAAATATTTTATAGTTCTAAGGTTTCCCACAGATTAGGCACCTATGTCCCTCTGACTAGCATACAATGAATATGCTTATAACTTTCTTGTTTCTGAAGCGATTTTGGTTAATCGGCTCTTTAAATGGTAAATGTTTTCATGAGACGATAAAAAATAAGAAACAATGGAGTCAAATAACAATTTATTTTTCTTCTAGCACAAATGGGCTGCAAAATAATCCCAGCGACGCCGATAACTGAAGCGTCGGAAGTGGAGCTGTGTGCTGAATGGGAGGCGTACCGAGCCTGCACTAAGGTGCTGCTCCTGCCGCAGGTGCGCCTGTCCACCAACAAGGTGTCCCTGCTGAGCCCCCCCACTACTTTCACCCTGACCGGTCACCCCCACGCCCTCAGGCTGGTCAGACTCACACCTTCACCAGGATTGAAGCTAGAAAGTATTGTTGATAATGGTGAGTACTTATTTATATGTAATTAACTCGCTTTACCCTTTCGTAATTGCAGTGATAGCCTAGTGATACGACCATTGGACTGCCAAGTCAAAAGTCTCCATTTCGAATCCAAGGTCACACACCTCTGACTTTTCGAAGTCATGTGCGTATAAATAATAAATTATTACGCGCTTAAACGGTAAAGGAAAACGTAAGGAAACCTGCATGCCTGAGAGATTTTCTTGACGGTGTGTGAATTCTGCCAACCCGCAGTAGGCTAGCGTGGTGGACTATAGCCAAATTCTCTCGTTCTGAGAGGAGACCCATAGTCCCCTCATAGTCCCAGAGATAAGCGTTTTTATAAACTTTTTCTTTATTATATTACATCACATACATCATCAACCCGTTACATGGCCCCACTTGTCAGCACGGGTCTCTAAAAACAATAGATTTTGAATTGTGTCTAAAATATGTGGCTTGACGCGTTCTGACGCTATTATACATTAAATCTCTTGAAGGCATTTATGATATCAGGCTAGGCGGGTTAAGGCATATATCACGTATAAACAAACTTACGAAATCCACCCTCTCTCTCTCCCTCCCTCTCTCCCTTCGTCTCTCTCTTCCTCTGTCTTTCTTTCTCTCTCTCTCTCTCTCTCTCTCTCCCCCCTCTATCTCTCTCTGCCGCACTCTCTTTCTCTCTCCCTCTCTCTCTCTCTCCCTCTCCCTCTCTCCCACCTCTCCCTCTCTCTCTCATCCCCCTCTCTCAGATTATATTGTACGACATAGAGAGAGAGATGTTTTAAGGTTGCTAATTGTTTTCTCAGGTGACATGATCGTGGCCGTGACAAACGAGGCTTCAACCTGCGGCCATGGGTGGATCAACGTACATTCCAAGTTAACCGCACAAGAGCTACGCGTAGACGTACAGAGGGAGTGTGACGTCGCATATGGAACTCTGCTTGGAGCTCTGTTCTCTCTGCTCAAGCCCTACATGTCGACGATCATCACGGTCGCCGCGTCCGCTGCGGCCTATGTCTATAGTAAGTGACCTTCTTATTCTCAAATCAAATGTCTTTATTTCAAATAAGGGGCCAATTAATCAAGTGATGTTTTTTGGTTTTTTGTACCCCCCCCCCCTACCTGGTGATACATGGTAAGGTTTAAGATTGCCCCCACCCCCTATATCACGTGTATTTTTTTGTAACTACAATTTTTTTTTTAATTGTGGCGCTTATCATCATCAACCCATTACATTGTCCCACTGCTGGGCACGGGTCTCCTCTCAGTACGAGAGGGATTAGGCTATAGTCCGCCACGCTAGCCTACTGCGGGTTGGCAGACTTCACACGCCGTCAAGAAAATCTATCAGGCATGCAGGTTTCCTCACGATGTTTTCCTTCACCGTTTAAGCGCGTGATAATTAATTATTAATACGCACATAACTTCGAAAAGTCAGAGGTGCGTGCCTTGGATTCGAACTCAAGACCTTTGACTTGGCAGTCCAATGGTCATATCACTAGGCTATCACTGCACTGAGCTGCGGCGCTTATGCCGAAAAATAAATACACGTGATATATTACACCCCCTCCCCCCTCTTGATATTTCGTGATTTTTTATGGACCCCCCCCCCCTTCGAGCCTCACGTGATTATTGAATAGCCCCTAAGCTTTTACAAGTGTATATGAAACGACGACTCTTGTTGCACGGTTCTTTGGCGCGTGGTGTAAAAAATATTAATTATAATATTAATCTTTTCAATTTTAGAACAAATAATTTACTCCCCCCATAACTCGGCTTCTAGACAATGCATAAAATGAAACATCATTTATTTAGTGTCAGCTTTACCTTTTCTTCTATGCACAAAAAATACTAATCGAATTATATCTGTTACAGTTCAAGCAAGATTGCAACGCAAAGCGCAAATCCGGATGCCGATCGATCCTAACGAGACGGTGTTGCCACCAGAATCGTCTCCCGTAATAAATAGGTCCCGTACTTGGTCGCGAAGTCCTTATGCGTCTAGTGGTCCCCAGGCGCCCGTGTACGGGGACGCGAGCATGCTGCCCGAACAGAGCTTCTCCCCAAACTCTACCAGAAACTCCATGTTCCTATAGCAGTTGGAAGAAGACAGAGTTGACAGATGACGTAATTTCCCCCGTCACTTGTACCGGGTATTGACGCCGTTATCCATTTAAATCACGTATGTTGAAGATATTTAATTATTGTTATCATTGGTGGCAGTCGTCTTTTAAAAAGGTCTTTCAGTATCATTCACCAGTTTATACTAGTTTTAATAATTAAAAAAAAGTAGAAAATGTAATAAACTAGCAATTCCGGCGGGAATTATTTGATCTGGCAACTCTATACGGGTATTGTTCCGCCGTATCGGTGTATGTTACAGTTAAATAGATAATAAGGACACGTATGACGAAAGAATGCTTGTGGGAATGAATGCTTTGCTCATTTTGCGTAAGATTGCGTATATTTAAAAAAATAAACGTATTTACCAGTCGTTGACCAATCAGTACTCACCTTTAGTCAACGTTTCTGGTGTATTGTTTCAATGACGTGGTCAAAAATCCATGCGGACTAAGATTTAAAATTTAGATCACAATGTTATGTAAATCGACGACAAGTAAGTAGTTTTGACTACCATCTTAAATTTAGATCAAAGTGTTATGTAAATTGAGGATAAATAAATAGTCAGGCCTTTGCCCAGCAGTGGGACGAAATAGGCTAAATAGTTCTGACTAATACAATTTTAAATTTAGATCAAAATGTTATGTAAATCGGGAATAAGAAAATGGTTCTGACTACTATGATCTAAAATGCTATATATAAATTGAAGACTATATAGTAAATAGTATTAAAACTATAAGATTAAGTCGGTAAGCGGTTTTACTTTACATATTTTGTACGTAACTCGAAATACTCCCCGACACTAATCACATTTGATTGTTTTATATAATCACAAGATTTCACAGTTTCGTTGTTGCGTGTAAAGTGAGTGATTTAATGGCCTTATAATTCCAAAAATAGTATTATATTATTAAACAGTGCCGCAAATAACTGACTTTAGCTTTCTATAAACACTCGTTTGCTTAAAATCATACTTAGGACAGTATACTGTATCAATAAGCAAATTCAATTGCTCCAAATTCAGATACGTAAAAGCAAAGCTTTTTCAAAATTGATTCATGAACATACCATCACAGTGTTAATCTACAACTACATTTCGCTGCTATGTTTATAGGTCCCATGAGTCCCCAGTGGGGCGGGAATAATGCCATTAACCAGGCACAAATTAAAACTTCGAGCAGTCGCGCTTGGGACCACTAGAGTTTTGAAGTAATCCCATGAAATGCTTATGTTTTTCACTAAAGATACCAAAGTATAATTTTGGTTTATCATTGGTTGTAATATTGTTGTATAAAATATGTTTAATGGTTTATTGCTTCGCTTTGTGTTACACATTAGGGGTCGTTAAATAATCACATTTAGGATTTTTTATTCCCTACCCAAAACCACGTGTATTTTTTTATACAAAGTAAAATTACGCAGAAATCGTTGCCTGGCAACGGTGATTTTAAGGTCACGCGCCACTTTTGGGGTAACAACAGCGCATTTTTTATAAATACACATGATATCTCACTTCAACCCTTGTTATACTCCGAAATTTGTTCTGATCCCGGACCCCTCCGGTTCTAAAACTACCTTTTGATCCTTACTTGATTAATGGACGACCCCTAAGTGGGGGCTTAATACGTTTTTGTTATTTGATAGCTCTAAAAACGTATTATTTGACTGGTTGTAGTTACTTGTTATGACGACGAACGATTAGGATAGTATTTAAATAATGATTAACTGCATTTCGCCTGCTTACTGTAGTAATAATTATAATTAAGTGTGATGGAAATGTAAATACAATTTGTAAATAAGATCTCAGAGAACTAGATGTAATTGTTTTTTTAAATGATTGTATTCGCATTTCAATACATCTAACTTTTGTGACTAGAGTCGGGTTTATGCCCGGGCATGTTTTTATGCCCGAAATGCCTGGGCAAAAACCCTTCTATAAGATGGATTTGTTCCGAGGTACTTATTGAATGCCCAATCGGCCTCGGCATAAACCTGTCTCTATTTGCGACGTATTGTACATACAAACACATGTTTTTTTATAATGTGCTCTAAGTCATTTTAGGAAGTCAAGGTTTGTTTGAATACTTAAATAAAAATATGTGTTTGTAACCTGTACTTGGTATAGGGTTTCAGAACTTGTGATGTGTGAAATAAAGTATTTTTTATACTTATAACATCGTTTTATTCATCATAGTACATTCTATTAGTGACAAACTTAGCATTTATTACAATGAAAGTGAACTCTCAGGTCATGGTTTTTATCTATGCTGGCAACAACTCTGGCTAGACAGATGATTCGTTTTTTTTTTAAGAGTTCTTAATTATCAGGATATCATTAATTTGTATCAATTATTAGATTTTTTTTCAAAACTACTGGAAATGTCGGAAATTGGGATGTAATTTTTTATGAAGAATAGATCACATATTTAATAGACCAAAAGTGCAATCTATACACACGCTACGGAAGCTTCGTTTACTTTGAATAGCTGTTAGACAAGCAGTTGCGGATACCTGAGGGCAATGGGTGCAACAAAATACATTATTTCATATTACATTTTTTTTAAACCAGATGGCGCCGACATTTCCTATCTGACGACCTCTAAGAAGAAATGTCGAAACAAACTCGGATAATCATGGTCTCTTTTAAAGTCCAGACATTAGTTATATCATAGATATGCGAGTTTTACAATGTAGTGCAAAATCTGAACAGGCCTTTTGAAGAAAGAGCCATAACAGCTTTGAGTTGACCTGTCCTAACTGACGGCATCACGGCACGCATACATCAGTCCTCGTGTAGCTCAACCATTTTTTAGGGAGCTCAACGATCCGTCGCATGACGATACCAGATCAGCAAGACATTTGCGTAGGTCATGTGAAACACTCAAAGCTGTCAGAAAACTTGTATTATAAATCTTAATATAGTTAGAGCTAACCTACATAGTACTCACATTTACATTTTTATCCTTTCTTTTATATAACATTAAATATACACATTTGAAATTAAAACAAAAGCATATCCAAAGACAATGTTACAATTTACATTAGTATAGGTCGTTAGGACCCGCATTCGGAGTGCAAGAGATTTTAGTTCACGTATGCTATAGAGACCGCATGCGGAAACCATTTTCATTAGTCGATGGGGCTCGGATACGGGGAACGGGAGATTTAAGTTTAAGCATGCTATAGGGCCCGCATGCGGTAACCGTTTTCATTAGTCGATATTGTCGACATTGCCCACACAAATCCCCGCACCACGCTTGCTTAACGCCAACCGTTGAATTCTTTGTTTGTTAAGCTGCATACGGGGAATACCCGCTTGCTGCATATCGACAGAGATATCGATATTGCACTTTCATTAGTCGTTTTCCTGTATTTGGGGACTCCCCGCATGCGGTTACCGATCAGTGAAAATGAGCCTTAACAGTATAGGGTCATAAGGGATGCAAAATAATACTACCCTTCAGATGCACGAGTATCTACTATAAAAAAAAAATGAATAAAAAAGTATTTGAACAAGTTTATAATTTTAATGAGGATTTTTTATGAGGACGTCACTATCTGACTTGTTTACAAAGATCGTTACAAGGTTTCTAAATAAGATTATATACATAGGTAACACCTGTAGGCGCCGGGTGCTACATATAGTAATCTGTGGCGCCGGGTACGGAAGGGTGAGGAAGGAAGGGATGTGTTTATTTATGGAAATGATCAATAAATATCAGTGTTCCTAGCTTACAAGTATTTCCTAAAATAAGGACAAATAAATTTCGCATTTTGACTCAGATAGAACTACATAAAGCAAAATAGAAGTCTCAGGGCTTATTGAAATAATGTTTACAGCTTAGATTGAATTTCCCGTTGCACCTAACATTTCCAATAAATCTTCCTGGGGTGATTTTGGGATTTCGGGAATAAAAGTAAGATCAGTATTTTTTATTTTTACGCTTGTGTCTATAATTTTATATTGCACATCTCTTGCAATCTCTAAGGTTTTCTTTTTTGAGTTTTCATCTCCAAACTCAATTGGCAACTGTAGCTGAATTTTGTTCTTTGAGTGACCTTTTTCTATAGAAGCTAATAGACAGTTTATTTCATTTGTATCAGCACATCGGGCTTCAAACTCGTCGAGTTGATTCTTCTTGTTATCGTACTTATAAATATTTTCGCCAAGATTGTGCAAAATATTTGTACTAATCGTAGATGGTAAACTAAAAGTACCATCTTTTCTTTGCAGTCCTAATCTCATTAAAACAGAAATTTTAGTATGATATTCTGAAAACCAGAGGATTAGGGTATTGCTCAGGCATTTATAATCATCATCTGTAAACCGGTTACCCAAACTTTCGAAACTTCTCATAGTATTTTCAATGATACATTTCGGGAAAAATTGCGGCATTAGCATGGCAACACTTCTCAGGTGGCGGCGGGTAATGTCGAAGATGTTTTGATTTGTAGCAACAGATAGTTGCCATTTGAAGATCATCGTCATTAGATCCCAAAGCTTGCTCATTGAGTAATCGTCAAGTTTCATGATCGAAGTGGCGGATATATCTTGAAGTAATTGTTTAATAACGGCGTGAGTGGCTACCGGCTGCGGTAAAAATAACTCGTCAAGCAACTGGGGGTGCAGTAATACAGTCGTTATATCGGTGAGTACTGCAATTTAAAACATATCTGTGAAATATTTAAATCAACAAATTATACCTTCGAGGAATTGCATAGAAATTTTCTCCCTACCATATAAATTGTAAATAGCACTTTACCTCTTTCAGCTTTGTCCAATGAAATATTCTGAGCCTTCAACCTCTGGTCTACGACAAAAACCATTTCACAGCCTAAATTAATAACGATAAAGGGGGTCGCTAAGTGTGACATTGCCAAGAGCACTGTTTTCAGTCAGGTTCATGAGTCGACACTGAAATAATCAATATGTTTCCACTGGATAACCTCAACTTGACTATTGATAATATATATACTGAACTGTTGAAACGGTTAACAGATGAATGCAAGATCATACATATTTCTAAATATCTTGCATCTGAGACGGATAATGATAAGAGAGTGCTATATATTTATGACATTATTAAAAGCTATGATCTGATTCCAGTTGTTATAAAGATAAATAAATGTGACTATGTAGCTACCCACTACCGTAACCTTGGCAACCAATTCTACCAACGTCAGGATAACTATAGAGCATGGCAGTACTACAACTTGTCGTTAATGTATGCACCACTGCAGACAACCAGTTACAGTTTAGCCATATCTAATAGATCAGCAGTGCTTGCTGCTTTGAAGCATTACAAGGAATGTTTAGCTGACATTGATATGGTTTTCACTTTAAGTTACCCAGAAAGCATAAGAGACAAACTGATAAAGCGACATAATCTATGTACAGAGACTCTCAAAAAATTGAAAGTTTCTGATTCCAATGATGAAAAACTAATCGATGAGATATTGACATTCAAGGGGCCCAAAAGTGAGAGGTATTTAAGTGCTAGCACGAAACTTCAAGTTAAATATAGTCAAGAATTAGGTAGACATGTTGTTGCAAAAACATTTATTGATGTTGGAGAGATAATTGTTCAAGAAGATCCATTCACAAATGTGCTGTTGAAATCTCAGTACATTTTCTGCTGTGCTTATTGCATGTCCAGGAAATTAAATTTGTATCCATGTCCATTTTGTTGCTTAACTATGTACTGCAGTAGATCGTGTGTGGAAAAGGCATGGAAGGAGTACCATCGTTTTGAATGCCCTTTGATAGTAAGTTTAGTAAAAATGAACTATACTAAACTGGAACTGCTGGCTTTAAGAACTACAATTAAAGCTAGAACTGACTATGAAAATTGGGAAACTGCGTTGGACACTATTTCAGCTGCTGAAACCACAGTTCATACTAACCATTGGGGACATGTGAAGATTGATGGCAGATATGTCTATCATTCCAAATATTACCCTTCAATTCATACTTTAGCCACAAATGCTGAGAAACGGGATGTGTCAGACTTATTTCAAAAGACTGTCAGTGCTGCTGTACTGATGCACTGCTTGGCTGTGGCTCATTTTGTCAAAACGAAAGATTCTGAATTAAAACCCAAAATCAAAAGCTTTACTGCTAAGACTCTGCTGACACATTTGATGACAGCACCAACAAATATGCATGGCATTTCAACAAATGTTGAGAATGAAGAGGGCAATTACGTTGAAGATTATAATATTGGAAGTGCCCCATATGCCTTTCTGAGTTTAATCAATCATTCCTGTGCTCCGAATGTGGTGAGGTACAGCAGACTGGGGTCTGCACAGATGAGTCTGATTGCTATTCGGCCTATCAGAAAAGGAATGGAGATTCTTGATAATTATGGGTAAGTTTACAATTATAATTAGATCCAGAACTGAGATTGAGATATAGAGAATGAAGGTGAAGAGCTATGAACCCTGTTAAAAAAAATGACAAAATTCTTGAAAAAGTACTACACCTGTCTCCTGTCTTAAAGTTTTTACAATAACTGGTTAGATAAATGTATAGACGGTCTGTGTTATTAAAAAAATACATATAATAGCTATTTAGTGTATTAATTATTTTTTTGTTTATAAAAAAAAAGTGAATGTAGTATTTTCTCGATTAAATAATAGTTCATGACTCCATTCGCCATTAATAAATTTTTCATCCTTTGGCTTTTAGGCATTCCTGAAATAAGAATAACACACTAACTTTTGGGTAATTTTTTGGCGTTCTACATCTTACCCCATCAGCAGCCGCGTGGTTCGATCATGTTGTTCTTTTTTAAATGTCAACAAGATATTGAAGAACAATAAAGATAATGTAATATAATTAATAATAATACGTTTATATTATGAAGGCAAATTTTTACAAAGCGGACATCTAAAATTACCCGCTCTTCATCGCTACTTAGTATTAAGTTAATTGATCGAATGACGTGGGTTTACAAGTTTTATAGGTGTTAATTATGCACTAACATGATGTTATATTTGTAATACTGCTTACTAACATCAAAATGCTTGTGTAATTAACAATAGGTACGATGAGGTGTTACGTGATGAAGAGGACACGATCTCGCTGTACGCTCTCCCGTGTGAGCCAGGCGCGGAAGGCGTCTTTGCCGAGCTGTCAGCACCCGGACGCCCTAAAAAAAAGTAGACATGTTTTTAAAATCTGTCTATTTTATTTTTTTCGCTGTATATTTTTGATTTGTTAGCTTTAGAGTGCAAATAGTTATTACACGTACACATGGTACACTCGCCAGCAGGTCAAGGTATACAAAACTGTCAAATTCCTCCAAATGATCTTAAACCTTAAACTGTTGAAGATAAAGTTCAAAATCAACTGAGATAATTTGACATTTTGTGGTAACTTGATGTGCTTGCCCACCGTACTTATCTCATCTTCCAGTAGCTGTAACAGATAATCATTAGCAGTCGCAATCACAATCACAAAGCCGGGTACGTCCACGGACAACGATCTCGAACACCGAACAGAAACATTCGGTGAATTAGGAAAGCGAACTTTCATTTTTTTCGACTCGAGTTTACGCACTTCTGCTCCTGCGGCGGCTAAATCAGACTCGGTAGATACGAATCCCCTGTTGAAAAGTAATCAGTACGAAAATTGTTGACGAACACAGTGTTGTTCGTTAGTTGTTCGCAAGTGCGAATAAAGTATTTGTTGTTGGTGTTCGATAACATATTAAGCCTAAAACTCGCATATGTGACGAGGTTGCTATTCCGATATTAATACATTAATGTCTGCATGAATTAATTAGGTGACATCAATCATTATAAACTGGTTCAACATTATAGTTTTCGCATGAAAATATGATTCCTTTAGCTCAGTATTTGTTACATAAATATAAGTATTTGTCATATATACTAGTTGTTCTTTTTCAGAGTACATCATGCGGTACACACCAGGGAGGAACGGCAAGTCATTCTCAAAAACCAGTATAAGTTCACCTGTCTTTGTGAGGCCTGCGTACAGGATATGCCGTTATACCAAAACTTGAGTGCCATTCCCAGCCTACCCCCGGACGTAATGAGCAAGATAAACGAGTGTCTGAACGGTGATGCGATTGAGGCTCTGCAGAAAGCTGACAAGAAGCGCGCACTGAAATTATTCAAGCCCTTATGTGAGTTGGCTAGTGCTCTAGAGCCTTATATTCCTAGCAAAGTGGCGGCTGATTGTCAGGAAGCACTCAAGCAGTGTCTTGCCATATTTTCGGGCGTCCTACCTAAAGGATTCAATCAATTCATTGATTGGGACGTCCCCCCGCCCAAGGTTCTAGGGCATGAGGTTACCCCTCAATTTTATACTGGGCATGGGGCCAGTGATCTTAATTAAACACTGTCATATTTGCTTAAATTATTTTCAATAATTGTGCGATTTTTAATTTAACTCAACTGCTTTGCGTTATGTCTACAATGTTATAATATTAACCTGTACCCCAATTTACTTTATTTATTAACTTACTAGATGTACAAATGCCAAACTTTTCTGGCATACTAATGATACTGAATATAATATAATTACCAATATTATAATACTATACTTGTACTTAGAAATGCTAGTAGCTGTAACACACGTTGCACGTTTTTACCATGTTTCGGACAAATTGGGCGAATTCTTGCAACGCGATATGATTTTTCTCTCCGTTTTGAATTAATGTCTATATATTTTATTATGTGCCAAAAATGTCTGAGATATATTTAATGATTTTGTTATGGTCGAAGTACAATTGTTAACTTATTTGTATGAAGCTTTGGATCAAAAGTCCTAAAATATTTTAGTATTTGGTAATGAAATAAATCAAAATATCGTATTTCATGACGCATTTTTTCCCATAAAAAAATGACGCATATTTATTTGTAATAATATGGTGTGGTAAGTAATCATCATCGTCTTCGCAAGCCTTAAGGCTGAGTGCACATGGCTACAGGTCAACCTATACAATTCCAGTTTGAGCTGGTCTGGCATTGTTTAGGCTTTCCATACGATAAGAGGCCAGCGTAAACTGGTTTTGTTTATCCTAGAGTCTGTCAAACTAAACGCTCTGAAGTTGGGAGCGAGTGTCGTATTGTGAAATAAAATACGGTACATTTTGCTATGGCGTCATTAGTTTTATGAAGACTACACTATCTCTATATTTGTTATACAATTTCAATGTGTTGTCAAACGCTCAATTTCGCACGAAATATTTCTAAAATAAATAAATTTTGGAAATATTTTGCTCTTTATTACCTTTTAAAGTAATAATTATGTTTTGACTTACTTTATTCGTTTTTCTAGTCCACAATAGTATTTTAGAATAAGTTTCATTTAACATTTATAAATGGTTATAGGTATTTACTTAAAAGACTTCTCAATGTGACAGGGATAATATTTTTTGTAAACTTAGAGCTTTGCCTACCCTCGGAGGGTTTTGGCGTGACAATTATATTTAATTGATATTTGTATTGTTGACTTGATAATATATTTTATATTTTATGATTTTAATGTTCGCATTCGCCATTTCACCCGACTGTACTGCTGCAAACTTGAGAAAACCATAAAAGACAACTAAATAATAACAATATGATTCCGTATCAAAATCATAGAGATATAGTAAACGTTCCCAAAATAGAAAACAATAATTTCGATTCCACAGCGATGCTAAGGATCATTATTATGTACGTATCATCTTTTATTTTCTTATCATCTTGAAAATTGTTGCTTGTAAAAAAAAGGCTTCAAAATTACCTTAATGCGGTAAAGGCCGGACTACGGACCGAAACATACTCGAAGGAGACTTGACCACTTTACGAAATTCTCTCCCTTTTCTCCCATGGGAGAATCTACATTCAAAATATATTTTCTTGGACAACAACGTCCTTTAGGAAGTTTCCTAATTTGTATGTTGATCCGGCCCTTGTTGCAGTTTACATTTGGGTTTGTTCCTTATTTGACGGACTTATAGTACGAAAAACCCAAACGAAAGGAATATTTGGCCAAAAGATAATTTAGACAGTTTTTGTCTATTACTAAATTACTAACCATACGTAATTATGATTATTAAGTTTTTAGTGTTTTGAACAGCGCCAGTTCGTAGCCTGTTTTTATGTATACTCGTAGATTAAGTTATAGATAAGAGCAAATTTTGTAGATTTATTACCTAGTGGTGACAAGATTTTTTATATTTTATCTAATGACCGTTTGATAAATAATAGTGTTTACGACTTGCACGAAATAAACAGAAAAAATTGCATCTTTATGCAGCTAAGGCCTGTGGACTGTACAGTTTTTTTTTGTGATTTGATTACCGAATTAGGTCAATCTTATTTAGGGTTACCAGACAGATAAAATATATATTATACCAATAAGGTATTTCAATTAAACGAGGATAAAATGGAATAAACAGTTATAAAACATTAAGTATGACGTTTTGTCTTGAAATCAATTTCTTTGATGACGTAGGGCTGCTCAGCTTAAATACTATTGTGTCTATATCAAGCGGAAGATTTGTGAGAATAAGTCCTCCTTTTGGATACCATCTGGTAACCCTAACCCTATAACTGCGGACTTATAAATAACATGATAAACCCTTTTTCATGTTATAATGCTTAATTATAACATGAAAGAGTTAATTAGTTTTCCTTCTAGTTTCCAGCAGGATTGAGTGTTAATTGAAATCTAGTATTTAAGACCGTGTGTCAAAGGAGCTAACAGGGTCCTATTCGAAGTTTTGGAATGAAGAGGTTGTATTCAATTAAGATGTGAAAGCGTGATTTTGGAAATTTTATTAATATACATACAATTAAATCCATAACAAAATTAACGCGAGACTTGTCGCTGCGTTCAGCTTTTGGGACTACTCTTTCAAACCCTAAGAAAATCGTTATCTTTTTTAATCGATTGAACCGTTGAAAGTTGATTAGAATCGTAAAAGTAGCTTTCAAAGATAAAATGGATTAACTTAGGTTTTTCAGATTACCAGTTCTGATAATTATAGACGAAAACAGTCGGACAATGGCTTTAATAAATAGCCTTTTTTCGTGCGAGGTTTGAGCAATGGACAAGTTAAAACCGTCAGCTCATAATCAAGGAAGTCGAATGCGATGGGCGTTGTAGTCTATTTTGTATAGCCCATAGTAGTCACGTCCGCTCGTCCTTTGGTTACCATGAAATTCACCGTGATAATGCAAACCTTGGGTGAACCCAATTGGCAGCTATTCTTACCTGCACCTGGTCTGTCCTAGATATTTAATTTAAAAAAATCATAATTATTTTCCTCCTGTTGCCACATTTTATTTGTGGTCGGTGCATCATTCCATTCAGCCGCGGTCGTTGTCATGAATGATATCGCCTTTAACACATCCACCATCTTTTCTTTGGTCTCCCCCTATCGAAGGATTATCTGCTCCCAATGCCAAAAGCTAAGCACGCACATGTCTATTTGACAGATGTGAATCTCAAACCTTCTGAGAAATATCTTTAGGGTGTGAAACAATAGTCTATGAAATCAAAACAGGCCTCATGTATGTGTGCCTATATTCGTATGTTTGTAAGTATGTATCATCCGCGGTGTTGGTGCGGTGCTTTTGCAAACCCTAAAAGGGTTGAGAGTAGTTTATGATTAGAGTTATCATACTTACGGGCCGACTTGTTTGTAGCGATAGTTTCGAGTTGCCATTGTCTCTGGCGAGTGAAACTTACAAAAATGAATGTCTAAACATTATTTATAATTTTAAAGTTATTTACCAAAAATTATAGAGTTTATTAGAAATGAAACCTAAGTACATTATTATCCTATGTTTTGCAATGCAATTTATAGGTTCAAGTATTTTTTATTTATTTAATAGTAGGTATTAAATAGATTATAAAATATATTTTTGTATAATATTAATGCAGCCGCCCGTCGCCATCCATTAGCAGAGTAAATTCGCGAAAATTTATTGAATGAAAGAAGGAATGAAAGCTAAATTCGATGGCATATGGATCTGTAAACAATAGAAAACTTGACAAAAAAAAGTCAACACAAGACAGTTTCATCTTTTAATCCCTAATAACATACGCTGTAGTAACAATACATTATATCTTGTAATTATGAATACATGTAAACATTATATTTTGGTGACTGCGATATTGTAATTCTTTTTAGGGAGCCTACTATGAAAATAGAACGTCGTAGCTTCGGACGCAAAATAACCTTACGAATTATTAGTCAAATACTAATAATTTTATAAGTAAGTAAGTACAAGACGTCAAATATGGCATGGAATTTACATCGTTGCGTCCGGAAAACTTGTGAGCGAAGAGCACATGTGATGTGTTAGTAGAAACTTGATTTTCGTAGTAGACTCCCAGAGGTCGTACCATAACGTGTTAATGCGATCATTTTGCGGTGGTCAGAAAGGGACGGCACTATTTAATGTGTAGAGCGGCATCCCTCTCTCTCAAACGCAAAACTATCGCGATAACACGTCTCGATTCAGCCTCAGATTTGTGTACGATTGCGTCGTATTTTGACGTATGGTTTAGATTAACGTAAGAGTAACTTGTAATGGGACGGCCATACTATATTCTGGCTGTTCCGATGATTTTCTATTGACGGGGTACTTAACCGCTTCAGAGCGAAGCGTGTCAACCTGTGGCCTATATTACTTAAAAAAAGAATGAATACATACCTAATTTTGTCAACAGCAATCCAGGTTTTAAAAACTTGATTAATGGGTATTATATTATTCTGTTCTGTTTTGGTCCAATCAATAAATGTAACACACTTATGGAGTATAAACAACACGAAATAATTGTATCGTGACATATCTTGTGCCAAGACAATATGACGAATTTAATGCCCTGGAGTTACGCACATTATTTTATAAGAAAGAATGTTCCTTACTGTACTAAGTACGTATATTTTAAAATTAATTGGTTGAGAAGTAGTCAAGTACCCTGTCTATTTATACTATTAAAAAGTATTGTATCACTATTAAAGGTAGCCGTTATACCTATAGTCATAAGATGCGTATTATTTATCTAGTAAGTACTAAGAACTCTGAAAACTCCCCTCATATCTATCAGTCTAGCACTGATATTGTTATAAATATGTTCTACAATGTATTTTTACTGTCGTTGAGGCTTAAGCGTAGCATGACACGGTATTGACGAAAAAAATTACAAAAATAACTATCTTTTTCGTTTTAAAGATCTAAATTATTTATTAAAGCAATGAGCCATTACATACGAACAATAAATTATTTTATGATAATAAATAAGTTAATCACCCGGTGAGGTACAATTTCAAATATACCTCTAAAAAAATAATACATTATGCTGTCATGAGACGCGAGTTTACTGCGTTATTGTAAGGCGGTGGTCCAAGTAATAAGCGATCCAAAGAAGCGATGCGTTGTTTAAAATATGAGTAAAAAGTTTTTTCTTGAAAATGTTTAGCGACGTTACTTCTTTGACATGATTTAGAAGTTTTTAATACAGTTGTGCTCCTGCATATGTTAGGGTATTTTTCCCGTCCTTACACCAGTTAGTACAAGGTGGTTTTCAATTCTAATCCGATGAACAATAAGTAGTTCTTTTGGGCCGTCTGGGCGACAGCTACATACTTACCTATTCATGAAAAGATGTAATGACAAGTTATAGCGATTGAAAAGTTGACATAACCCTTGTTCACGTTGTCATGATACGTCTGCCGACGGCACGACATCAGGCGACACGCCTGTCGACGCAAGCGCAGCTAGTTGGCTCAATCAGACATAAGCAGCGTAAAATGTTAGTTATCGCGCCTTTGCTTCCTAGAATCCTTGGTTCTAGACTGAATATATGAGGGGGTCTTCCAAATCGATCAATGTCGTAAGTAAACTTATGTAATTTTCGATTTCTACTTTGTGATTAAAATGTGTGTAAAAAAAGTGAGATTTTTATTTTTCTTACATCTATTCAATACCGTTCCTTATAGGATAAAAACTATAAATTTCAGTTTTAACTGAATAAATTAAGTTGATTACATAAATATTTTTTAAACATGAATAAAGTTATCACTATACGTATATTTCTTAATGTTGTACTTAGAAATAGAAATGCAAGTGCCTAAGTCGCATCTTTACGTCATTACCGGCTTTATAGTCCTATCTTGTAGGGCTAAGTCTCCTCTTGGAGATAATTGCCATGCAATTATAATCAAATAAATTATAATAATAAACATAACAGAGAGGTAGAGATATAAATACCTATAGATAGAGATAAATAGTTTTCAATCTTCGATTGTCATGGTCTAATACAAAGAATTAATAATATTTTAACAAAGTAATACCAGTTGATTACATATCACATATATACATAATTATATTCGTAATATACCTAGTTACTTAATACAATTTAAAAATGCAAAATAATGAATGCTGACAATTCTAAATCAAAGCTTTGATAGTGTGCCTTGAATTGGAAACTCACTTCATAGAGTCGTATAATCTATCAATGGCACTCCACTATAAAACATTTAAAAATACAATACTTCAATAAATCACTTTCCCATTCTTAAAACAATGTAGGTTAGATATCGACTTATACATTATGTATGGGTGTTTATCATGTACCTATGTAATGTATAACTTGATTTAACCATGCCGAACCAGGAGCTTTAATTGTTTCCTGCTAATAACAGTGTGTACTGCGCTAGGGTAATTACCACTGGACAATTTAACTATTGTGTACCAACACTGGTAACTCAATACCTTTAAAATACTACACTAATACTTACAAAAAAAAAGAATGTGTACTCGGCTACATATAAAGCTCAGCAAATCCAGTTTTTTGAATGACCTCACATTGTATAAGCTTTCCGTACAATGCGAGGCCAGTCTATTCTGGATTTGTATAGCTTGGATGTGTAGCCGCGTGTATATACCTTTATCAAAATATCTTTATATCCATTTGAACAAGTATTCACACGAAAGTAAAAGCATAAATATATTGTACCAGGCACTGTTAATTTTTACTCCGCTAGAATTCAAGCGCCGTTCAGTTCTAACTTCAGAATTCCATTGAACCTTAACTTTGTCTTCATTAAGTACCTTGATTCTACCGTCTAGTTTAGTATCTACAGGACTGTACTTACTGAGGTAATACAAAATAGTATCTAATTCGTTATAAGCAAGCAATTGCTTTGGAAGATTTTCAAACATAGTGTATCCATCTCCACCGTCCGCAAGGAATGTAGGCATCATCATTTTGTAATCAAAATCATCTATAATATCCTGCAGTTCATAAAACCCACAGTTCGAACAAACTGCTTTAGCTCTAACAACGCGAGTACCCACAGGCTTCGCTAAGTCGTAGGTGACTTCCATACCAGAAAACTGTTGAAATTGTCCAGTACTATCTACAGTGCGCCACGTTGATACAGAATGTTCCAGACTTTGTTTCAAAATGGTTCCGTTCATAGTTAGTATTGCTAGTGTGTCTGAGAAAGGTAACACAGTGATCCAATCGCCTCTAGTCAAGACAAAGGGCGTTCCTTCATGGTTTATTGAAGCTCTTATCCGTCCTCCTTGTACCAATGCCAAATTAACATCGGGATATTGTTCGTGATGTGTTTCCCTGGTATAATTTAACATAGAATCGGTGATTAAGTCACCTAAATTACACTCTCTGAGCCGGCATTCCATTCCGTTCAGATAAACTAAAGAACTTCCAACAACTTCATCGTTAATGCGATCAACGTCGTTGCGATATTTTTCTATTGTTTTTAAGAGTTCAGGATCTCTGGGTATTTCCTGATCCAATAATATGGGCGTGCCATCGCACTTAATTATTTCTCCTGCGGAATCGAAAATTAAATGCAATTTCCCCATATATTTAGTGTAAGCATACGCTTGTACGACTCTTACGATTCTACCGTTTGCTTGTTCGACTTCTGTTGGGTAAGGGCCTTGGGGTACTTCAGGAATTTCAGAAGTGCTGTTAGCATTCAAAAGAAATGTATTTGAGTGACCTCCAATTACTAAATCAAGGTCTTCAACTTCTCTTGCAATTTCCAGGTCTGTCATAAATCCAGAATGACCTAAAGCTATCACAATATTAACATTTTGTTCTTTTAGTTTCTTTACTTCTCTACGTATTGCAGGAACTTCGTCTTCATACTCTACATCATTTTTAGGTGCGAGGTATTTTGTTTCAGGCGTAAGATATCCGATAATGCCAATTTTGACTTTGTCTTTTACTATTATGATTGATTTATATAAGTTCTTTTCGTTCTTTAATTGAGGTACTTTGTCTAAGATGAGATTAGCTGCTAAAACAGGTGAGCTCAAGTTTCTAATAAATGGTATGACTCCATCCACAGCTTCGTCGAATTCGTGGTTGCCGAGAGACTGAAAGGAAAAGCTAGTGTTATGTTATATTTTAAACGAGATGTAGGTATGTACAAATAAGTTTGGGATACATATTATGGGTTCTAAAATAGTTATGGGAAATTATTAATGTTTGGAATACCTACTTTGGTTGACATTAATAGATTGATAACTATCAAGTCATTGTCAGAAGAGGCCCGTGCGCAGCTTTGGGCAGTAAAATAGGTTGATCAAGAATAACTACTTCTATCACTTGTGAGTAGGAGATAATAATTCGACAAAGGTACATCGTAAAAAATATTTATTCCACAAAAAAGAAACAGTTTTAGGACACATCGTAGTCAGTCATTTAGTATTAATACTTAGAACTGGATATAATTAAAATCACAACATTGATACATTTCAGTCGTTAATACGAAAATTCCTTAAAGCTAGCTAATTTGTACTACATTAACTTAAACTACAGTTAATAATCTAAGTAGAGCAATTAAAATCGATAGCATAGATAGCTTTGCTATAGATGATGAACTACTTTCATTTTCGTTCAAAAATGTAATTCTCCCTTCTATTTGAGGGTATATTGGACTATGGCGTGAAATAAAGTATTGGGTACACGTTAATTCGTTGTAATTTAAAGCAACTGTAGGCAATCCTTGGAACATCGAAAATCCGTCTCCACCTGTAGCAACGAAACTTGGCATCAACACTTTATAAATATCTTTATCTAATATTTTAGAAAACTTTGGTATAACACAAGCCCAACACCTGGCTTCGGCACTAACTATTCTAGATCCGGGTGGTTTTTTAAGGTTGTATATAACTTTGATACCAGAGTACTGTAAAAAT
Source organism: Subacronicta megacephala (assembly GCA_958496365.1). Taxonomy (NCBI): domain Eukaryota; kingdom Metazoa; phylum Arthropoda; class Insecta; order Lepidoptera; family Noctuidae; genus Subacronicta; species Subacronicta megacephala. The sequence goes on along the minus strand of OY292529.1, from coordinate 9,897,063 downwards.
TGTCCTCGTGGTTCTACGTGGTTATAATAAGCGACTGAATGTTCAATCATCTGTAGAAGGACACTACCATTTACTGTGACAGTTACTGCACTGCCATCAAAGGGCATAACTTCCAGAAGGTCGCCTTTAGTGACATTAGTAGGCATTTTAGCATGAGCTATGGACGTCCTTATGCCACCACCCTGTATGATAGCAATCGGAGCATCGGTCCAATGTTCACCAGTATATTCCGATGCGTACTTAAATACCATTGCATCAGTGATTAAGTTCCCTAAGTTGCACTCGCTTTGTTGGCATGTTGTGGCATCTAGTTTAACAGCAGTATACGCGAGAACTTCGTCTGTTATGTTAATGACATTGTCTCTGTATCTATTAATGATTTTAAGGACATCTTCATCTTGAGGTATAGTATTGTCTAAAAGAATGGGAGACCCGTCTGCGCTGATTACTTCACCATAAGCATCGAATACTAAATGGAGCTTTCCTAAGTATTTCGTATACGCATATGCTTGAACTACAGGAACGTTTCTTCCAGAAGCCTGTTTCACGTAAGTAGGATAGGAGCCTTGAGATTGCTCCGAATCTGGGCTTGTGCCATTCCAGAGAAATGTGTTAGTATGTCCACCGATAACTAAATCGACACCATCGACTTCTTTGGCAATCTCTAGGTCTTTGAGGTATCCAGAGTGTCCAAGCGCGATAATTATATTAATTCCTTCGTTTTGCAATTTCTTGACTTCTACTTTGAGTGCTTCTATTTCATCACTATATTCGACATCATTTGGTACTGCTAATACTTTAGTTTCTGGAGTTAAGTAGCCAACTATACCTACTTTGTGGCCAGCAACATCAAGTACTACAGATTTTTTGAGGTTAGTTTCTCTGGCGAGCTCTGGCACTTTATTAAGGACAAGATTGGCAGATAATACCGGACATGTCAGGTTTTCTATGAAGGGTGTGAGACCGTTGACGCCATTGTCGAACTCGTGATTTCCAAGGGACTGAAACAAAAAGTGTAATGTAGTAAGAATTCGACTGATATTCTTTTACTTTAAATGTGGTATTTTAACATCAGTATGTAATAGGTATCTGAACTGTCCGTTATATAAAGAGAACTATGTATTCGCTATACATAGTTCTCTTTATATATCGTACAGTTTACGCCTGCGTAATAATAATCACGCGTATATTTTTCCGGTCACTCTTTGTTTGAATACGCGCCAACGTCAGAATTCAATGAGTCTATATCTACTCGAAATTCGAGCTTCAAAGAGAAAATTTCCCGGTTGTGAAATCCATTGAAAGTTTGAAACACGAGGTGGTCGCCCTGCATCATTCAAGTACGTTTATGTACGTATGCAGTGCAGGATCATTCCATCATCGTGATTACTTTGTTCTGACATATTTTGTGTAGGCGCTCAATTGCAGTTTTATTGATTGGTTGGTGCGTTTGAGTTCTGTAGGTATCTACCTACTATACAGAATGTAGCCTACATCCTGTAGGTAAATACAGGAAGGGTACGTGCTGTCTGTTAATGTTTTTTGTTCGGCGATGTGTGTAGGATAACTTTTCAGTGTAGATAAACCTAATTTGTTTAACGCGTAACCTAATAGTTACTTATAGTACCGTAGAAAGTAGCTACTACGGTACTATGTAATAGACGTACAATTTCAGTTAAGGCTATTGAACGAGGTCTTATCCGAAGGAATGGTGTATCTTCCGTTTCTGTTTTGAGTTGATAAAGATTACAAAGATTTATTTGATTTATATACTTGTGTTTTATATTATTGAACTAAAAAAATAATAACAAGTTAAACATCGTGATAAATATAAATTAACACTTACAAATTAATATTGCACTTTTTATCTAATCTATTTTAAGTTTATCTCATTCGTATTACATTTGTTATGCATGATCTAAACAGATTGTACATTATAATCATCTGGAAAATGCATAATTTGTATTACATTTGTACCTATAATATATTACCATTATTTGAACACTGGCTTTCAGCGTAAGCTTATGTGCATAACAACCTATGCGCTTAGGTATATAGGTATTTTTATGATACCTGTTTATTAACTACGTCATTGTTATAATTTTAATAACTTAACTTGAACTTAAAAATCAAAAAAATCAACTTGAACTTCAAAATCTAAAAAATCAAAACCTTCAAAATCGTTATTATTACTTAAACGTTCAAAGTTTCGAAGTTGAAATTTAGTATAAAATCTTTTTGTTCGAAAATATATTCTATTGGAATAAAAGCCATTTTATAGTAGTAAAGACAATGCAAAAGCTAGAATTGCAACTATTGACAATTTTAAATTCGATGTAGAGTTACTTAATTTCTCTAGATTCTTGATGATAATACGACCTTCAACTGCGGGATACATTGGACTATGATTTTCAATGTATTCAACTGTAGACTCTAGCTCATCATAATTTAATGGAGTTGACGGAAGACCTTCGAACATCGAGAAACCATCACCTCCCATAGATAAAAATGCGGACATTATTATTTTGTACGTTGCTGTCTTGTTTAGTAGAGAATACTCCGGGTGCAAGCACTCGCCACAGCGCATATAAACTGTTGTAACTCGCATCCCAGGACGCTGTCGGAAGTCATATTGTACCATCATCCCTGACATTTGTAGGAACTGCCCCGGCGCTTGTAACGGGTTATACCTCCAAACAGAATGTTCCAGCATTTTCATTACATCACTGCCATTCATTGTTACTAATACCATGTTTCCATCGAAAGGCATCACACGTAATAGGTCTCCTTTTGTAATGTTTGCTGGTGCATCAATGTGCGCAATTGAAGCTCTCACTCCTCCTCCTTGAATTATAGCAATGGGAGCATCAGTCCATCCATACCCTTTGTATTCTGATGCGTATTTGTGTATTATTGCATCAACAATCATATTCCCCATATTACATTCCCTCAAGCGACATGAAAGGCCATCTAATACCACAGAAGTGTTGCCAACCACATGTTCCGTTAATTTCATGATGTTTTCACGATAACGATTCACAATTGCTAATACTTCAGGATCTTGTGGTACCGAATTATTCAAAAGTACAGGATTTCCATCAGATTTGATGACTTCACCATCTGAATCAAATATGATATGTAATTTACCAAGATACTTGGTGTATGCGTATGCTTGTACTGTAGGAACTAATCTACCAGACTTTTGTTTCACTAAAGTTGGATACGGTCCTTCGGGTATTTCTACATCAGGACTCGTGCCATTCCACAAGAATGTATTAGTATGTCCTCCTATAACTACATCAATGTCATCTACTTCTTTGGCTATTTCCAAATCTTTGGTAAATCCGGAGTGACCGAGAGCAATAAGAATATTAACTCCCATTTTTTTAAGTTTGTATGCTTCCTCTTTGATTGCTGTCACTTCTTCAATGTATTCTACATCGTTTTTTATAGCTAGGACTTTGGTATCGGGGGTCAAGTAACCGATGACACCAATCTTGGTACCATTTATATTGAATATAACTGATTTCATCAAGTTACTCTCAGCCTGCAGTTCTGGCTCTTTGTTGAGGATAAGATTGGCAGCCACAATTGGGCATGTAAGGTTATTTATGAATGGTGTAAGGCCAGAGATGCCATTATCGAATTCGTGGTTCCCCAAAGACTGAAACAAAGAATAGGATCATTAAAGGATTTGGTCAACACTACAAACTATACAGATAGAAGGAAATACTTGAAAATAATATATTTATAATCTACATGCAACATTCAATTTAACACAAACAATAAAAAGGTTAGTGCAATATAAAACAAACCAATACAGAAATACAAATGTTAATAGTTGATAAATATAGTGAACATGCGAGTGAGATTATATGCTAAGATAAAGTTGTTGAGTATAATTAATATCAAGAACATTGTCTTGAACAGAAAATTATTGTTAAATGCACCATTGTCCACACAGTTATATTCAGTTGTTACTTAGTAAGCAAATAGGTAAAGGTATTATATAATTACGAGAAAAGAGATGCTTACTAGTGTATAGTGCAAGTACTTACAAATCGGTTCAAAAGCCTCGTTTTGTCTATCTCATCAGTGCCTTTTAGATAATAATGAATATAGTAATAAATTAAATGATACAGTTATAAGTATATTCACTTATAAACATTAATAAATAACCAACGGTGCCAATAAATACTCGTTTTTTGAAACATCTTTAAATGAGTTATTTATAAAGTTATTTTAGTAAAGCAAAAATAACTTATTAATCTTTGCATGGAAAATGCCTAAAAAATACAAAAAGATAATTCTTTCAATGAGGTTCAAAAAGGAAAATAAAGTAAAATGGAAATAAGACAAATTTCAAAGAAGAGACTAGTTCTTTAATTGCATAAGGTACAGACAGAAAAAAGATAAAGCATCCCAAGTAGGTACCCGTAAAAAGAATGATACGACCAGCCACTTTGAACTCTGCCACACAATTTTTAATAGATTTGTCTATTCACCGAAAGCACAGTATGAACTCTTCATTTATGGAATACTGGTTTTATTAATTGTCTAGCTTTTCGTTTTAGTTGATGTGATCCAACTAATGCTTCTAATATACAACCAAAGGATATTCACTGGTGAATTCTACTGGTATTATATATTCCCGATCTTTGACGTTGTCACCGAGTTCTAAGGTACATAAGGTATATATAAGCTGCTATAGTCTCTATATAGATGAGGTGTGCATGAACATAGTGCAAGAGAACATTACTTCTGTAAGTTCTAAATTACTTTGATCTTAACTGTCAACCATTTCTAGGTTTTGTAAAATGATACGTCCTTCAACAGCGGGATATATTGGACTATGGCTCTTGATATAAACTTCAGTGCATTCGACTTCGTCAATGTCTAAATTAGTTATAGGTAAATTTTCAAACATAGAATAACCATCACCCCCATTTGCCAAAAATCCAGGCATTAATATTTTGTATTCTTTTGTCTTGTTTAGTGGAAAGTATTCAGGGTATAAGCATTCTCCACATCGTACAAAAACTCTGATAACCCTCTTTTTAGGAGGTTGTTCTAAGTCGTACTTCACTTTCATTCCTGACATTTGCAGAAAATGACCTGATGGGTACATAGGGATATATTTGTGTACAGAATACTCTAGCATCTTTAATATATGGTCGCCATTAATCGTTACTTTTACTAATAAGCCATCAAAAGGCATAACCCGTAAAAGATCTCCTTTTGTAATATTGCTTGGTAAATCTATTTGATCAAATGAAGATCTTATACCACCACTGTGAATCACAGCGATAGGAGCGTCAGTCCAAGCTTTCCCTCTATACATAGAGGCATACCTAAATATTATGGCATCAGTTATAAAATTGCCCATGTTACATTCTTTCAATCGACACGATTGGCCATCTACAAACACAGAAGAAATACCAACAACTTTGTCAGCGATTTGAATAATATTTTCACGATAGTAATCAACAATTTTTAATACTTTAGGATCTTGTGGTATTGAATTATCTAAAAGTATAGGATTTCCATTAGAACTGATTATTTCACCCTCGGAATTGAATACGATATGCAATTTTCCCAGATATTTTGTGTATGCGTAGGCTTGTACCGCAGGAACCAATCTGCCAGACTCTTGTTCTACTACAGTTGGGTAAGGACCTTCAGGATCTTCCGTATCGGGACTTTTACCGTTCCACAAAAACGTGTTACTATGTGCACCAATGACTAAATCAATATCTTCTACTTTTTTGGCTATTTCTAGATCTTTTTCAAAGCCTGAATGTCCTAATGCTATTAGTATTTGTACTCCATGACTTTTTAGTTTAACGGCTTCATTTCGTACAGCTGTGACTTCGTCTATATATTCAACGTAGTTCCTTATAGCCAAAAATTTTGTATCGGGTGTTAGGTAACCAATGATACCTATTTTCGTCCCATTTATATCAAACACAACGGAATTCATTAGGTTATGTTCAGCTTCTAACTCTGGCTCTTTAGTAAGGATAAGATTAGCGGCCAGAACTGGGCAGGTAAGGTTTCTAATAAATGGAGTCAGTCCGGGTACACCGTTATCGAAATCATGATTTCCCAGGGACTGAAACAAAAAATGGATAAATGCAGTGCGTCGGTGACGGGTAACATAGATAGAAAACACACAGTCATGCAGGAATACAAACATTCAAGTATTATAAATTATGTTTAGTCACAACAACTATGTAGGTAAGTGTTTATGTTAACGTGCTTCAGATTCACAGGTTTTAGTGTAAGTTCTATAAAGAGAATTATGTTATAAATTAGGGATGCAATATTTTTTTCGAGTATTAATCCTTTCGAGTATTATTTAAGACAGGGGTTTATGACTGAGCCGTTGTTTAGGATTAGCATGCTATCTTACCCTATAGAATTGAATCTGTCATAGCATTTTCTCTGATAATAGTAAATCGTAGTTATCGTATATAGGTACTTTCCTATAAAACCGTCTAGTGAGTTATTGCTGAAGATATATTTTCTAGGGATAAATATATTAGTTCTGAACAAAGACGAGCAAAAGTCTTATTTGAGCTTGTAGATATATTTAGGTACCTATTTAGCAATAATGTTAAATTTAAGTTAAGGAGTTAAATTTAGCCAAGCTTGTTGAGCTCAAAAACGTTGTTGACGTTTAAAAACGATAAGAATGTGACGCTTATTTTCGTAAGTAGGTACTTACGCAATTTAAATTGGCAAAATTAAAAAGTAAGTTGAAAAATAATAATTAATTGAGAAGTTTATTAGATTTGAAAAGAGTAGTATATTAGATTTGTACCTATTATTATGGATTTTACACTGAGAAGTACTTATAACGAACGAATTAAAGATTACGAATTACTTTATTAGTTTATTTATTTAGTGATAGGAAATATTCGTTACTTTTTGTTAGGTTAGCACAAAAACATAAATAGACGTAGAATTGAAGGCCAGATATTGGAAGGAGTTGGTAATATATGGGCAACACTCAAAAATAAAAGAAAACAAAATAGACTATGGTCTGTGACCAGACGCAGTCACAGCGCAACCCAAGACTGAGAGTCATACTAAGCTCAATTACATTCACAGATTTAAATTAAATATGGCACAGAAGACGGTCAATTTATGTTAACTTAGTACCCAACAATATATTTTCTAGTACGTTCAATAATACATCAATATGAATTCATATTAATCTTTTATCTTTATTTTTCATAGTCCCAATTTGAGCGACCAATAAAGGGACCTACTTATAAGTATCAAACAATTCATACATGCAAGGTAGAATCTTATTACTTACATGATTTTATTTCAACCACTTGGTCAAAATGCCATTTTCATTCCAATATGAGCAAATCATAGAGTCTGAAGCACAAAGATAATATCATGCTTTTTAAAAATACTTACAATCTCTTATAATTTTATTGTCGTGGCAACATTTTCTACGAAGAGCTATTCTTCTGTTATTATAGGATAACATGGTTGATTGGTTCTTAATAATAAGTTTCTTAGGTGAATGATTGTACCTACAGTTTCAGGGCTTAGTAAATAAAGAAAACAAGGATTTAATATACCATATATTTGAAAATAACACCCAAAGTCCTTTCCAAGTAGATCCTATGGTTATAATATTATACACAAACAAAACAAAACAACGTTGTATGAAAATACCTGTAATTCCTTTTTCTATTCTTGAATGTATGTTACTTGCAAAATATAGTATATAATAGTGTATACATCCCATAGGTACCTATTTCTAATAATTTTCTTAATTATGATAATATTTCTTTTCATTTTACTCATTGGTGAAGTAAAAGTATTTTGTATCCCTCCGGGTAAAGTACAAATTACAAACTTGTAAGATGTGCTGCCGTCGCAAGTCACTCTCTCCTGTTAGTGAAGTCGTAAGTTTATTTGTCGTTTATCAGTTAACCAAATTCATAGCAAGAGATTTAAGGAGAACAAGGAGTAAGGATGAAGATAAAGCTGTTGCATAGCTAGTGTCGATCTCAGGAGTATTCAACAAAACTATGCGACCTGCTACTTCTGGGTACACTGGACTTCTTAAACGTATAAAGTCCTCAGTGCACGTCACCTCATCATATGCAAGCTGTTCTCTTGGCAGTCCAACAAGCATAGAGAATCCAAACGCTCCGTCAGCCAATGCTGTAGGCATTAAAATTTTGTAGTCTCTTCCACTTTCAATTTCATAAAACTCAGGAACATAACAAGCCCAGCATCGAGCTACTGCGCTAACTAATCTTACACCAGGCTCTCGTTCCATGTCGTAAACAGCGCGTATTCCAGAAAACTGCAGTAATTGTCCACGAGAAGCTTGTTGGTTGTAATTAAAAACGGACTGCTCCAAAACCTGATTGAGGATTGTTCCATTCATAGTCACAGTTACTAAGTTACTTTCTAAAGGTAACGCAGATAGTAATTCACCTCTTGTGACGTCAGCAGGTCGGTTAGATGGCGCTATGGAGCCTGCAATAGCCCCACTCTGGATAACCGCTATAGGGGCATCCGTCCACGTGTCACCTTCAAATCTTGTAGCATAATAGTATACAATAGCGTCAGCGATGAAGTTACCAAAATTGCATTCTTCTCGAGTGCAAGATTCTCCATCAAGGACCACCGAGGTATTACCAATGACCTCAGCGTTCCTAAGAACGGCATCCGTTAGATAACTTTTCACCATCTGTAATGACGTAGTATCTTGAGGGATCGATGCATCAAGGAGAATTGGTTCAGCATTGTACTCAACAATGTCTCCATTTTCATCAAACTTAGCTCTGATGCTGCCAAGATATTTGTTATAAGCTGTTGATGGCACAATTGGTACTTGTTTTCCTGATTCTTGTGTCACAACTATAGGTTGGTATTCCTCTGAAATAGTTTCTCCATCCCGGTAAAAGGTGTTTTTATTGCCAGCGATAACAATATCGATGCCGGCGACTTCCTTAGCTATTTCTATTTCTTTATTAAGAGTTGAATGACCCAAAGCGATAATGATGGTAACATTTGACGCTTGGAGATTTTCTACTTCTTCTGTAACTGCTAGAACTTCATCGATATATTCGACTTCACCGAAGCTATCAAGCATACTGACTTCAGGTGTTAAGTAGCCTACTATACCAACTTTAACGCCATTTATATCAAATATTATAGATTTTTTTATGTTAGTTTTTTCTGTAGCAGATTTTATGATAACATTGCTGGCTAGGATGTATGTGTCCAGGTTTTTAAGGAATGGTGAAATCTTTGAAGTTCCCTCTTCAACGTCGTTATTACCGAGTGACTGAAAGAATAAAATAAATATGGAAATTAATGTTATGATTCTATTTTCAATTTCATTAATTTATTGTGTTATAAGCATTTCTGTTATTATTTAATTTCTTTTGCCAATTGTAAATTTGTCAGTATACAATTTGTCAAGGTAACTTTGAAATCACAGGTGATGATAGAAATTAATAATAAATTCTGGAATCTGATGATAATGATGAAAAATCTTCTTTAAAAAATCATTCACCAAAATAAGTTAGCGCTTTCTTTTTTCATTAAAACTTATTTTTACTTATTAAGGTAGTGATTCTCATGATGTATTTATTTTCAATTATCAAAATTCAAGTAAATTTTCAAAGTTACTCGTACAGATAAAGCATGGTTAAAAATAACTTTTTGGCTATCAAATAAGAACGCTACTTTTAATTATTTAGTTTAGACTTGTCGAGATATCCACCACCAAATCACCAACACCAATAAAAACAGTTACCTACACAAAAATAAGCATGCATAAGGCTATCTCTAAAATTAAGTTGTTAATTCCGATCAATATTTTTATTTTAGGTTAGTTTTCGAAGTTAAGTGCGTGGAAATTTAGTAAAAAAATAAGGATTAGTAAGAAGTTAGTCCAGAAGATTAAGTTTTAGTTATTTATTAGTACCGTAGTTGAAAAGTACTTACTAATTTCTTGTTTGGACAGCGAATTGTTTGTCAATGTCTATATTTTCAGATCAGCACGAGTAAATAAATTACTTATTTACGTAAGTTTCTAATCGCTTGTCTCTTTCGCACAGTACTCACATAAGTTCAGTGCCATGTGAGAGGGAGGCAAAAATGGCACGTGTTCGGCAGTTGTTGGATAAAACCATTCTTTATGTACAGGCACGTGCCCCCGTTGCGTAAAAGGAAAAAAAATAGAAGGCTGTTTATTTTTGCCCCATATTTCACAAACTGTTGACGCACAAGGCAAAGAAGTCTTCAAAATTAAAGATAACATATCGATGATAGATCATTTTTTGTCCTAGAACCGAACACAATTTTGATATTTAAAAATTTTATATTATCAACAGATAAAAAACTGCAACGTTGACAGCAACTTAAATTTGAACAATTGCTTCCCACTGAAAGATATTGGTGTGTAACTAACTATGTAATAATGGTAAATATGGTACGCACATTTGTACAAATAAGACGCGAAGGTAAGATTGTGAAATGCATTCCACAAAAGATTGACTTAACAAATTGTGTGTCGTACTCACGGAGGAGAGCTCCTCCGTGGTCGTACTTCTACACACTGTGTTGAAGCTCTCGTTTTGCGAGCTTCGAGTTTAATCCCTTTTCAGGTCAAAAATCTAAGCTTAATACTTCCACTATTTTAAAGGTAAATTATTCCAGATGGACATGCATTGCGTAAGTGGATTAATTTTTTTAATTTAAAACGATTTTCTAACAAATCATTTCATAGTAGTTCAGGCTCAAACTTTACAATTGTGAGTGACTATCGAATCGTAATTAGAGTCCACTGTTGACATTAAATCCATTTAGTAGGACCTAGTAGATTCATTAAGATATTTTTTAAATCCAGTAGGCCATAGCTGACAAAATAGATAAGTTTTCACTAACCTATGGAAGATAGGAATAAAGGAAATGTTAGAATAATTATTATCGTCATGATATCCGATATAATGATTAATGATAATTATATATTAAGATTGTCTTTCAAGATTACAACTGTCATGCTTAACAGATAATTATTGGCTGAATTATTGAATTTTTTCGGTGTCATTTTTTGCAAACATTTTTAATTGCATATCAAATCTATCAATAATCGAATGTTCAGAGCATTCAGTATCGTCGCTAATTCGTGTACACATTGATATCAAGGGCTCTCATGCGTAATTGAGCCCTTTGTTGCACTATGCTATATGTATGCGTGTGTATGTGTAGTATGTCTATATGTATGGTGTATGTATTTAAATGAATAGTAAGTTTAATTAGAATCAATTATCAAATTCTCTATAGCATGTATTTGTTTTTAAGGGTACGTGAACCTTTCAGCATGTTATTGAGTTATTTAATACCAATTTAATACTCTGTTATGTAATAAAAATTCGAGTACTCTAGTATCTCTTTCATGATTCAAAATCTTTTCTGTATTCCTTTAATATAATTATTATAATCTCATTTGTACTTTTTTGTTCTAGGATTTTTTTAGTTAACATTTACAAATAGTTGAAAATGGCCAAAAAATCTTTGACCAATCTTAAGTAGATATTTAGTTGAAGTGTTATGTATGTATAAATTCTTTCATCACAATTTTCTCGAGTAACTTAAAAAACGGACTGTCCTAATTAACACTTGCTTTAATTCAAACCGCAATACTAATGCGCCATTAACCTTCGACATTCTCAACAACAAAACAGAAGCAATTGAAGCCATAAAAATAATGAGTGCCGAAACTTTGATGAAAATCAGCTTTCCATGAAACCGCCGGGACGCACACATACGAATAATTGACGTTGACGCACGCGAAAACGCGCTGATGACAATCACGAACAAAAAACGGTACATAAAGTCGAATTTTCAATGTTTTTTTGGTAGGTACTCACAACAGCGTCTGGCTGTAAAGCGTTGACGAATTCGGCGGCGATCTTCCACTTGTAAATGGTGAACCATGCTGTACCCGTGTATGTGTCTCCTGCGTTCAGGTACAGAACTGGTGGACCCTCGCCAGAATGCGCCGCTTGGCGGGCTTCTTTCACACTGAAATGATAACGTTTGGAGTATGACATGGATGTACTAAGCATTGAGTAAACGAGCTATTCTTAATTTGAGGTGGAGATATCTCTTGTAACCGTCAAAGACACGATAGAATACAAAGCGACATAACTTGTTTTATGAAAGGAAAATTCTACCTCAGATATTTGCTTTTACAAAATAAATATCTAACTTTAGAATTTGTTTAGCAAAGGCACATAAGTAGTCGCATTATTAGGTAGATATGTGTTGGAGACAACACATATCTCCAGATTGTTTTTAGGTCGGTTACAGACAAGGTAAGCGTTTTACAATTTTAATAGAAAACTTCAATAAGTCTGCTCAACCTGTGAATCAAACCTAGAAGGCCTCGCACTCAACATGCTGTAAGTACTTGTGACTAATAAGCTAATGAGGCTGTTCCTATCCTGTAAGTTAATGTCTTGCATACTTAAGGTATGTGGATGACTCTTACTGCGGGGGTTGAATGTTTCAAGCTCTCGCTTGCTGGGAGCGGAAGAAGGAAAGGAAAGCATTTGTCCTGCATTGGGACAATCACGGCTGGTTAGAAAGTTCTTGCAATGTGAACCCGACCACTCACAGTAACACCCACAGCACCGCCTATATAACCAATGCTTCAACTACAGATGTACACTAGGCTTAGGTCCGTGGCATCAGTTTTCCCATTATAATAATAATATTTAGGTATTTATGGTATTGTTAGGAGGTTTCTTTCTCTGGGGCCCTGACCAGGCTACCTGGCCGGTAGCTTGGATACTGTTCTCGATGCCGGTAGGTTTCTTATATTTCTTATACCTATTTTTAAATGTATTTATTTTCTTTTCTGATTTTATAAAAGTATTTAAAAATGAAAATGAATATGCACTATATTTAAATAAAGGAAATAATACTTACACATGGGCCACCCTGGGGAAGCCTCCATAGCATTTGCCAGCCTCTCTGTCAGTAGTCGTGCAAGCCCCGCTGAGCTGGGACGTCTGCTCGAACCTGGCGTGCATGTCATTATTGTGAAGGATGAGGAGTTCGAAGGTCTTCCCTGGTGCCTTCACCAGGCTTCCCGAAGACAGCGCCGCTACCGCCAGCACTGTAGTTAATAGGACTTTCTGAAATGCAATAATTAACTATTTAGATATAGAAAAATCTAATTCAATTTGAATACCTGCTGTTATATCGTTGGCAAATTGATAATTACCTGGTTCCTTTTATTCATAGTTTAAAAAATAAAATAAATTCATACGGGACGAAACTAATGAATTTCCCATCAAAAAAAAAAACATCAGATCGGATCTGTAGATCACGTAATTAAAACCGTAGCGATGTCGCAGCGACTTAATCGTTGAAACAGTTTTCCAGTGTTATGTGAAAACTGTGAAGCCAAAGTTATAGAACAGTTCTCGCCCAACGAATATGTGTGAATACGGTTCAACGATTTTTCAATAGGACGACTCGACTAAATCATTCCGATCGACGGATGTGAATAGGAAAACTGTTTCAACGATTAAGTCGCTGCGACATCGCTACGGTTTTAATTACGTGAATCGGGCTACTGTGATATGAAACATTCATCATCACGCCTGTTTTCCCCAAATGCTTGGGGTGTACCTACTTACGTTCGCCGTTATATTTAGGTCCTATATAAAAAACAGCACCAACTAATAAGGCAGTTCTGTTTAGATATGAACCATGAGGGAACTAAATATAACAAAAGATACAAACGAATTAAGTCTTTTTGAAGTCGGTTAAAAGTGTGTACTACAAATTTTTTTTCCCTATAACTAGAAATTCGTGATGTAACTAAAAAGTTAAGATGTGTCAATTTAAGACGCATTTATGATGTACCAGATCCTCAATCAAAGAATAAAAATATCTTTTATTAATCAACAAACGATATTTTTATGACAATGAATAAGTTTAATTAGCATTAGTAGATTTTCAAATCACAACCTAGTGTTTACAACGCAATTTTTTATCAGGACGACTATTTCAAAGATATATTTAAATACGTAATATGAATGATCAAGTCACGTTGACACGATAAAAAATGTTTGAAGGTTATAATTAACTCCGATTTTCTATGGAGTTTGTTCTGCGACTGTTAAAACGTATGATGAGAATTCATCTCACTTTTTATCATTGCTAAAAACCATGAACCATAGCTTTTTTTTAATGAATATTCTTAGTATAAACCATTTCGTGAAGCGGAAAATTCTCATAGATAGTCTACCACCATGGCTTTGTATGAAACTTACTCCCAACATGATTATACACACCTACATACCATCACGCCTGTCGCCACCGAAGGTTGGGATGAGTTGTACTCAATGTATACCTTCGGTTGGCCCATGTGTAGGTGGCTAGCCTAATGCTTTTCATCAGGCACATACTCCGAGCTGGTACTGAGAATTTCATAGAAAAACCCAACAACACTTTGCTCAACTTGGGAATCGAACCCAAAACCTCTAGCGTAGCAGTCGAGTAACGTGTTTATGAAAAGTTTTATATTCCAGTGGTAGGAAAATTTTAATCAAGTGTGCTATTAAGGAGTCGTTCGAAATATCTACACGAAGTAGATATTATAGAGACGTTATTAGATAACTAGTAGATATCAAGATGAACATCGTAGGAGGCAATCGATTCAATTACGTTATAGGGTCGTGGGCGACTAAACAGCTTGGTATCATTTCCGTCCAATTATGATCCTTAAATCTAAAACGTTTAGCACGTTTTCACAAGCCATGAGCTGTCTGTAGAAAATTAGTTTTGCTTAAAAGACCTAATACCGAAATTCAGAGAAGCGGTCAGTGTTGCCTCTCTAGCTTCCTTGGTGTAGATTTGGTCGCCGTTATGTTATAGGGGCATTGCCATAAATCCAAATTTCAGACTGCTACAGATCCCTTGATCTCTTGACACAAAAACCCAATTACGTTTTACCCGACCTGGGAACCAAACTGAGGAACTTCACACTCAGCAGCTAGCTTGCGACTGTTAGACTAAATGTAAGTTGTGGTTATGTCGGTAGTTAATAATCGAAGTAGCAAAACAAATATCCATGTTTGTACCACCCCTACTGTTTCGTATATACTCGTAAACATTAATTTTCCAAATAAAAAATATTCCAAACAAAAAATCGTATCAATATTTTGTTTCAATGCAAATGTGATGAATTTCGCAATGCTGATTGCTGAGCTTGGCCATTGCGTCATTCTGTAATCTGTATAAAAAAATTCAACCTGCAGAAAGCCTTATAAAATAATTACAGTGACTGCCTCATTAGTCTAGAAGTGCGCCAGAGGTCCTGGGTTCGATTTCCTGGTCGAGCAGTGGTTTAGTAAGCAACGGTAGGCCACTCCACACCTATTGGGGGGCTGTGGGTCGAATGTGGAATAAGTACACTTCTGCCTAACCCTTTGGATCACACATTACTAGTATTCTTGTTAACCCCTCGTGCTAAGCTAAATACTTGTGTTACGCGTGGGTTCACGTCGGTAGTGCAATGGGTGGGGTTCGAACCGTCAACCATATGCTCAGAAGTCCGACGCCCTAGCCATTAGGCTACCGCTACCGCTTCGTATATCAGGCTCAGCGTCGCCGTCGCCCAGGTAAATTTCATGTCTTAATCTGTTAAGATTGATTGATTCGTTGAGAAACACAACAAAATCATCTTAGATCCTAGACGAGCGAGACTAACACACGGCAATTGATTTTTACATTAACGGAACAGCAAAAATGGTAGATATAAAATAACAAAGTGTATACTTAAATATTGAAAAAAAATATAATCAGACATCAGTTGTCATTGCGGTTATTAAAAATACGTTGTACTAATTCCGTTTATCAATCTATCTATCTCTTTCGTGCATATAAAATATTATTCTTTTGACATGGTCCCTGTCCCGCCGCCGACGTACTCTTTATGGGAGCAAATAAGCTGGACAAAAGGTAATTAGAAACGGTAAAATAGACACTGTTTTCATCTGTTTGTTGGAGCGCAAACAGAAACGTTTTTTTTAATTATACTTTTAGTTACGGCTTTGTTTTTAGGGTTTCAGTACTTATTTATTTATAAAAAAGAGGTTGACTAGATCATGATAATAATATAAATAAACATGTAACATAACGTTGCTCTCTGTTTTACTAACATATCTACTTATGTAAAAAATCCCTACGTCAAATTACGTCTATATTTCAAAAATTAGTAATATACGAACTTAACTTACGTCAATTTAAAATAAGTAAGTATCTACCTATTCTTTGTCTTTTTAACATACCATCACGCATTTTTTCCCTGAAGGGTTAGGCAGGGGTGTACTTACTATATTGTTCACACCCCAGTGTGCCGGTATATTTAAGTCACATGTAATAAGGAGCGACCCTATTGCAATTAACCGGTACAAATCCGAATACCGAGCTGCTACTGAGAATTTCAAAGAAGAACCCAATATCACTTTGCTCAACCTCGGAATCGAACACAACACCTCTATGGATAACTAAAGGATTATACCTATGTATCATCCTTTAGATTCACATTATACACATGTATTGCAAACATGAAATATGTTGTTAACAAAATCATACATAGTATACACAAAAAGCATAGATTTATTTTGTTTTGTGTATGGCTGAGGGCTTACAGTTGATGCTAACCGATGATTACCAAACAGCTTATGTATAAATCTGTACATGACAGTGCGTGGTAATTAACGGTTATAACAATGACGCGGCTCATGTACATAGGTATATGCATTTAGATAAAAGATTTGAGCGACGCAGCAAAAAATGTGTTGCTCCATGAGTTGTGGAGTAAATTCCGCAACTCGGTAACAGATGCATTCTTTTAAATCTTAGCATAAATCGCATACTTATTATTTTATTATAAGCAACTCAGGCTACAGCGTAAAGATATCAGATTTATTTAAATTCATGCTTTATGGATTTCTTTATTTGATTGATTGATAAAATACTTTGCTTGATGTTTTGATTTTTATTGTCTTTCATCATCATCATGAACCCATTTATTGTGCCGCTTCTGGGAATGGGTGTCCTTTTAAAAAACGCGTGATTAGGCTATAGTCTGCCACGCTGGTTTAATGCGGGTTGGCAATGTAGACGAGGTTCCCTCACGTTTTCCTTCACCATTCCTTCACCAATCGATGACTCTCTGACTCTTCGAAGTCACTAATGTAAAAATAGTTTTCACGCTAATTGCGTGAAAATTAACTATTATTACATTAGTGACTTCGAAGAGTCAGAGAGTCATCGATTCGAACTCGAAACCTTTGACTTGGCAGTCATATCATCATATCACTTGCCCTTGGCCCTTTAAAAAAAACCCCGTTGATTAAGGGTCTCTTTCACTGGCTACTCCATGTTTTTTACGAGGTTACACTAGTACTATAGCACTTAATACCTCAATGTTATATATCTATGCAACTACAGATATACAGCCCTGTAGGCGCGTAGCTTTGAGCGTTTTTCCACAAATTGGCTGTACTGAATAAACGCACTAGTTTATACTTGTATGTATATTTTTGGGTTCGTTTTATCGACGTACGCTGGTCGTTATTCTGCTTTGTGAGGGCCGCGCCGAGCCTGGTTTGGAAGTGTGTCAACACTCAATGTGCCTGTAGGCAGGGCGTTTTTTATCATCCAACATTGACGAGGTATGTGATGGTGACAGCTTCTAATTACAAACTATTTATTTTGCCTTTTAATCAAAACTGTCTTATTTGTCAAAGGCAAAGCTGCGAAGTGTGGAGACAGTTCAATTTCTGCCTTAGAACAAGTGTTAAGTATCACTTAACATTAGGAGTGAAGTGATACTTAACACTTACGCTAGAGTTTGGAGTCAAGTGGTCCTAAGCGCGACTGCTACGCTAGCGGTTCTGGTTTCGATTTTATGGGTTTTCTATGAAATTCTCTGTAGGGACACAAGTGCTGACAGATTAGTTTATTGTATAAACATTCCAGCCAGTCAAGTTACACCTACAGAATTGTATTAGCATGGCGCAACAGTCGTCTCCCCGCATCCACCCGGTTAGGTCGTAAATAGTTATGTAGAATATATATTTGTTTTTATAACTGGTGCCAGTAAAGCAATAGTATCTAATGAGTTCAACATTTATTTCTCCGCAAACCATCACTAAAAGTGACAACACATAACCCCACATTCTCAGTAGCAGCTGGAAGTCTGGATTTGTGCCCGGTTAATGACAATAGGCTCGCCCCCTATTACATGGGACCTAAACATACCGGCGAAATGTGGGTGTACTTACATTAGTACACCTGGTACACCTATGCCTAACCCTTCGGGGAATACAGACGTGATGGTATATGTTTGTTACCAGAATTTACTTCCTGAAGTGTGAGTAAGTGTAAGTGTAAGTTGACCAGTTAATTACTACTAATACATAGGACCTAAAAACATCAGCACAGCCGGTGCCTAATCTCTTAGGTACCTAATACTTATAGGCGTAACCTTTTACCTACATTATATGTGTATATTTTGAAAAACATAAGCTGATTAATAAGGCTTTCAAATGCAATTGTTAACGTAATTTATGGTATCATAGTTATGATATTTAAAAAAAAACAATGTCCAAAGTTATGAATGAGGAAGTGTTTAATATCTGTTTCTAAAATAGTTAAGGTTCCAAAAGGTAAACCTATTTGTCTATCAATAGAATGAATAGCATTCAATTCTAACAATAGATGAATTAGAAACAATTAAAGAAGTTTGTATTATTTTGTTAATTATACAGGGTGGAAGGAACATCGATACACAACCGCATACCATGAATCCGGTAAATTAAATTATTCTATTATACCCCTGTGTTGACTATTTTCGTCGGTTATTTAAAAAAAACAACCGTTTCATACATTTTGACCGTGTAGGTAGGTACTGCACTTTTGTAGGAAAAAGATTAATAATAGACTGAGTAATTGTTTCATTCTATTATAAGGAGTTAGACTTTTTTCGACGATTTCAGTGTTCCATTTTCCGAGGCTTCAATTGCTTACACAAATACAAATTTAAAGAATTAACAATTTGTTTTGTGGCTTATTAGTGAAAATTGCATTAACAATTTCGATGAATTTTTGATTTTGGCATGGGTCAAAAATTATTTAGTTAGGTCTCATTTCTGGCCAACCGTGATAGTCTGTGGTCTAGGGTCACAGAACCCCGTCAGGTCTGCGATCCTGGACTTTGAATAGTCATCCAAAATGTTTCCATTGATTAATACAGTTGTGTCAAGAGAGTTCCGTTTCTTAGTCAATCTTCATTAGACGTGCTAAATATAAATCCTCCTAATGACAATAATACAATTATAAGTCCGTGGTACATTACAGTGATTTTACATACAATGCTAGCTGCGTACGAACGCTTACGATGGAATGCGTACCTTTGGCCGCAGTGTATCGACCCACAAGTTTTATTAACGATTGAATTTATTATATTGTCAGTACTAGTTAACGTTTTCGGCGAATAGTTCGTTTTATTGGCGATCGTGGAAAAATCAATAGATAAAGCGGAAATGTCATTTGCGTAGCGCTGTGCCGATGAAATAATAAAGAGTCATTTGGCTCGCACATCCCGACAGCTCGGTATTTTAACTTCCAAAACCAGTGTAGTATAGTGCATTCGTACAGTTCGTTCAAAATAACTACGTGACTGAAGAAGTTCTTTTTGGTTGGTAAATTTTAATTAAAACTTGCTGTAAAGACAATAAGGGTCGTTAATGATTCTAATTCGTGATGATTTCCTTACGTATTTAAATAAATAAATAGATATTAAAATATATTTAAATAGATAGTGACATACCGTCACGCCTGTACTCACACCTACACTTCGCCGGTATGATTCAAGTCCCATGTAAGAGGGGACGAGCCTATCGCCATTAACCAGACAAAAATCCAGATTCCGAGCTGCTACCCAGAATTTCAGTTTTCTATGAAAATCTATTCTATGAAAAAATTACCCTCAATTGCTGTATAAAAAAAGTCTTTTAAGTTATTTATCTCAATATGTTTGGGGTGCGAGTGAAATCCGGACCTAGTGCTTGGATAAGTGTATGATGGCATAGTTTATATTCTTAAATAATTATAAGGATTTTCCATCCAATAATATACTCTACCGGTGAATGGGACCTCCATAAAGTTAGTATAGCACCTCTTGTTAAAATTCCTGGAAACAACAAAAGAAAACAGCATCAAATTGTTCAACTGACGTAGAAAAAAAAAGGCTGTCGTAAAAGCTGCAATTACTTAGCCATTGATACGTCCGATTGTATCGCTATTATCTAATAACGTTCTTTGAAAGGAACGAATGAATGAACGAGCTCAATAGAAGAATAAGTGCCGGCTTTCATTAAGATACCGAGGACAAAGAAATATAGGATGGATGTTTCTGCAAGTTTTTTTTTCTTTTAAGTTAACGTAGTTACGAAACATACGGAAGGGTTAGCTATCAGGATACAACCATTTCATTCTAACCAAAAAATATTAATTGAAAGATTACAAAAAATACGTTGCCAACAAAAAAAAATTTTTGGATGTAAATAAAACTAACGCGACATACAGGTTAGAATCCGGTAATATTTGGACTGTTTCAGGAAAAATTGAATTTCGTAAATGTTTGAGATTGCATTTTTGTTTTAGCCTCCAGTGGTAAAGATTTTTCCCCTGTATCATGTCAATGTCATGTCAAACAACATATTATGGAACAGTTTTTGCTATAAACAACGATAAATATATAGGACGCTTTAACTTAGAACTAACCTATCATTGTAATAATAATTTTATAAATTTCGGTCTCTCTACGATCGATAACTTAGTGTAAATTAAGTTTTGATCGCTTCTCATATCATTCTAATCATAAATTTATTTATCCATTTCATATCCAGTCTACCAAATTAATATCACGTTCAGTATTCCAGCCTGTTTGTGCAAATATTGTTACTTTTGTCGCATGTCGAATAAAATTGACGCGAAAAGTGGATAGAGTGGTTCGGCTCTAATTGAGATTGAGCCCTTCAGGGATTATGGCCGCGACTGTACCTATATAAACCAATCTATGCGCGAGTACAGTCGTGGTAATAAGCCCCTCATTAGTCGGTGTTGTTGGGAACATTGGGGTGAGTTGATAAAGGTCTCTTTCCAACGTCATCTCATTCTAACGATAGTTACAACACATAATAAAAAAAAAACTTCAATTGCATGTTTTGAGATGGTTGGTATCTGAATCAGTAGGATATTGTATATTTAAAAAAAATATAATATACAGAAAAATACATAAGTATTCCTAGTTAGTATATATTAGTACATACGCAAATATCACAAACACAAACGCATTCGAATGTCTTCCAAATTTTTTCAGCAGAAAAATCGAAGTTGCGACCCATATTTACAGCAAGTGAGATCTCCTTCTACTAAGCTTAGTGTGCGTTGGCCCTGTAAGTTTTATACCAGCTATTGACAGGCAACACTCGATGGTCGGGGCCAACCATGGGCCGTGACTATAGAACAAGGGAAGACAAGTGCGTTTTAAGTCGACATACCCTGCTGTCACCCCAGGAGGTGGACGATGCATGAGGATCACCCGTTCTATAAAAAAGACAACACTTAATATTTGGTTCGCATTCCCATCTACTGGAAGAGTCAGTTGTCGTGTCTGCAATCTTTATGATCTCTATCAAGTAATTATTGAGCAGTTTGTCATGATGTCTCTTAAATTGTTCAAAGGGATCCGCGGCCATTATTATCAAACTAAAATGACAGATATAGAATATTCGTTTTAATATAACATAACATACCTCCACGCTTGTTTTTCTCCGTAGAGTTAGGCAGAGGTGTACTAATTACGTCCATACTTCGTCGGTATGTTTAGGTCTCATGCAATAGGGGTTGAGCCTAGTGCCATTAAGGGGGCACAAACCTGAACTCCGAGCTGCTAATAAGAATTTCATAGAAAGACCCAATAGCACTGCTCGACCCGGGAATCGAACCCTGGACCTCTAGCGTAGCAGTCGCGCTTGACTAATACGCGCCACTAGACTAATGAGGTTACCCATAAGGTTACAGGTCGCTAAATTTGTTTAGAAAAAAACGTAGAACTGCCTCATTAATCTGTGCGACTGCTACGCTAGAGGCCCTGGGTTCGGTTACCAGGCCGAGCAGTATTATTTTCTTTTTTCTATTATTTTTAGGTTTATTCTTTTAACTCCCATAAATATGTCTGCGATATGAGGAATTAGCAATGTTTTTTACTTAAAAAACTTGTTCGAGTTACATTGTAAAAATAATACATAGGTACTTAATAGTCGTGCAAGAGCGTGTCAATGCCATTAAAAAACAATTAAAAAACAAATGACAAATAAAATTATGACATCATCATGAAAACATTCCATTTACAAATTCGTGACGCTTTGAATGTTTCACTTGCCAATTGTTTTGACTCAATTGCCATGAAAAGAAAAACCAAAAAATACAATACAAAAAACATAATATAAAAAAAAAACAATACAGAGAGTTTACTTTGTCCGAAATAAGAAATAAAAAATAGATAAGAGTTAATTAGCATGCATACTTTGATCCCAATTTCCCAAATCCACTTGTATTAGTGGATTGTGGAATGCCTTTGATAATGTGTTATTTGTATGGGGAATGCTAGGGGGAATGAGATAAATTGGCGAACAACAAAGGTTTGTGAGATGAGTTTTGTTTAAGTGTACCTTTGTAAGCGGTATTTCTCTATATTTGTATATGAGACTAAAGAAAAGTTGAATGTGAAGCTATAGGTAAGTAATTAATTATTATGGTACCTACGCAAAGTCGTACGGCTAATTGACACATGAAAGGAAAACCCAAGTAAATTAGGTAGAAGTAAGAGTAGGTATGACGATAGATATTAACTTAATAAGTTAGAAGTAGTTAAATGATATTTATTACTGTAAATAGATCCTTTAAATCGAACCCAGAAGGGTTCGATCATCAGTTTGACTAAAGTGTTATTGGGATTTCTATGAAATTCGTTGTAGGCTAATTAGCGAATTGGGTTAGTTGTGAATACATAAATGTTTGTTCAATTATTTTATTTGAGTTGCTCTAGGGTAGTGAAATTCGCGGAAGAACAACAACTCGCTCGCCCCAAAAAAAGTGGTGGGGTAAAACCCCCCACCCCAACCATGGGTGGAGTTCGACACGCACCGTCGCCTTCCCCGGGCGGCGGAATTCTATGAGGATTTCCACACCATAAAACTACTAAATTAAATATTTAAAAAAAACCTTCGACAATTGCTTTATATCTCGACTGATTTTCATCAACTTATAACATCCTGTAATTTTTGCGTCGAGGGTTAAAAAAGTGATGTAATGTAGCCTAATTTGATATGGTATCATATTGATCCTTGGGTACAAGATAAGTGACTAGGTCTGTCACCTAAATACGCTGTAATAAGCAGTTTCCGGCTCAACTCGTTACTAAGCGGCGTCTGCAGGAAGTTTATATACAGAGAACTGAGAGAGCACACATAATAAATACGTTCATAATTTCACTAGATATAACAGTAAATGTTAACCACATTTCCTTGGAGTAGGCTCTAATTACATGGTCTTACATGATTTAATTTGAGGCTCAAAGCCGAGGACAGGTTGAAATGGCGCATATTAGAAGAGACCTTTTTTATAGTACAGTCACCAGCAGGTCAATGTATACAAAACTGACAAATTTCTCCGAATAATTTTAAACCTTAAATTGTTGAACATAAAGTTCAAAATCATACATATATTGTCACGCCTGTCTCCCATGGGGGTAGGCAGAGACTATAGATTTCCACTCGCTACGATCCTGGCATACTACTTTCGCTTCATCTACATTAATTAATCTCTTCATGCATGACCGTCGGCTTAGGGTGCTCGGAACCTGGCTTTTTTAAGAACATCCGCAATTTGGTTGCGGTACGTTCGTCAACCTGCCAACTCGTCCATCCATACTCACCATATATACTTGTTTTGTCAGTCTCCGTACATCCATTCTCTCTACATGACCAAACCATCTTAACATACCTTTCTCAATCCTTGTTACTACATCTTTTTTCACTCCACAACGCTCCCTTATCACATTGTTTCTCACTCTATCTTTTAGCGTAACACCACACATACTTCTCAAAATAAACTGAGAAAATTTGACATTATGTGGTAACTTGCTGGCCACCGTCCCTACGAAAAACAATCTTGGAACGTCTGCCACTACTAGGATAGGCGGCAAGGTACCTATATCGAATAAGTACCTAGCAACTGAAAACCGCGTGCCTTTCTTTAGCCTATAGAGCCATTGGATTCGTGATAACACTCAAATATCCAGTGTTAACTAAGTAGATCCTTTCAAAGTATGAGGCCTTGTGCCTTAAATCCTGCTCGAGGATATTAGGGGAGGCCTACGTCATACAGTCGACTGATATACAGGGAGGAAGGGACATCGACGCACAAACGCTTACCATGATTTCAGTTCTTGATTCTGGACCGCTTTGAATTGATTTTCTTCGTCGGTTATTTATAAAAAAACTGCTTTTTCTTACAAAATTGCAATACCTACACGGTCAAAATGTATGAAACAGCTGTTATTTTTTTTAAATAACCGACGAAATATTTAATTGCAAATGGGTCCAGGAATATTGAACTGAATTCATGTATGATAATCCGTGAAAGTTGCAGTTGCGGATTCTTGTTAGGAATATACGACAACAGTTTGTAGTAGCCAATAAACTTAAAAATTAGACTATCTTTGCAGATCAGTACTGCCCAGATATTGTAAAACTGGAGGCCGAACCCCAGTAAAAGTGAGGTAGTAGTTAAATAACACAAATTTTAATATTTTTAATACTATAGGTACCTACCTACCTACTAGGTTTAAGTACCATTACTCTAACTTTTTAAATTTGGTAGTAGCTTAGTTTTCTAGGCGTTCAATTTTTACCGGACCTTTTTAAGTTATCAAGTTAAATACGTATTTATTGATCTACGCCATATTGATAAAGCTGGGAATATAAAAGTCAATAACGATTCCATTTTTGAATTTGACATCTATATTTTCCCTTCACTATTATTTGCTTTATAATCTAAACCTCCTGATAATGTTTGTTTAATACAAAGGTTCAATAAAAACAGTGGAATCGGTCTTTATAACGTGCCTAAGCACATTGCGTACACCTGAATAAGCGCTTATCATCGGGCGAAAGTCGACACATAATTCAATCCAATTCTACCTTAAAGTAATACAAGTTTTAAATATTATGAATATAACAATATTCTCAAAATCACTTTTTTGGGCTCGGGGCCCAAATTTTTTTTAAAATATTAACGTACAGACACAGAATCTTTACGATTATATAATTTATTACTTAATGAACTAGTTATTAAAAGGAAAAATAATGGCGTCACTGAGTATACATTCCTTGGGTATTTCGATTTAGAAATAATAATTTTCCCTTCCTTAGACTGACCACAGCAGGCGTAGCTTAACTTATTCTATTGATTCTGATATTATTTTGTTGTTGTTGTTGTTATTTTAAGAATAATTTAAAGAACAACGTCAATTTTCCATTAAACCGTTGGTTAAAAAACGTAATTCATTAATGTTAATCGGTATTTTATTTTCTTTTTAGATATCCGTGCATCCTTTACCTAACCCTTCAAATACAGACACTTAGAAAACAGCTGTGATGTTAGGCATTTCTTCTTATATCGATAAAACAGTAACCTTGTAAGCATAACGCATGCTTGCTGTAATATATGCGCTCAGTTGTTAGTGTTGTTACACAATTGAGGCAATCATACGAGATTTAAATCGGCCCACATTCGACCCTCTTGTTATATTGTAAGATCTAGCCAAAGGAAATTCAAATAGAGCTTGATGTTCCCAATTTTATATTTCAAACTGTTGGCTTGGATCACTATTTTATCTTTTTTTTTGAGGTTGGTTATCCTGCGATATAGGAGAAAATCCTAGCGTATTACGAGAAGCTACCAAGGCTTGGTAGCCTTAGTTAGTGGATGGACGACCATTCTTATCATATTCAAGACGTGCTTTAGAGAGTGGGTAAGTAAAGTCCGTGTTATCGTATGAACACCTATTCAATTTCTATTAACATAGGTTTAAGTTAAATACTGACAATAGCTGTGCCATGCCGTATAAACCGCATTGCCCTGCTCCTTACGGTCGTAGCGCGATGTTATATAGAATGTAGCCTTTCTCGATAAATGGGCTATTCAATATAAAAATATTAATTCAATTCGAACCAGTAATGAGGTTAGAACAACCAAACAAAAAAACTGTTCAGCTTAATATTAAATATAGTATCCATAATATTACAATAGATAGTGTAAGC
Organism: Subacronicta megacephala; assembly: GCA_958496365.1. Lineage (NCBI taxonomy): Eukaryota > Metazoa > Arthropoda > Insecta > Lepidoptera > Noctuidae > Subacronicta > Subacronicta megacephala. The sequence continues at coordinate 9,870,595 of OY292529.1, read as the reverse complement.
CCAAGAATCGCCTGACATCACTCTATCCTTAGGATATCGGTATTCTCAGGAATAGAGTTGGGGAAGGCTAATGGACGTCAATCTGTGTAAAATAGTGACATTCAGTCAGGAGGAGGAAAAGGGTTAGGATAATGCTAAAAACGGCCCCATCATAATCAACCCATTACATTGTCCCACTGCTGGGCGCTGGGTCTCCTCTCAGTACGAGTGATTAGGCTATAGTCCGCCACGCTAGCCTACTGCGGGTTGGCAGACTTCACACACCGTCAAGAAAATCTCTCAGGCATGCAGGTATCCTCACGATGTTTTCCTTCACCGTTTAAGCGCGTGATAATTAATTATTAATACGCACAAGACTTCGAAAAGTCAGAGGTGCATACCTTGGACTCGAGACCTTTGACTTGGCAGTCCAATGGTCATATCACTTGGGTATCACTGCACGGCCCCATGTAGTTTCTTAAATCTTGTACGTCGTGCTTGGGACCACTAGACTAACGAGGCAGTCTTTAAAATATCTATTTACAGAAATAAATATAATTCATCATTTACACCCTCGGGGTTTCTTTCTAGTATGTAGGTAATGTTGGTAAAACATTACGTAAGTAAGTCTTTATTGATATGTGTTTATGGTTGGAGGAAAATTTAGACTTAAATTGAGGCAAAGACGATGGATGATTCAATCACATCTAGGTTCTTTTTCCTTATTTTACTGGTTTCTGATACCTACTTTAATTAATTATAATAATCTGTCTAACATTAAAATATACTTTTAATGTTAGACATTGGAATAATACTTTTTTGCTATGGTTCTAAGTCTTTGCGGGAAACATCTGTAATAATTAGGTGCATCTGTAGTAATTACATACCATCAAGCCTGTATTCTCCGAAAGTTTAAGCAGAGGGACACCAGCGTAAACCCACAGTTTGCTAGTGTGTTTAGGTCCCATGTAATAGGGGCGGGGGAGGCTAAAACTTAATCAGACTGCTCAAACTTAGGACCTCTAGTGTGGCAGTCGCGCTTAAAACCATTAGACTAATGAGGCAGTAAACTTATATTTTAAATCGTTTTAATTTATAATTTATCATCGTCAAATTAAGGGTTAACCCATAGTGTCGTTATAAAAATCTCTCTCTTATACCTGTACGTATATTTAGCTACATAATTACCCAGCGTCACTCATTATCAGTAATCTTTACACGTAAAAAGTTCTTTGGAAGACGTTCCCTGGCCTTGATTTTTTGTGACGGTATCTTTAACCCATAAAAAAAGTTTCCCCGAAAATAGAGCAATGACGTCTATTTATTACACAAAGACGGAAATAATTACTTCTAAATGGATTTCCTTCAACACTGTCCTACAGATTTGTTGTTGAATGTTGATTAAAAAGATAGAAGGTTGATTTTTGGTCACGGGTAGGATTGGTCGCGGTAAATGTCACTGGTCCCATGACTGTGGAAAGGTAAAACAAGTGCGGTTTTTTAGTCATCATGAGTCCGAGATACCCTGCCGCTTCTCTGGTTGCAGACAATCCATTAGAGAGACGACCTCTGAGTAGCTAAAACAAACTCAGAGAAACATGTACTCTTTTAAAGTCCAGAGTATTATCAGATATGTAAGATTTACAATGTAGGGCAAAATCTGAACCAGCCTTTTGAAGAAAGAGCCATAGCAGCTTTGAATTGGCCTGTGCTAGTTGACGCCACGGATACCTACATCAGTAATCGCGTAGCTCAACCATTATTTAGGGAACTCAACCACCAGTCACAAGACGATATCAGATCAACAGGACATTTGCGTAAGTCACATGAAATACTCAAAGCTGTCAGATGACGCTTTCAGAAAACAATTCCGAATTTTGCATACATTAAGACTCGGCAAAAAACACCTGCGATACCCTATATAGGTATATGTAAGTACATAGTCAAACAAGAAATACTACAACCAGTTCTGGTTACTGCCCTCAAGTGCAAGTACAACTTGTTGGTACTTGACCGGGTTTTTTGTTTAATTCGGCGTTTGTGTGAACTGATTTGTGTGCCGACCGTCTCTACATTCAGTTTTTTTTTTACGACGTCGTTAATAAGTTTCCAAGAAGCACAGGTAGGGGCTGCGTGAAGGAATCCTTAACAATTATCTATAAAGTATCGATATTCGTTAGTTCAATGAACGCGGGACCACTTTTTTGTTCGATGTCTCGTCTCGGCGTCTTGCATAATTTTATGTGAATCTGGAACGAATTGCAAGCTGCATTTTGTGTTTGACTTTACGAGAGCTTTATTATGAGAAGCTAGCTGATCTGATAGATGTTGACCAGTCAAAAAATCTATCTAATCTAATCATGTTATTATTAATAATGTTATACAAGTTAGTATAAAGAAAATTAATTCATTAATAATTATGTTGTTAACATGCCTACCTCAATCTATCTATATATATAAAAGGCAATGTCCCGACTGACATATCATCGCCCAGCCGAAACCACAAATGATAGGAGTTTGAAATTTTGTGAGGATATTGCTTTTATACTCTAGGCGTCATTTAAGAAAGGATTTTTCGAAATTCATCCCCAAAAGGGGTGAAATGGGGGTTTAAAGTTTGTATGAAACTCTGTCATTTTTTATTTGAATTGAATGAAATTTGGTATTTAACCTTTAAATATAAAATAATAAAATACGTTATCAATATATTTTTTAATTTCATCCCTTAAATGGGTAAAAAGGGGTGTTAAAGTTTGTATGGACTTTTTTTTGTTTATTATCAAAATTACTTGAAATTCAATATTTAAGCTCTTCAACATAATTAAAGAAATACGTGTTTTTGGATTTTTTTAATTTCATCCCTTAAATGGGTAAAAAGGGGTGTTAAAGTTTATATGGAAAATATTTTTTTATTATCAAAATTACTTGATATTTAATATTTGTGCTCTTCAATACAATTAAAGAAATACGTATTTTTGGATTTTTTTAATTTCATCCCTTAAATGGGTAAAAAGGGGTGTTAAAGTTTGTATGAAAATACATTATTTATTATCAAAATCAAAATTACTTGGGCTTAAGTAAAATTAAGTAAACTCTTCATTATAATGAAAGAAACACGTATTTTTTACGTTTATTATCGTGATTGAACTTATGCATTTAAACTATACAATACAATTAAAGCAACAACATTTCAATTTCAATTTCACCCCTTAGCCGCGTGAAAAGAGTTACTTACTGCCCCTATATAGTGCAATTAAAGAAATCTGGCATTTGTATTAACACCTAATTCTTATTATTACCTTTAAAACGGAATACTTTATGCATTACGTTCAAAATAAATAAATACGAGAATCACAATATTCGAAAATTATATCAAAGTTGCACATATTATTATTTATTCAACCATTTTGTGTCACGTACTTACTTTTGGCTAAAATACAAAGTAATCGGGGCATTGCTTTAGCTGTAGCTGCATCTGGAATGACACCTCTTTTTGTGGTAAGGTGGGAAAGCGGCTCACTCTGCCTTTAAGACTTCCGCTTAGTCTTATTCGTGTCGAAACTCCGTTGTGCAATAATATCTTAGCAGAGTGACATGGCTCAAATTTTCCGAAATCGCAGATTTATCGTGTGGAATGAGATAACCAAGGCACACAAAGGTGGAAGCACATACTAGATTCTTAAAGATGTCAGAGGCAGCAATAGAGCGATTGGTGGAGTTCCTGTGTTGCAGGCGGGGGAATGCCGTCAGATTCTGTTATACCTAGAGAAACCCGAGCAGACGAAATCAGAGCATCCTTAATCATCGTCATACCTATAGCCATACCATACATAAAATGAATATGAGAGATACGGTTCTTGGAAAGTTTTCAGAGCTTTACTTAAAATAGGAAATGCGGATTATCGCGAATGCGAAAGGAAAATATGTATACCATCTCTGCTGAATACTGACAGGTGACAGGTGGCTACGATACTTCTAATAGTTAAAGTGTAACCTGATCTTTCTAACATAGAAGTTTATAGATTGGCTGTGTAAACGTGCAATACTAACTCCGAAAAACAACAGTGCAGCTGCTATTAATTACATACTTCTTAAGTCGTTGGAGGGCTCAGAAATTGAATTGGTCTTTGGTCTATCGATTCAGTGCTACAAGCGGATGAAGCAATTTACTATCATGTAGAGTTCCTTAACAGTGTTAACCTTCCTTAGGACACCTGTAATTATGCTGCGTCTCATTAAACGATTTAAACTATGTAATGGGACTAGACTGCGAGTAACCGCATTGCACAAAAATATCACAGAGCCACTGTGATAACTGGATGTATTCGGGGGAATCACTTTTCCTACCTCAAATACCACTGATATCATCCGACTATGTTTTATAGTACGATTTCTGCTTTGCAATGCCCATTAAAATAATCCAGGGTGAGTCATTAAGGGTGGCAGGCATAGATTTAAGAGAACATGGCTTCCTTCATGAGCAATTCTACGTTGCCTGTTACAGAGTCCGTACTAATAGCAGTCTGGTCATTTTGACACTAGACAGAAAAAGCACCAATAAGCAAAGTGGTTTACAACTCTTTGTACCTCCCCGTGGAAATCGATCCTACGAGACCTCCAGAATGATAGACCATCGCTCTAGCTATTAGAACACGAATGCCGCTCATTTAATAACAAATATAGGTACTTACATGTTATTTTGGAAAAACCTAAACCGACAAAATCGTGTTGTCCACGCGGGCGAAGCTGCGGGCGGAAAGCTAGTTATTTTATATTTAGCCATAAAACGAACAGTAGAAAAAAATCGGTCTCTCTTGCTCTAATGACAGGAAAATGACAACCTGACCTGATGACCTACATAATTATATCCAGTGATCATTACGAGGCACGTGGCTTAATAATACTCTTACGCAGAATTGATGACCAAAATTTGAGCTTACCTTGCCGCGGTCAGTCAATGGATCGGAAAACTTCGAAGAGAACGTTCCAGTTGATCATATAAACATTTGTGAGAATCGTTAGTGTTAGTAAATTGTAAGTTGTAATATGTTCGAAAAGCCTGAATTTTCTGCTTTGTTTATCCTAAGTTCCAACCCCAGCTGTTTCGTGTCTAGGTTTCCACCAAAATTTAAATAATCTTGAATCCACCCTAACATAGTTGTGATGGTAGGGATGATGATTATTTATTCATTAAGTAAAGTTCAAATAAATTTTAGCTTTTTTCAGAATTACAATACCTACATTGCTATCGACACACCTCCGTCACATTGCTACGTAGAACTTAGAGATAACACTATACCAGGTTCAAGTTCAAATGTTTTTATTTCAAATTAGTTGTTACAAGCATTTATGATACGTTATGATTCATAATTTTATTCTAATATGTTTGTGTACTTACTTTATTAAAATATTTCAGTATAAATTAGTAATACTCAAAACTTAATCCTAATTATACAACGTAATATGATAAGAAAGCAAATTAAACTCTTTCAGCCGTCAACGCCTATAACCATTTTATATAATCTAGTAAATTTGATGGATTCTGTATCATAGACGCCCATTAGCTAGTTAAAGGTGATGTCAAACTGCTTGAGCGCTCTGAACACGATTTACCAGGTATAGTGCACTTGCATGCAACTACAGAGCGTTCAAGCAGTTTGCCTATATCTCTACACTTATTGCTATTCAATTAGGATATTTCTATCATTAAATATCAAATAGCTTATCTGTGTTTTTTTCACTGTTGACTGACTGGAAAGCAATCAAGGTCCAATAGAGATATTGTTAATCTTATTATTAAGATTATAGATGTTATGTCTAAACAATCAGGTGCCATTAAATAGAGTTCTAGATTGTTTAGCTAGCTGCTGATCTACAAGAAGGCTTAATTTATGTTGTAATTCTCCTTCATGCTTGTATGAACTATTGTAGTGATATTTTATATTGTATAAAATAATATCAGTTGATTGATCCAAATAATTATGTAGGAACTTGATTAGGATTTGATATCTTATCCACGTATCAATTTATTATGACCGTTGATAGTCATGAGCAATCTAGGTGATCTATGGCTGAATCGGGAATGTATTTAAATATAGAATTTAGATTCAACATGTCTAGAATATGTCGGATGAACAGTTCAACTTTTATTATACGTCTTTATTTCAGTCATTGTCTTGCTAAAGGAAGCTACTGTCATCTATCCTATGCAATGCAGTTACTAGGCAAATGTTTTTGAGCGAGTAAAAGCTTTTGTTTCTGCGGCAATAGGTAAGTTATTGGAAATCGTGATTCCAGCAGCGTGGACCTGGACAATCTAGTGTCATTTAAAATTGAGTTACTAGCTTTTTCCCGCAACTTCTTTCGTCAATAAAACAAATCCGCAATCGGGGATAAGTAAGGAATTCCTGCATGGCAACATCAGTTCATACAATCTCACAATCTAGCTAATTATTCCTGTTTAAAAAGATAGGTTTCATTCCAAGTTTAAATTTGCCACAAAAGCGGGAACTGTTTGTCATAAAATTAGCACGCATAATTACTACTCCATAATATTTGTAATACTCGTGCCACTAATGAGCTGGCAGACGTCCAGCCAAAGCCCTTGGAGACTGAAGGCCCCAAACACGTTTACAACATGTTTGAATAATAGTGGCCAAAATTTAAAAGTAACTTTATTATATGCGAGATTTTCGATGTTAAGATGTCACAAATCGCTACGATATAAAAGAAGGAAGGAGTTTATATAACAGAATATAAGTAGTTTATGGCTAATTAAACCAACAAAATTGTCCGTCTAACGCAACAGCAGATCGAAAAATTATTGAAACTCCTTTAAAAAGTAGCAAACTTCTTCAATAGGAGAGGTTCTCAAAAAAGGTAAAGTGCGTGGTACTCGCCACCGGCGCTTGTGTAGGTACACTAAGATACATGAAAGTGGAAGAAGCAAAGAAGTTTGTAAGAATCGTAGTAAGTGGCGCTCTGCAGTTTTTGTCTACCTTTGCGGAAAAAAGGCGTAGGTAACGGAACGACGGAATTCTCGGTAGCCTTTCAATTCTTAAAACTCATGACATCAGACTATGTAACAACAGTTTTATGACTTGACATATCAGATCTCCCGATCAGTAATAAGTTTAAAATAAATTCAAATAAAGATTTCCTGCCGACGACGTTTCCTGAATTCCTAATATATTTGGAACGATCGATGCTTAGATCTTAAGATAACATTATATTTGGGTGATCGTGATTTTCCTTCAATTTTGCATATTGGCGTCCATTGTCTGTATAGACAAGTACGTCATATTCAGTCATAAGTGAACGATGTTCTAAGTGTTATAACGTGACATCAGCTGTTACAAGAATTGGATCTACATATTCGGAAAGTCAAATCTGGGCGCATATATTGCTAATGCTGGTTTTGATTTAAAAATTTGGATAAACGATAATTTAGTACTTACCTACAAGTTCAAACATCATAGGCCTTATGAGGACATTTATGTGTAAGGTTCAAATATTAATAGAAGGAATTGGAAAGATTTGTTTGTTATCGATAAACTCTAAAAATATAAATTATTCTTTCACCATAAGAAAGGGGTAACCGAGATCATATGGAGGTGGGCGGGCGAACCCGCAGTTAACTCTTTACTTTTGTATGTAAAATAGTGTCTTGAAGCATTTCAATGATTATAGTTTTAAAGTAACCTTGTGTTACCCTATGGAGAATATGTATGAACCTCATTAATTCTAAAATGTCGTTATTTCAGTAATTATATCAATAAATACGAATTCAGGAGCAAATAGTGCATATTTTTGGATATTATTTGGAAAACATTCTAGCGAACTGTGACGACAAATCGCCGATGCTAAGTTTAGCTTGTTTCTGTGTTACGGAAGGTATGACCACGTGCCGTTTTAAAATATTTTCCTTAAAATGAGCCCCGGAATTATTACGTAGGACACCGAACTTTGGGAAGTAATTTTCGTAATGAATTTACTTATGGGGAATTATTGAAATGGATTTTGATTACTATCTAATTCGCTAAATCTGTATACTCTTAGGTATATAGTAATTTTGTTATCATGCAATAAGTTTTCAATAATTTTATCAGTTTCACAAACAGAATGTGAGATGGTTTTATGCTGAGGCATTTATTTTATTTGCTCAAAATACCTCGGTATATCCCCATGTAAAAATTCAGCATTACGGCATACGGGTCGCTTTCTGGTTAAATTCCCATTCGAAAATATTTGATCTAAGACTGTCATTTTTGTTTGTACTTAAACGCATCGATACTGGAGAAAATTTTAGTGTGTTGTTAAACAAATCAATTATATTATCTTTTAACAAAAATTGTTGGTGGTTTGAATTTGTTTGGATCTTTTATTTTCTTCACCGACCTTCAGAAACCGTTTTTGGATTTTTATTCTATTCGCATTTCTTTATTATGATTTGAAAGCGGTTTTACTTTTTTGTTATATTTGTTTTCAACATTTTGCGTGGTGAGTACTTCAAAGTATGTACCTACAAGGTTTTACCAACGTGTGTGATGTCATAGTATTTAGAACGGTTCATGTTATTGTTTTTCAAAACTTAGTAATCTTTACACATATAACAGCGTTCTAGGCTAACTAACAAAAAAAGTACAACCTTTTTTGAAGTCAATTAAAAACGAAACAGTACCTAGATCCTAGATCATTTCAGTCAATTTAAGCATTCATATTACACAGTTGCAATAAAACCAAAGCAATGTAAGCGCAATCAACTTTTAGGAATCTCGAGGGAATGGCAAATTACCGCTTGGAATCTGAAAAATAGTTTGCTCATCGAGAATGTAGAGTCCATTCTAATGTTGACTTAATTTATATCTGGATAAAGTTCACTGTTAATAAGCAAGTTGTTTGTTAGACTGGTTGTGGTCTTGCCTTTTAGTAGTCTGTGTTATGTCTGCTAGAAACTGGTCGTCATTAATTAAATTCTTACCCTACTTAAGAGGAATGCTATGCAATATGCATGTTTAGGAGAAAATAGCGATGTAGGTCACAATTATTTATGTATTTACTTAAGGCTAAACGAAATGAATATCGCGCTAAAATACGTGCGACATTAATTTTATTTGTGTTCTTTTTAATAGAGGATTCGGCCAAAGTTGTCAATTTACACCATAATCTTCTACGATAACGATTTTAAAACAAAAGTTTTAATTCATTGTGAATAAGTTATTGTTAATGTCGCTATTTCTATTGCCATGGATTGAGAATGTGTTTTAGACGAACAAATGCAAAAAAACCATAAAAAAAAATTGCGCCCAAGGCTGAACGTTTCGCTTTAAGGTTCTTTGACAAAGAAGATTTGTACATAATAGGTCACGTACATTATAAAGCCAGTTTACTTCTTCAATGAAGAGAGACCACAGCGTGCAAAAAATATACAAAGCAATTAAAACTAATATTATGTTATTGGGAAATAAGCAATACAGTTAAAGGGATAAGTACCTACACGTATTCGTTATTAAGAATGACTAAAAATTAAATTATCTAATGTTAATATAAATAATGTTTTTTAATTAGTTACAATCCCACTGCTAGACCCGTGTCCAGACGTAGGATTTTTATGTATTAATTGAGATACATAAAAATCTCAATTAGTAAATAATATAATAATTAGTAAGTAATCATCACAAATGCCAAACATATTGGACTCTAATTGTCTTTACACCGACTCTTTCTATTAAATTTTTCCACTGTAAACCACTTGCGGACAACTTCAGACGCGCAGTTATTTCGAACAAACTAGCTGGATATTTAAAATGCAAGCTTACCGTCAGTCCCTATTTGATCTTCAGACTAATCTCGTCACCCTAAGCTAATAAGATAAAATAAGATTTTGATGCCAGAGAGCTCTTTGCTAAAGAAAATCGTAGAGTAAAAGAGGACTCACGTTAAAGTTGTGTTCTTATTTCTTTAAGATTTATTTTTCCTGTTGCTGTAATAGGGTTAACTATTTATATATAAGATTAGTCAGAAACTGTTTATCAAGCCAAAGGATTTTGGCTTCAAGGCCACTTATAGTGGCCATGAAGTGCAATTATTTAATTATAAAGTTTTCTTGGGTGGTAACATTGTATTTTATTTATTTATTTATTTATTTATTTACACAGCATGGAAGACTTACAGCATATTAGGACACTTTACATTCTTGAACAGTAATCTGACAGCTAATAACAAGTCTTCGCTTATAGAACCAGAACATTAAAAAGAACAATGAACTTTTGCTTACTATGAAAACGAAAGTAAACTTTAGACTAAGTACACTACACTCTTACGTTACGTACAAATACTACTTTACACTATGGTATTTGAAAAAATCAAGACTTAGGCACCCCCTAGCCGCAACTATACTGGTGTTAAAAACATCGAAATCGCACTGTTTACACAAGTTGTTGAAATTTCTGCTCGCCCGCACAATATAAGAGTTTTTCCTATAATTTGAGGAAGCAAACGGTACGCAAATAGGTGGATTAAGTCGGGTCCTTGAAGGTATATTAAAACTGAATTTAGATACAAGGTCCGGGCAGTCGATGTCATTTTTGAAGATCTTAAGCAGAAAGACGCAGTCTGAAATCTCACGACGAGTTGCCAGAGGTAACAAGTGATACTTTTTACAAAGTTGGAGGTATTGTTCGGAATTATATGGAGTTTTCTGATGGAAACACAAAAATTTAATAAACCTTTTTTGAATATTTTCAATTCGTTCGATATATTTTTGATAACAAGGATTCCAAATTTCTGATGCGTATTCTAGCTGACTTCTAACAAAGGTACAGTAAAGAATTTTTAAAGTTTTGACATTTTTAAAAGATTTAGAGAGCCGGGTAATAAATCCTAATGCTTTGGTCGCTTTAGATATGATTGTGTCCACGTGAGTTTCAAACAAAAGTTTACAGTCATGGTGTACACCCAAATCGCGGATAGAACTAACTCTAGGTAAAGGTAGACCACCGAAATTATAGCTCGTTACAATTACCGAACGCTTGCGTGAATACGTCACCACCGAACATTTAGCTGGATTAAGGTCCAACTTACTTCTCCGACAGTATTCCTCTAAACGCCCTAGGTCTGCCTGTAGTTGACGCATATCATCGGTAGATGTTATTGTTGCATAAATTTTCATATCATCAGCAAAACATAGAAGTTTAGATGATACCAGACATGAGTCAATGTCATTAATATATGCAACAAACAGTAATGGCCCAATCAAGGAGCCCTGAGGACATCCGCTAGGGACAGGAACCCAGCTTGAAATATAATTGTTTAGTACTACGGCCTGGGACCTGTTTTCTAAGTACGAGGAAAACCACCTAAGTAAGTCACCGCGAATACCCATGGCATTTAATCTTAAAAGTAAAATGTTATGATCTATCCTGTCAAAAGCCTTACTATAGTCTGTATAGACTACATCAACTTGCTCACCCCTATCCATAGCCTCTGTTATGTAGTCGTTCAGTAAGACAAGGTTTGTGACAGTGGATTTACCTTTCAGGAAACCATGCTGAAATGGACTGAATGAGTTCCTAAGAGCAGAATACACTTGATTATAGACAACCCTTTCGAAGATTTTAGCTAAAAGACATAATTTAGATATTGGCCTATAATTCGTAATTTCAGTTTTGGCCCCTTTTTTATGGATAGGCGATATAAAAGCTGACTTCCATAGTTTAGGAACTACACAGGAATATAATGACTTTTTAAACAATAAAGACACGGGATAAGCAAGTGAAGAAGCACATCTTTTTAGTAAGTGAGGCGATATATTATCCGGGCCTGCTGCTTTTGTTGTGTCTAATCCAAGGAGCAAATTACGTACGGTCTCGCTGTTTATTGTTACGTTAGAAATATCAGAGATTACAGGTACTATAGGAGGAGAGGGAGAATTAGTGACAGATGTGTTATTCGCAGGATCAAGAAAATTAGACAAAAAATATGCAGAGAATGCTTCACATATTGACTCACCCGTTATCAGTGTTTGATTTTTATAGGATAAGGTGCCAGGGATCGCATTCGTATTATGTCTCTTTTTAACAAATGTCCAAAAATATTTTGGATTCGTTTTAATTGAGTCCTCAGTTATTTTTAAGTAGGACTCATAACACTCAGACTCTAAAGATTTGACCCTTTCACGTAGAAGTTTGAATGTTAATTCATCCGATTTATTACCGTAAATTTTAAACTTTTTGAAATATTTGTATTTTTCTTTAATACATCTAATAAGTGATGAGCTATACCAAACCGGGTAAGACTTATTTTGGGATTTCTTTTGCGGTATGTTTTTTACTTGTAGGTCAGACAATAAACGATTAAAAAAGTTCACACACTCATCAATTGTACGACTTGAAAACTCATTTTCCCAATCCATCAGCCGAATACTTTTGTTGATTGAGTCATAATCACCTTTATCAAACAGGTATCGCGTACGTGGTGCGCACTCTAACACAGTTTTTTCAAAAAAATCAACATTAACTAATAGCGCCGGATGGTAGGTGTCAATAGGCACTAACGGGTCAGAGCATTCAGAAACAGTAACTATATTATTAGAAAGTACTAAATCTAAAATTTTCCCGTGCCCGTTAATAACGTGATTATATTGATGTAAGGTTAACGCACTCAATTCATCGGTAAACGAATATTCATCGTGACTATTAATGTTTGATGGGACTAAAAAAATATTGTCGGCGGTATTGTCAAATGTTTTGCTGCTGAGCAGTAGTAAGCTAGCTTGCTAGCTTCGATTGTGTTGTCCGGTAAGGAGGATAATGTAGTGTTTAGTATTGGGAAAATGAAACTTAAAAACCTGAATACAACTCTCTATATCATAATGCGCCTGCCAGGCTCACACTTAGGCGCTACGATATAATTTTGTCGTTATTTATCTCTTGCCCAAACAATGTCTGGAGACGAGAAATAGCGACGACTATAAGTATCATATCGCGGCTTAATTTTCCCAAAAAAAAAATATCTATTCAAACTACGATCAATGGTTTTGTTTCAAAATGTTCTCAATACTAGCTCTATACCTATTCCTTTTAAGTTTCTTTGTATTAGACTAGCTTTCCGCCCGCAGCTTCGCCCGCGTGGACAACACGATTTTGTCGGTTTAGGTTTTTCCAAAATAACATGTAAGTACCTATATTTGTTATTAAATGAGCGGCATTCGTGTTCTAATAGCTAGAGCGATGGTCTATCATTCTGGAGGTCTCGTAGGATCGATTTCCACGGGGAGGTACAAAGAGTTGTAAACCACTTTGCTTATTGGTGCTTTTTCTGTCTAGTGTCAAAATGACCAGACTGCTATTAGTACGGACTCTGTAACAGGCAACGTAGAATTGCTCATGAAGGAAGCCATGTTCTCTTAAATCTATGCCTGCCACCCTTAATGACTCACCCTGGATTATTTTAATGGGCATTGCAAAGCAGAAATCGTACTATAAAACATAGTCGGATGATATCAGTGGTATTTGAGGTAGGAAAAGTGATTCCCCCGAATACATCCAGTTATCACAGTGGCTCTGTGATATTTTTGTGCAATGCGGTTACTCGCAGTCTAGTCCCATTACATAGTTTAAATCGTTTAATGAGACGCAGCATAATTACAGGTGTCCTAAGGAAGGTTAACACTGTTAAGGAACTCTACATGATAGTAAATTGCTTCATCCGCTTGTAGCACTGAATCGATAGACCAAAGACCAATTCAATTTCTGAGCCCTCCAACGACTTAAGAAGTATGTAATTAATAGCAGCTGCACTGTTGTTTTTCGGAGTTAGTATTGCACGTTTACACAGCCAATCTATAAACTTCTATGTTAGAAAGATCAGGTTACACTTTAACTATTAGAAGTATCGTAGCCACCTGTCACCTGTCAGTATTCAGCAGAGATGGTATACATATTTTCCTTTCGCATTCGCGATAATCCGCATTTCCTATTTTAAGTAAAGCTCTGAAAACTTTCCAAGAACCGTATCTCTCATATTCATTTTATGTATGGTATGGCTATAGGTATGACGATGATTAAGGATGCTCTGATTTCGTCTGCTCGGGTTTCTCTAGGTATAACAGAATCTGACGGCATTCCCCCGCCTGCAACACAGGAACTCCACCAATCGCTCTATTGCTGCCTCTGACATCTTTAAGAATCTAGTATGTGCTTCCACCTTTGTGTGCCTTGGTTATCTCATTCCACACGATAAATCTGCGATTTCGGAAAATTTGAGCCATGTCACTCTGCTAAGATATTATTGCACAACGGAGTTTCGACACGAATAAGACTAAGCGGAAGTCTTAAAGGCAGAGTGAGCCGCTTTCCCACCTTACCACAAAAAGAGGTGTCATTCCAGATGCAGCTACAGCTAAAGCAATGCCCCGATTACTTTGTATTTTAGCCAAAAGTAAGTACGTGACACAAAATGGTTGAATAAATAATAATATGTGCAACTTTGATATAATTTTCGAATATTGTGATTCTCGTATTTATTTATTTTGAACGTAATGCATAAAGTATTCCGTTTTAAAGGTAATAATAAGAATTAGGTGTTAATACAAATGCCAGATTTCTTTAATTGCACTATATAGGGGCAGTAAGTAACTCTTTTCACGCGGCTAAGGGGTGAAATTGAAATTGAAATGTTGTTGCTTTAATTGTATTGTATAGTTTAAATGCATAAGTTCAATCACGATAATAAACGTAAAAAATACGTGTTTCTTTCATTATAATGAAGAGTTTACTTAATTTTACTTAAGCCCAAGTAATTTTGATTTTGATAATAAATAATGTATTTTCATACAAACTTTAACACCCCTTTTTACCCATTTAAGGGATGAAATTAAAAAAATCCAAAAATACGTATTTCTTTAATTGTATTGAAGAGCACAAATATTAAATATCAAGTAATTTTGATAATAAAAAAATATTTTCCATATAAACTTTAACACCCCTTTTTACCCATTTAAGGGATGAAATTAAAAAAATCCAAAAACACGTATTTCTTTAATTATGTTGAAGAGCTTAAATATTGAATTTCAAGTAATTTTGATAATAAACAAAAAAAAGTCCATACAAACTTTAACACCCCTTTTTACCCATTTAAGGGATGAAATTAAAAAATATATTGATAACGTATTTTATTATTTTATATTTAAAGGTTAAATACCAAATTTCATTCAATTCAAATAAAAAATGACAGAGTTTCATACAAACTTTAAACCCCCATTTCACCCCTTTTGGGGATGAATTTCGAAAAATCCTTTCTTAAATGACGCCTAGAGTATAAAAGCAATATCCTCACAAAATTTCAAACTCCTATCATTTGTGGTTTCGGCTGGGCGATGATATGTCAGTCGGGACATTGCCTTTTATATATATAGATAATTTCATACGCTTGACATTTTCTACAGTCTTGATAACAGAAATGATATCAAATGATAAAGTGATTATTTATATTAGTTTGATGAAGGCATGTAAATACTCGTCAAGTAAATTAGTAAGCCGTTTTTCCGGCGAGAACAAATATTTTGTTGGGGTATCCTGCGTGCTACATGATTACGTCTTACTTATATAATTATGTGTAGGTTAGTATAATCATTGCAATTTTGAACTGCCTTATTATTGGGTTTTCCTTTGAAATTTTCAGTAATAACTTGGACTTTGGGGTTGCACCCTATTACATAGGAATAACCATTCGGGGTATACATCTTTTTAAGCTACTTCAAAAAGGATCCTTTCATGTATTTAATCCATCGTTTCAAAAAGGTTCTCGAGTGGAGACCACGCTCTGAAAATCCACCTTCTCACCCTCTAACGACAAAGACAGACGTCCTGGTAAAGGTCGCTGGGAGTCGTTGGATGCAGGCGGCATATAACCGGTCGTAGGAACATAGGAAATGCGGAGCAATCTAGTTTAAAAAAAAGATAAACTTTGAAAAGTGTCTTTAAAGGTTTAATAGAAATAAATGTCACTTATCATAATATACTGGCACCGTTACTATTTTGCTCGCAATAATTATATTGCATGGCACACTTCCGAAGCTAGTTGTTGATTCAGTTCCGATTTCATTTACTACCTCTTTATCTCTTAAAACCACAGTATACAGACAACATGCAATTTGTGGAAGTGTGTCTGGAGTCCATTTCCTATTTACGAACACTGGTGGATGCCATTTCCTTAGTCTGTGGCGCAACGAGATAAGCAGGTTACCGCTCTTTCATTTCAGCTTATTTTTATGTTGCGCCGGAGTCTATGTTTGCATTTTATACGAACCGCGGCTGTTATTCAGATATTGAAGATTTAAAATATTGTACAATTTGTTCATAAGTTTTCTACCGACCATTTTACTGCTAGAGAAATAAAGGTATTTTCAAAGAATATATTAAAGATCTAAAGACGAAAGAATTTATAAGGGAAATAAAGAACCATTTTTCTGTATATGATCAATAACCAAAAGGTCGTAGTAGGAATTTTGGAATTATAATATCAACACCTTGACACGAATGAAAATTTACGATCAAACACTATCCAGGCAGAAGTTGTCAGAATCGATGAAGTTTTTGAATAAAGAAATGTATGAAAATCACATGAATACAAATATAAATAAATTTATTTTAATGTTCCACTTCATTCAACATTTACCTACAAGTCAGATTGCAAAACGTGAATCGGCAATCAGTTCAGCGATAACTACTATCGAAAATGATTATAATAGGTATAATACGCTGTAATTGAGCAATTAGTGGAGGTTAATTGTAGCAGAAAATGTTAATTTAAAAATTGTATTCATGAGGAATGATTAACCGAAGAGCTCTATTGGTCTCACCTCTAATGGGAATCGCATTACTATTACGCAGTTGAGCTCTTCGATAATAATTATAAAGCTCTACTGATTTCTTTAATAGCGGGTGAAATCGTTATATTTTAGACCCAAGTATTACTTCTTTTACCGGTTTCTCGTACGCACGACTATATGTATACTATATACGGGTATGTATATATAATATATACAATTTCAGTATAAGCTGATCTTGGATTGTACTCATAACCTTATAAAGTGAGAGGTCAACCGAAACAGGAATTTCATGTGTGTTAATCTAGTAATACTTGTTATGTAACATTTATAAATTTTGCACTGCACTCGATATGTAATATCAAATACGTTATTATGGTATACAGCGGCCATTAGCTAGCTATCTATCAGTAATTAATTAGTGTATTAATTAGTATCACCTGTCACGATTGAAATAAATGTTATCGTTATGATTTTGTATTTACTGTGTTAAATAAAACGTTGTTTATGTTGGTGGCTTTATTAATAAATAGAAGTGAGTCTTGTGTTTGTACAAAACTCATATTAAAAATAATTCCAATTTAACTAAACAATCCCTAAATTTATTCCAAAATTCTTACAAATATATCCTCATGTTTAGGTGTAAGTACTTCCACCATTTGTCGGTAGATATATCGTATGTTCTATATTAGGTGGTGAGCCTATTGCCAATAATCACAATTGGAACAAAATCTTAACTCTGAACTGCTACTGAGAATTTTAAAAGTAATTTGCTAGTAAAACTCGATACAACTCTGCTTAATCTAGAAACGGAATCCAATGCTTCATCGTGCTTTTTATCTTCCAGCTGTCGCTGTTATAGATCTAAGTAAAACTCTTTTGAGTAACCGACCTTCTTTGTAGCTGTGGCATGGATTTACTCTATAGCTGCAGCCTCGTCGCTTACGTCACAGCTGTCAAGCTGTCTTTCCCATCACTAGGAATCACCGTTGGCTATACAAAGGGTATCGGAATGCCGATACGACCGCACAGACGTCGGAAAGCATCCGTGTTGCATATTTGGACCTGCATATTACACTATTAGTATAAGTGTCACGTAGTTTAAGAAACAATTCTTAGAACACTAGGTATATCAGTGGTAAATTTATTATTTGTATCTTCATTATTATTCACCGAGAGACCGATTTCATAGAAAAACCGAAGAATCAAGGAATTTTCTTATATACTTTTAATTATTGTTAATTGTTTATTTCTTGCCTTATAACGTTTGTAAGTAATATTCAATTCTGTACTCTATCATACTTCATACAGGGTGCCAATTTCGTTACCTCCACCACACGTTAAAGGGGTGATTCTGCCCGTCGTACTCTATAACTTATCCTATGAAAACCATACCCTTCTATACAAAAGAAACAGACTAAATTTCGGCATGTATGAAGTCGTTTTTTTTACGTAGGTATCTGTAATGGGTTTAATAGGAAAAATTGGTCAATATGACTGCTGGAATCAAGAAAACTTTGTGAGTATGGATGCATGGATAGATGGACGGATGTTTTTTACTCTTTCACGCGAAAACAACTGAACGGATTTTGATGAAAGATTACAGTATTATTGTTTATACATCAGAATAACAAGGGCTTCAATTTATAACCATATTTTGAGAAATTCCCATTGAAAAATCATTTCCACGCGGACGAAGTCACGGACAAAAGACAGTCCTATTTAAATTACGATCATCGCATAAAAAATGGCGATTTAGTGGTTGGTGCAATTTAATATAAATTTTACGGTTTTCCGTTAGGTGACCCTGGTAATGACGCCATGCATACAACTTACTCAAAATGATGCTGAATTCACAATAGTCAAGTGTCTCATTATACGTACTATTATAAGTGTTAACTGTGCATGAAAATGATTGAAATATTCGCAGCGCAAAATACATTATTATCTTATTATAATAATTTTCGCTTTATAGATTGTTTAAAGATAAAATGTTTTAGATGTCATCAAAATGGTGATTTTAGCCCCCAAGGTCTTGCAGACAGTAATATTAGTGACTAGATATTTTGAAACGAAGTCCCCCACCGCATCTGTCTGTATGTTCGTGATAAACTCAATAACTATTGAAGGGGTTTTCATACGGTTTTCACCAATAGACAGAGTGATTCATGAGGAATATTTATGAGTATAATTGTTACAGATTTCGGTAAATTGGTTGGTGTAAAATGGTTTGATTGGTGAAAATAGAAGCAGTGATAGCTTAGTGATCTGACCATAAGACTACCAAGTCATGAAGTCATAGGTCTAGAGCGCCAATCCCAGGCAAGCACCTATGACTTTTCGTATTAATAACTAGGTAATTAGCATTTACTTAAAACGGCAAAGGAAAACATCGCGAGGAAAGCTGCATGCCTGACAGATTTTCTCGATGGCTTGTAAAGTCTGCCAGCCCGCAGTAGGCTAGCGTGGTGGATTATACCCTAACCCCTCTTACTCTGAGAGGAGAGCCGTGCCCAGTAGTGGGACATAGTTTTACTGATACTTACAATAATGAGGCAGCTCTAGGCTAAATATGGCTTGTAAGCTTTTAAGTGAATGTAATCATTATTATAAAACAATCATTTGATGTGACAATAATCAATGTTGACACATAATATTGAATTGACCTGATTAAATCATGGTTACGATCATTTCCTATCCAGTACACAGAAAATAAAGCGTCACAGCGTCTTTCTATCGTATAAAAAGGTTAAACTTTGGACTCATGTTACAAATTAAACCTTACGACACTAAAACTGATACTTCAATCCGGTGAAATGCACACGAAACCTGTATTGCCATTAGTTAAACTGATTGCAATATAGGACAGCGCAGAAGATCAACTTAAAAAAAAGAAAGGTTACGTCATAGGAGTGCGTACGTACGATCGACGGATTTATGTGCTTTTTGAAACATGAAGGGGTTCGATATGTTAAGAATAGTCACCCATTCACAGACAACCGGGGCAATCCCTGAACATTGCAGATCGATTGATCCGGCAAGTTTTTATATAGCGACGAGCTTCCTAAACTAACCCAGAATCCATTCGGATGTGTGGCGGATGTGTCGCAAATCTAATACTGATATACCTACTAATAAACCATAATATCCTTCCGAATAAATATCTTTACCTTTATAACTCCTTTACCAATAAATAATAATGTTTTAAATGATAAATGTTATTTAAAAAAAAATGAACAAAATTTTACACTTCAATTCTTCACATTCCAACCAATGTTTGGCACCAAGATACTGCTGTTGTTAACACAAACTGTGTACTGTTCTGCCGGTCTCGGTTACTTTGTAAAAGAAAGAGAAAGAAAAAGTATTTTTTGTCCGTCTGACGCACGAAAACCATACACAAAATAATTGTAAAAAACGAATTCAATGTGACATGCAAAAATATTATATTAGGAGTGGATATTCTGTTCTCTTCTACCTAGTGGCAGAGAAATGTCTTTGACTTGTGTCAGGTATATGTATCTGTATTATATCTAGGACATACACGTTCGAGCTTATCCCAGTGCCGGCTTGTGTATCTCCGAGATGAAATTTTGCTCCATCGATTTTCCGACAATTCTTTTACGCCAGACAAGTCATATGGCTTAAGAAGAATCGTGTTCGCTGCTTTATCTTATGCCATAGATGATGTATTGTTTTGATATCATATATTATAATTCGGCTTCAATGCGGTCAAGCGAAATATGCGCCAGATATTAAGTTAGACCTCTAGCAATGCAACTGTCAAAACTGCATCCAATTACGTGCAGGTGTTTTTACAGATAGATATACAAAAAATAGAATTTTGGCTTCTGTTGCTGTTGTAGAAACCATTAACAATTTTATTAAATAAACGTTGTAGTGCAATTTAATATTTGCTTTTATAAAGTGGTATAAACACGATTTGGTAGCGACAGAGGCTTCATAATTCATATTACTCTATTCCTGCTGGCTTCTCTTTGAGTAGTCATTAGTGATAATTTAAATTTGAACAAAAGAAAAATCCATCTCATACTCGATTCGAACCTGTGCGTCCCGGTAACATAAACTAGAATATTTGGCGTAATTAAACGAAAATCATACCTTTTTCGACTTTACCTATCAAAAACTGTGATTTTTACATTGAAATGTTTAATTAAACCTTTTTTTTTCAAACACAAAAACCTAATAGCCTGTTATTGATTTCCAATACTTTGTTTGATTGGTTCACGTGAAAATGATTCGCGGAAAATTGTCGAATTGTATAAACTTTGTTTATTAAAACCTTTCATTTTACGTAACGCAGGTACGAGAGGTTATTTGTAAAATCCATTTTCCCCGGAGGCTACGCTGAAAATGCTGAAATAAACTCGTGCAATGCGATGCTGTAGGCGCCATTTTTATAATTAAAGCCAGGTTCAATTATCCGTTATTAAGTTCATTATGAAATGGACTGTGCACTGTGGGCAGATGTTTAATTTTAGAACATATTTTTTTATTATTGTTACCTGAATAACACTTACCTATGTGTATTCACTTAACTTATATTTTTAAACAAATGTATTTTCTCTAACTTTAATTTATAAAAAATAAATCTTACCGGTAATGTGGGTCGCACATTATCTACTAGTATTCTTGTTAGCCCCTCGTACTAAGCTATGTAATATGCTTGTATTTCGAGTGGGTTCACGTCAGTATTGTAATGGGTGGGTTTTAAACCAGCGACCACATTATCGCAAGTCCGACGCCATAGCCAATAGGCAACCGCCGCTAATTTATTGTATTAGTTATGGTCAGTTTTCAAAGCTTTCCTAAACAATTTTATTGTCATTTGATACGAATACGTGACCCACAAGCTAATGCTTATTAATAAATACATAGATACCATCATGCCTGTTTTCCCCGATTATGAATAAGTACCTAACGTTAAGAAAATACACATTTTTTCTTGAGTAAAAAAGGAATAATATTGGTTTACACTAAAAACCATAAAGATAAGGCATGTTTTACATTGTTTTAGTATCTTAAGGAAAACGTGTTAGCTTAGTATTAGGATTGCGTAGTTTAATTTATAGAGACAAGCGGGTTCTTACGTTTAAAATCTGATGGTCAAGTATGGCGTCCCATTTTCGCTTATACAAATGTATAGTAGAGACATCTCCATAAGAAGATACGGAATAGTATGCTTATTAATTTACCATCTCATCATTCAGTGTATTAAGGTCGATATTTGTTTAAAAATCCAATTCCAAAATTCCAATTTCAATGACAGTCATATAAATTTACATACATACGGTATATATATAAATCCAAAATGGTAGTAGTTACGAACATAAATAAGATATATATAGGTACCTAAAACATACATAAAATACCATCACGCCTGAACTCCCCGAAGAGGTGCACGAATGTTCACTCACACTCCGCCGAAATATTTAGGTCCCATGTAATAGGGGGCGAGCCTATTGCCATTAACCGAGAACAAATTCAGACTCTGAGCTGCTACTGAGAATTTCATAGAAAAACCCATTAACACAGTCATATAAATTTCTATTTGTCATTATTGCAAATTACGGAAACGCCGTTTACCTCGATTTTAAAAATAAAACTCATAAACTATTTACCCACAGATAAATAAAATGATCGTCGTATTCAAATTTCGATATCAAAACGAAAATGATGCAACATTTTCGTGATAATCCTCGACCTCCGTACGTACATGATTGCAATTTAAAATCGATTTGAAACTAGCAGAACTTGCATTACGCGACCGCTATAGGTCGTGTGATTGGTAAAGTAGGGTAAATTCACCTATTAATGAACATTTATTACAATAACTGCCTCTTTAGTCTAGCGACTGCTACGATCGAGGTTTTGGGCTCTATTCCCAGGTCGATCAAAGCGATATAATTATGAAATTCTTAGTAACAGCTCGGAGCGTGGATATGCCCCGTGAATGGCAGTGCATAGGTTCGGCCCCTATTACATGGGTCCTAAACATACCGACAAACTGTACATGTACATAAAGTACATCTCTGCCCCTTCAAATGTGTTGTATTTTTTCAAATCGCATATCCTTGTTACTAGTTTGAATGTCTATAAGTATTGTAGAAAAGGAGATATTAATTACTAATGAATTAGGAGAGACCGTGTAAATACCTTATTAGTCTAGTGGTCCTAAGCGCGACTGCTACGCTAGAGGTCCTGGGTTCGATCCCCAGGTCGAGCAAAGTGTTATTGGGATTTTCTATGAAATTCTCAGTAGCAGCTCGGAGTCTGGATTTGTGCCCGGTTAATAGCAATAGGCTGGCCCCCTATTACATGGGACCTAAAAATACCGGCGAAATGCGGGTTACATTAGTACACCTCTGCCTAACCCTTCGGGGAATACAGGCGTGATGGTATATTATGTATGTTTATTTATGTGTAAATACCTATAGAATAATCCATTTTCTTAGAAGAAACACAAAAAAAATAAGTATGTCAATGTATTTGTTTATGGTAATGTTCAATGTTAGCTTCATTGTTTAAATGCTAATTAATTTCCGCACGTAATTTGATATTGACCCTCTAGTGATATGTTTAAAATACATAAAGGTAATTAGATTATATGTCAACGCAATATACTTAACCCTCTCCGCCTAGTACCTACATGGGACCTAAACGTACCCGCGAAGCGTGGGTGTAAATTATTACACCTCTGCCTTATCCTTCGGGGAACACAGGCATGATGGTATGAAAAATACTAAAGCAATCAGTTGTTTATAAAAAAATTATAAGTTAGTAATCTAAGTTTAA
Organism: Subacronicta megacephala; assembly: GCA_958496365.1. Taxonomy (NCBI): domain Eukaryota; kingdom Metazoa; phylum Arthropoda; class Insecta; order Lepidoptera; family Noctuidae; genus Subacronicta; species Subacronicta megacephala. The sequence goes on along the minus strand of OY292529.1, from coordinate 9,846,972 downwards.
AGGTTGAGAACTGAACAATATGACAAGATAACCTTGATTTTTTTTTACTCCTATGCAACGGTTAGTTATAAGATAAGCATACTAAGTGTAGGATTCATTTTTGATAATTAATCCTTATGTTGGGTAATCTCTGAAACAGCTGGACTGGATTGCTAAATCCAAGGTAACCTAAGACTTTTCATAACATAACATACCATCACGCCTGTATTCCCCGAAGGGTTAGACAGAGGTGTAGTAGTAGTACGTAGTTCCTACGTAATAGGGGGCGAGCCTATTGCCATTAGCCGGGCACAAATCCAGACTCCGAGCTGCTACTGAGAATTTAAGAGAAAAACTCAATAAGTAACACTTTGCTCGACCTGGGGATCGAACCCAGGACCTCTAGCGTAGCAGTCGCGCTTAGGACAACTAGACTAATGAGACAGTCTTTTCATAATCAAGTTTATATGCAAAATTAATTATCACTCGCTTAAAACTTTGCAGGAAAACATCGTGAGGAAACCCGAATGCCTGAGTTTTTTCTACGGCATGTGAAAACTGCGAATTCATCATTTTGATAGAAGACTCGCAGTGGGGCACTGGGAGGACAAATCATTTCACTGGCAGCTGTTGGTATATATAGTTACTTAAGCTATTTAATATCAAGCTTTGTACCTTTGGGAAACGAGCACAAAGAAAAACTGAAATGCGGGTGAAACCGCGGGTAACAGCTAGTGGTATATATAGTGCAGTGACGCGTTTGTCATAATGCTTACCTATTTAATAAACGTAGGAATTAAAATAAAAACATACTTTCAAAGTAATTGATTTTGTCTTGGAACTATGTAAAGAGATTACATAACCGCATACCGTATAACCTCTCTTTTATATACTACTCATATATATTGTTTCTGTTGTACATTTTATAGATAATTTTCCTGTTATTTGAACAAGTATGCAAAGTAGTTACAAAAGGTATAGCATAGACAGGCGACCTAATCGTTTAGTGGATGAGGTAACTGGGTCATTCATCATGCTAGGTAAGATGAATCGATCTACCACGTAAGTAATGTCACAGTGTAAAAAATATTGTGATATTGATATTTTTTTATAATTAAATGATATTTATTTTTGTAACATATTAAGCTGAAATAAGGACAGAGAATTATGGTTTCTTTAAGTCCAGACAGTAGTTGTAGTTTATATCAGTTAGGTGAGTTTTACAAGTTTTCAGGAATTAAGAACCCGCAGGAGGCGTTCCTGCTTAAATAGATGTTAAATATCTTTTTTTTAAATGGATGATAGTTTTCTTGAAATTTCTTGAAAACGTGAGAGCATCTTTTTTTAAAAGATACGTTAAGATATAAACTACACGAAAACAGACATTCTTGAGAATATTTGAAAACTGCTGTGGGTGAATCATAATTTGATTCACATCTTGACTTCTAAATTCCAGAAAAGTTGCACGAAGTGGCGATTTTATTCATGATTCTGCATAGGTACGTATGTTCCTAATAGCGTTGGAAGATGCAGTTACAAAGTGAACTGTGTAATTGGAGGAAGCAGTATGTATATAGATGTACATGACGTAACATACACCTTGGTTGTGTGTCTATGTGAGCGAACGTCTTGCGTTTGATCTACGGTTTGTATTTGGTGTATTCTAGAATACACTAAATACAAACCTGTTAGCATAGATCTCAATATTATTGTACGATAGATGACGTAGGAGTTCGGACTTGGGTCAGTCATGACTTATGCCATTTTAAACTTACATAAATTAATAATGCGTCAATGTAGTTGCAAAAAAATGTATGCACACCAAGTATTTTTAATGAGTGGCATTTAGTAGTAAATCTAGCTAAGCGTTTTTTTATGTCAACTAGAGGTTTTTTGTGTGATTTTAGGATTATAACATGAGCTTTGACCGTAGATGTTTCTACATGAAATATGTTTACATATTAATTAGGTATAAATATATTAGAGTGGCGCAAATATCTGTATGCTACAGGTAATATTATGTTAACATAGATCAGATCAATACAACAATACAGTAATTACACATATCTGTAGATACATTCGATACAAAGCTTAAGCACACAGTAGCAAACTTAACACAACTACAATAGTTTGATTTGATTTTACTGAAATATATATACATAGGTGTTTACACATGTCTACAAACCAAGTTACATATTATTGTTAATCGCGAATAATGTAGCTTTCTAATGTGAAAGAATGATTAAAATCGGTTCCGTACTTTCTGTGTTTATCGATTACAAACAAATCTTAGTTTAATATTAGTATATATAGTAGATACATACTTATCACAGCTCTATTGGAAAATTTTGGGGAAACTGTCACGCAAGGTTTGCGTTTATAAATACGTACGTCATCAAAGGAGTCTTTGACGTCCTGTTTGATTGCTAGGCAACGATGGTGGGTTGGAGAATGGGTGGTGCTACCTGTGTTCATCTTTAGTTACGGATGGGCGGACTAAGGAAGGCGACACACGAGCAAGATTGGGCAATAGGCGATACGTCAGAAATAATGCTTGGAAATTTTTTGGGATACAATTTTCAAATTAGTTTATTTAAGTCTATAAAAATATTTTGAGCCACAAAATAGGTAGAGGAGACATACTCTATCAGAGTTTAATTTTTTCAAATAGAATGGAAATGTTTAAATTAGTTTGAGATTATTAAACAAACTGCTGTTTCCCGTGCTTCACTCGCGTCCCAAAAGCATTTACGTACTATACTCGACTGCTTAGGCGCAAAAACATGAACTGAACACAACTGTGAAAATTGCATGCAATTGCGTGCAGTAGTTTAGCTAATCTTGGTGATTTTATCATCTAATCAAACCATCCTAGTGAATTTTGTAGCTACGAAACGTCAAAGATTGTAAAATAAGAATTGAAGACTATAAAGCATCTTGCCTTGCCTCCAGACTTCAGAATCATTACACGGACTGAATTTATTTCTCCTATTTATTTAAATTAGTTTTTATAAGACTGCCTCATTATTCTATTGGCCCTAAGTTCGATTGCTACGCTAGAGGTCTTGGGTTCAAATCCCAGGTTGAGCTAAGTGTTATTGGATTTTTTTATGAAATTTTCAGTAGCACTTTGGAGTCTGGTTTTGAGCTCGCTAACTATTGCATAGGGCCTAAACATATCGGGAAACTGTGGGTGTTAGTACAGGCCCTCTGCCTTGCCTTTTAGGGGATACAGGCGTAATGGTATTTTATGTTATTACAATAAGTTTAAATTATTTTCTTTCAAATAAGTTGTATTTTTATTAACGCATAACCTTGTTAAATAATTTAAATGTCTTTCAAGTATTGTAGAAAAAGAGATATTCATTACAAAAGTTATTTAAAAGAGACCGTGTTTTGACCCTTTTATTTATTAACAATGAAACTTTTATTGTAGAAAGTATACGTTTAAGTATTTGAAAATCTAACATAGAATACCTACAGACATCACTATTTTTAATGATCTATTTTTAAGTGTTGTAAAGAAATGGATTTTATTGAACTGTTCATCATTATGATTTATATTATGTACATTTTGTACTTTTTACGACTCAGTGACGACAATAGGCAATCACTCATTGTTCGATCGACGATCAATTAATATTTTGCGCGGGAAAAACGGGTTATCGGTATTCTTATAAAAACTTGTTTTGCTATTTCTGCATGTTTTGCTGACCTTTGAAATAATTTAATATGCATTTACAACTAGCAATTATCTAAATATATAGACATTTTAATTCTTAATAATGTGAACTGGATGATATTTAAAATACGTGAAATATTATAACCTGGGTATTTTTTAATTATTGTCTAACTTTTTTCTGCTAGAAACTTCTCTAGAAACTCTTGAATGCACTCACATTCTGATTTGGAACCTCTATAGTTAATACAATAACGAAATATTATTAACCAACAAGTCGGTTCTTTATGTAAATCTTATATGTAATTTAGAATGAGATTAAATTACAAAATATTTTGACATGGGCCTCTATTGAGTCAGCGATTTGTTCGAACCCACTCCAAAGCGCAGCAGCGATCGAATCGAGTCGTCAATGGATTGACACTTGACACAACGAGCCATTACAATCGATTACTTCCAATCAATTTAGTACAACGTTCGACTCGTCAAGGCCAAGATCATAATCGACTTTATATAAGTTCCGACATAGTCGAGTGTCAATGATGGGTCGGTTACAGTCTCGTATTGAATGACAAAATATGATGACTGATGATGACAGCTAGTGTGGGGCCGCGTATGTAAATCATGTATATTATAGTACATTGTACGAGTACTGGTAGTGATATATTGCTGGTAATAAATCAGTTAAATAATATGATATATGGAGATTATTGGATGCTGAAATGGAACTGTTGTTTCAGTACTTATGTAATTACTTCTATAGAAAGTAAGAAAGCTTTATGACTAGATTTTTCTAGATATATATCGAAAGGGTGCTAGTTTATGCGCGATTTTAAGATCATCAAAATTTTAATAACCCAGGAAGATTTATAAATTGAAATTAAAATGAAAGTTTAGAAATTAAATCAATACCTACATGTTTATAGGTTTATAGGTAGTTTACATCTTTATTTTATTAATGCTTTTCTCAGTAACTGTTGAGCTATAAGAGGACTGATGTATTCGTGCCGTCAGTTAGGATTGGTCAAATCAAAGCTGCTATGGCCACAGTATAAATATATTCTAACTGTGCTATGGATCTTTCTTTAAAGGCCTGTCCATTGTAAAAATCGCATATCTAATAATATAACTATTGTCTACATTTTAAAAGAGACCATGGGATTATCTGACTTTATTTCAGTGTTTCTTCTCAGAGGTCGTCAGATAGGAAATACCATCCACCAATAGGTACCATCTAGTTTAAAAAAAGGTAAAGCTTTGATTTGTAAAAGTGTATGTAAAGGATCTATTTACAGAAATAAATATCATTTACTTATCATAAACTGAAAATTAAACAAAATATAAATAATCCTTACAAGTTTAAGGGCCTAGTTATTATTTTGTTCTTGCTTATCTAAATGCACCTACATAAAATATTATCACTACAATTATATAGATTTATGATGTTTGTGATATGAACTGATAATTAATGTTATTTCTGCGTCAGCTAGTTTTACATATTTTTTTATATGTAATAGAGTTTGAAATACAGGGCTAAGGCTTTTGAAGATGTTTGTTTGTGCTTGCCAACAACTGTTTTTTGATGGATTATTTACCTCGACTGTATTAAAAATATTTTCAGAACCGAATTGTGTAATACTGTAGGTACATCTCTACCTAACTCTTCGAGTTTGGCGCCCTTTATGATCTACTAATATTATGAACAATGTTTGTTTGTTTTTTTTTTGTAATAAATAATCTCTGAAACTACTGAACCAATTTCAATAATTGTTTCACCATTAGAAAGCTGCATTATTCCTGATTAAGATAGGCTTTTTATTAACCCGCGGGATAGCCGGGACAGGCCGCGGGGAATTCTCTAGTAATATTTATAATTTAGTGGATATTGTTCGATACATTGACTTTATAGGTAATGGAGATCAGTATTTCATGACCATAATTGTTTAGAATCAAAGACATATTACTAGCGACATGCCAGTTGGAATAATAAACGGCTCTTTCAGTCGCTACTTTGTATATTTGTATATATTTTATATATTAACATATATAGCTAGTAAGGCCTGAAAATAAATGTTTTTTTTTTAAATTATTATTGGTCCCTTCGTCTCTGTCACATGTCAGTCTGATGAAGAGAGAAAAACAATCAAACCGGGATTCTATTCGGGGAGAGCCGTGGACAAATCTCTAGTCATGCTATAAGTTAACATAGATAAGTACCTAAGTAGAAAAAAAAAACAATGGAAATTAACGTGAGCAATAATTTTCACGCGCACATGTGCATAAAAAAAAACACGTGCCGGCCATGCTTCCTTTATTTCATATCTAATTGCAAATACGTGGAAGTGTAAACTGATTTATTGTCCATCAAGGTAATGATGACGCAAAGCTTCAAGAAATAAAAATATTAAGGTGAAGAATTTTCGCAATCGACTTTGACTATAGGTATCATACCATACCATATCACGATTGTATTCCCCGAAGGGTTAGGCTGACATGTAAGGTGCACAGTTCGGTCCATGTAATAGGGGGCGAGCCTATTGCTATTAACTGGGGCCTACTCCAAACTCCGAGCTGCTACTGAGAATTTCATAGAAAAACCCAACAACAACAGCTTGCTCGAAACTCTACTTTACTTTTTACTTTAGATGACTTTGACTGTTATCTGTTATCTGATGATGATTGAGCTATGGTGATGATTTTACTTACAGTAAAGATTTATAATTTACATAATTTTGAATATTGTACTTTATTGTATACTAGCTTCCTGCCTGCAACTTCGCCTGCGTAGACTATACTTTCTTTTTATTTTCGGGATAACATATAGCCTATGTCACGAAGGAATAATGTATTTTTCTATTAGTGAAAGAATTTTCAAAATCGTTTCAGTAGGTCCTAGATCCAACATCCTTCTAGCCTTTTTTCAGTCTGACCAGATGCAGTTGAATTTTACGCAAAACGACTGCCATCAGACCTCTACAACCCAATTTTTGAGCAAACCGATACCCTTAAGATTACCCTTATTATATATTTTTTTTGTTATTATAGTGATAATACATCACTATAATAACAAACTATACTATGTAGTGACATTATACTATGTCACTACATAGTATATACTTTGTTTTATACTATGTAGTGACATAGTATAAAACAAAGTCGCTTTCTCTGTCCCTATGTGCCTTTGTATGCTTAAATCTTTGAAACTACGCAACGGATTTTGATGCGGTTTTTTTAATAGATAGAGTGATTCAAGAGGAAGGTTTATATGTATAATACATACATATTTTAGTATAGAAAAGCCAATAAACCACGCGGGCGAAGCCGTGGGCGGAAAGCTAGTAGCTTATAATGAATGTACTTGTCTTTACTGCGGCTGAATAAACTGTTTCTTTCTTTCTTTCTTAAGATTGACTACTTCTAAGGCTTTCTGGACTTCTGACTATTATCAACTATAACCATTGGTGTTCGTATGACAAGTGGAACAGAACTTTATGTGCTGATGTGTCCGCCATCAATAGACTGGCCGTGGTAAGCGTAGCTTAACTTTGAAAACAAACCTGTCTATTTTGATAACATAACATCACACACCTACTAGTTAAGTTTGAAGTAAAACTTAATTAAATACATAAGGTGAGTTTACAAGTTCAATTTCGTTATCTCTAATAATATTAAGTTTATTGAGGTAAAAACAAACTGTCTCTAACACAACCAACCAACTCAATTGCATATTCCAATTGCAGGATACAATTCGGGTCATAATTTTTTCGTGAAACTGAATCGAATATTGTCCTTACTACACGAACATTTATTTAGAGGAAAAATGAATGTTCGTGTGCGCTGTATTCTATAATAAATTATTATGTAGTAAACTGTATATCGCTTCAATGTAAGATTAGCAATTCTAATTAAACAAAAGAACTAAGTACTTCTCAAAATAATTATTAGAATTATGAATAATTAAAATATTACTTCGTTCTTTTTTGGGTTATGATTCATGTACTCATTAGTAGTTTAGATTAGTTTCAGTCTTAGTTCTACCTATTACCGTGTGTAATAAATAAATTAAATAATTAACGCCAATTCTGCGAACCTTGAAAAGTGTCTGCAGTCTTATCATTACTGTTACAAGGCAAAATGTGTCTTCATTTATTTACAAAAATAAAATGTTGAATTACGCGATATCAGGTAAGTAAGTACAGGTCAGGGTTTTACATCGTATGCATTAACTTTTTTTCGGTAAACTATATTCTAGATAACATTAATTTTGTTTCTGACTGTAGTTTATCACATCAAAAAGTGAAGCAAATAACGTTCGGGCGAATCACTGAATAAAAAGTTATTTAATTTAGAATTTCTGGGTTTCGCCCGTTTGGGACGAAGGGGCCTCGGGCGACATACCGAAGGAACATAATGTTGTTAACATAATATATAAAAATTCAGCAAGTAATTTTATTAAACACACAAAAAAAGAAATCCATAGCCTAGCAACTTTTTCTAATTGGAGGTTCTTGTATTGCCATTAAGTACCCACATCTGATTTCAAAACTTTATATTTTAAGCCCTAAAATAGCCTAACCCTATTTATTCTGAGAGGAATACCACCTCTGGCCAGCAAGGTATAGTAAATGGGTGGATGATAAACATAAATTCTTATTTCAAATTAGTTTTTCTTTCAGCTATTTGTTTTTATGATATGCTCCATAAAATATCACCGTGAAAAATTATCGTGATTAGTAAGTTTTCGCTTTTCCATTCGACACATGCAAAATAAAGTTCAGTGATAAAATAAATTTGTATCAAGGCTTACAGTTGTAAAATTGATAAGTCACGACCACATTATGGCTATAGCACGCGATGTTATACACAGAACACTCACCATGATTGGTAACACGCGGTTGAACCACGTTTTCTTAATAACGGGAGCACGCGAAAGACGTGCGGCTCACGCGGCGGTTGAAGCGCAACTACAACACTACAAAACGTGCACTGCTCACGGAACATGCGCCAACGCAACTTCATTGATAATAATTATAACGATATGATAACGCACCGCTCGCATAATTGCGCTACTCCAGACAGGCTTGTGTGTACCTACTTAAAAAAAGTAAATTATGTTTTTCATAATTGTATAATACTATTTCTAAATAATAATAAGTAAGCAAATAGCAATGTGTCATATGTAAATTAACATGTGGTAGAATTAAAATATTTAAAATTTTAAAGAAACTAGTTGTATTTATTGAATGCGAATACAGTAGAAATAAAAAACTTTAGAATTGCTTTTCCTTAAACTTCTTAATCTTAAACCTTTTTCCTTACTCTTCCATTAAGGAAAAAGGTTTAAGGAAAGGTATGCACAATACCTATTCTCGTAACTTATTTAAAAGGTTTACCTGAACAATTATTTCATCATCATCTGTATCAGCCAAATAAAATGCTGAACGAAGGCCTCCCCCATAGACTTCCACAACGACCGGTTATATGTTAAACAATTATTTAGCTAAATATTAAAGAAGTAATTTCAGGTGAATTAAATTATGACATATGTACCTACTTAGTACCTAGGGATACGCAAAAGAAGATAAGGAAGAAGCTAACATTATTAAATGACATTAATGTGCTATTATAATTATAAAAAGGTAATTTGTAATTTAATAAATTAAGTTCGTTCATTTTGTATGTATCATGTTCATTACGTATGAATAATTTAATTACCTAACTATTGATGATTATTCTTTTATAGTATTTATAAAGTCATAACGACAACTTGGCTACATTGATGCGAAATCCAGTAGTTAATGATGATGATGATTTGAAGTAGGTACCTGATGACCGTGGATTGGCCGAATCCCAAAGAACTTTTAAGACAGGAGGTAGCTTATAAAAGGTAGATAGATTAGACCTTCTTCAAGGTGTAATCTATCACACTCTATCTATCACACCTTGAAGAAGGTCTAATCTATCTCATTCTCAAAACTACAAATCATCAAACTTGAAAGAGCGGTTTAGGTGTGGCAACGTATCACAAAAACAGTCATACTTTCGCATTTATAATGTTTATTATTTATACTTTATGCATCGTTGGTGCAATTTCTGCCAGACAAACTTAGAGTGATGCAATGATAATTAATATTGCGAAAAAGGGCACTTTAAATATAAAGAGATATTCATGACCTAGACTAAAATAATTATATTATAAATTATACATACACAAGTACCTACATATAATTTATTTATTTATTTATATATTTATGTACACAACAGAAAAACAAAAGTAAATATAATATCTAAATAATATTATTATCTAATATAATATCTAAATCCAATACAAAAACAATAATATATAAACCTTATACCTACACACATATAAAGTATAAAGATGGGTTAAATTCAAAACAATGAATTAGCTAGAGTACACACGGCTACACAACAAGCTATACAAATCCAGTTTACACTGACCTCCCATTGTAAAGACTGTTCGTATAATTCAAGGCCAACCTATTCTAGCAATGTATAGCTTGATGTGCAGCCGTGCGTACAATCGTGGAGGTAGTTAAGTAATTAAAATATAGAGCTTTCCATAATCCAGTATGCATTTCTGTACATTAAAACAAAAAGTCTTATCCGCCTATCCGGCAAAAATTTGCATAATTAGTCGCTATTGACTGCATTCCTAATTTTATGTCAAGGTTGACAAGTTTGCAAATAGCTGGCCTGGTAACGTCAATCTTGCATTTAAAATGGCTATAAATCTAAGAGTATTACCTAATTAAGTGTCTGAGGACAGAATAGTTTATCTGAGAGTACTTAAATCAATATTGATTTCTTTGTTTGGCATCGGAAAGTTAGGAGACAAGATGAGAAAAAGTTGGGTGATTTTTGTTTTGCGGCAAACGTTGGTCATAAAACTTATATGAAATATTTTTTTTAAAAGGAATATCATATTTTTTTCGTGCATAATTTATGATAACGAAACGCAAGTTTTTTTGGCTTTTAATCCTCGACTAAAAAAGAAGTGGTGTTGTAAGTCGGATACAAGTAAGACCGATCGATTTTAGCGTCCCCTCCGAAGCAATGTCATTGGGACTAAAATATTATACTTATATTTGATGTAAACGTAACTAATGTAAAATAAAATAAGAGACAATATTTAGATATTTATTTTTCCTTTTTGTAGTTTTTTTTGTATCAAGCTTTTTTTATTTGATTTTTTATAACAGGTCTTAGTTGGTAACCCTGAAACTTAACCGGCAAATGAGATAGGTATCAGAAGATGCAGTTATCATTGGTGTAGCAAGCGGTGAGTCCACGGCAGGTTTAAACCAGAACTTCTGAAAACTTTATAGAGCAGTCAAATGATAGGTATTTCATCAATTAAAACTCATAGGTCTACAAATAAAGACTTAATTCAGACAATATTTTTGCTGACAGTCCAACCTGCTCTCAGATAAAGGACAAGTACCTATATCTGTCTGGCAGAATTACTATCACCAAACAATTTGCTAAGCGGAGACAACTGTGCAACCGAAACTTGGCTCTCTCGTTCAACAATGAAACTAACTAGCTCGGATCCCAGAAGTACTCTTCCACTGTCATCGAACTATGCAGTATGAATAGTTTCAAACATTTGTAATGAAGCCACTTCGTCCGGCTGAGGAAGAAAGGGATAGCGCGCATGCGACGGCTACCATGAGCCTAAAGTCAAACAAGAGGTGACACTCGCTCTGCAGATGAATGCTACAGCGCTCCCGTAGTCCCGGCACTAAAGTGGTGACGCGTAACGCGGAGTCCGACACACCCCACCACTCTCCCCGGAGCGGTGGATAGTGCATAAAGCATTTCCAACCCCATCAACAAAAATAAGGCCTGACACGCGCGAAGGAATGACAACTCGCTCCCGTGGCTTCAGCAAAAACGGTTTTAGTCAATAGGTCACCCGCTATGGGTGGAGTGCGACACACCCGATAGCCTTCTCCAGGCGGCGAGAGTTTATGTGGTTTTCCACACGAAGAAAAATGGCTCAGCAGAGAGGTAATGCTCCATCGTCTTAAAAGAACGGAGCTCATGGGCAGGGCTACCACTGGAAGGGTTGTGAAAGCGTCGGTAGCCTAATGGCTAGGGCGTCGGACTTGCGATCATATGGTTGCCGGTTCGAACCCCACCCATTGCACTACCGACGTGAACCCACTCGTAACACAAGCATTTAGCTTAGCACGAGGGGTTAACAAGAATACTAGCAATGTGTGACCCACATCGCGAGTAAGCTTTAAAAAAAAAAAAAAAAAAAAAAAAAAAAATGCGTAGCAGCTCTCACGACCCCCTATGAAAGCGGACGTAGGTACAAACGGTTTTTTAGTGGGTGTTCATTAATTTTAAGATTGATTGTGAGATCCAACGCGACACAGGGCCTTATCCGTAGGAAAACTATCTTTAAAAAGATATATAAATATTTAGGCTGAGACTTACGAGTAGGTCGTAAGATCGAACCCAGACAGGCGCTTTACTTTGTGTAAATTATTTCATTACCATTGCTCCCAAGACGGTGAAAGAAAACATCGTGAGGAAACACACACCCGTGTTTCGAAGTCATGTGACATTTACCAAGCCGCACTGGGCCCACGTGGTGGATTACGGCCCACTCCCTCACACCGAGACGAGGCCTGTATCCCAGCAGGAGGAACATTAAGTATAGGTAGATTATGCCATGCTTATGCTATATGTACTCCAATGTTTCTAATCAAAACATTAGATTGTCTGACAGCTCTAGCTGCCACGTTGTCTTAGTACGCAATTAGAATAGAAAATGTTAAGGTCGTACCATCTTTAACTCGCACTAAAGGTGTTTGGAAATTACTGCGCCAAATTACCAGTAAAATTTATGTGTATTTTAGGAATTTATTTGATTGGCTATTGTTATGATTGACTGGTTTATTAGTGTAGTGGTCCCAATCGCGATTGTGAAATTCTTTTTCTGTGAAATTGCCGTGGCCGCTCGCAGTTTGGGTTTGTGCCCGGTTAAAAGCAATAGGCACGCATTTTATGGGACCCAAATATACCGGCGAACTGTGGGTATACATTAAGACACCTCTGCTTAACTCTTCAGGGAAAACTGGCGTGATAGTGCATTATGTTGTCATTATCATATTTTGTAATTCTGTAGACTGTTTTAGACTTTTCTTAATTATGGCAGTATATAGTTTCTCTAACTATATGGTTACATCATCATGGCCGAATAAAAAAAAAAAGTATTCGACAGACATGGAGAGGGAATCCAAAAGTTTATATTATGATATAATCCTAAATACATATTTTATTCTTGTACATAGTAGGTAGGTGTTAAACAAAAGTTCCTCTACATTTTGATCCGTATGAAAGTTAAAATTTGAACGTTCTCTTAATTTTATTGTAATCCCGACTTCAGGCTAATTATGACATTAAACTCCAATGTCTTCACATCCTGGTATCGCCATAGTGAATAATGTAACATCCTTTATTTTAAGAGTGTCCATGGAGTTTCTTGCCGGATTCTTCTCCATAGGATCAACTTTTTGGAACCGTGCAATTAGAGTCAATAACGTTTCATAAACTCTTGTAAAAGCTTATTTTAAATAAAAAATAATGATTTGATTTAATCTGGTAAGTACTCATTCATTTTATTATGTTGTCAGTACGCCAAATCATATAATTTAAAAATAAAGTTGTCATATTTGTGGGAAAGTGTGTCAACCTATTACATCAGCAGTCATATAAAAATACTAGCTGTGCCCCGCGGTTTGGCCTGCATTGCCCCGCTTTTTAGGATTGTAGCGTGATGCTATATAGCCTATAGCCTTCCTCATGAATGTGGCTATCAATATAAAATAAGAATTTTTCAAATCCGACAGGTAGTTCCAGAGATCAGCGCGTTCAAACAAACAAACATAAAATATCTTCAGTTTTTTTTATATTAGTATAGATTTATTATAAGTAGATATAGATTTTAAATACTTTTAAGGCCAAACTGTTTTTTGATGGTGCAATATTTAATTTTTATTGAATTTTAAGTGAAGATGGGGATTCACATTGTTTACATTTTAAATTCGTATATTTTATTTATATAAATACAAATGAAGTGCTGTTCGTTGGTGATTGTATTATTTGAATTTTGGACTAATTTGGCTAATTTTGGTGTTTAAATATTCTTCAAAACTGCCTCATTAGTCTAGTCTTAGTCTAGAAGTCTTGGGGCCAATGCCCGGTTCGAGCAAAGCGTTAATGAGCTTTTCTATGAAATTCTCAGTAGCAGTTCGGAGTTTGGGTTTGTGCCCGGTCAACGGTAATAGGCTCACCCTCTATTACATGGGACCTAAACGTACCGACGAAATGTGAGTGAACACCTCTGCCTAATCCTTCTGGTAAAAGAGGCGTGATGGTATGTTATGGAAAAAAAATGGAAAAGTGATGTGTTTAACAAGTATGCATAGACTGTATGTATCTATTTATGTACGGAAATAGATCGGACATAAGAGATGAAAATAGCCTACCTTTTGTATTAAAAAAAGACCTTTGAGGTGCGAGCGATAATTAATATCGGTGTTGAATTGATTGAAAATAATAAAATATAATTTAATAATTATATTATCTCATTTTCTCCGTCCATCTAAAGATTGTTTAGAAGATATCGCTTATAGCGATACGACCGCCATTGTACTCTTAGTTGAATATATCATCAACCCATATATTGTCCCGCTGCGGGGCACGGGTCTCCTCTCAGAATGAGAGGGATAAGGCTGTAGTCCACCACGCTAGCCTACTGCGGGTTGGCAGACTTCACACGCCATCGAGAAAATCTCTCAAGCATGCATTTCCTCACGATGTTTTCCTTCACCGTTTAAGCGCGTGATAATTAAATATTAATACGCACATGACTTCGAAACATCAGAGGTGCGTGCCTTGGATTCGAACTTGATACCTTTGACATGGCAGTCCTATGGTCATATCACAAGGCTATCACTGCACTTAGTTTAATTATGTCCATATAAATGTAGTTTTCTTATTATGGCATAAAATAAAGACTATATTCTAATTATAAGACTACTGAAAAACCATTATAAGCGTTTAAAGTTTTTGGTGGGGATTAAGAGGGGATGGCTCCGTCACTTCTCACACCCAAAAGAGTGTTATTATAGAAATTGTATGGCATATCGGATTGTGACGATGCAAGCCGATATAGTGCGCTATAAAAATGCTTACAACTTCCTTATTTTTTAACCAATTGTTTTTGTTGTTCAGCTGTATTTAAGGGACGATAAAAAAGAATTGTCAACTAGCCTACTGAAGTTTTTAGTTACGCATTGGGAGCTATATGCTACATTGTTTGAAACAACTATTTGTCCCAGACTGTGTGGACGCTGAACTATTCCTGTCGTGTCAGTCTCCACAGTGCCCGGTTGAACGACCGGACAGATCGCAAAAAAACCAACGAGCCACGTGACGTTTCATTTTACGTACCAGGGTTTAACAAACTTTATTTTTTAAACACCTTTTGGGGCTTTTTACGTATTGAATCTGGTTGATAGTAGACAATCTATATTCGCATATAATAAATCTACAAATAATAAAGCAATTATAGATAAACTATACAATATAGTCCTTTGTTTTTAATATAAGTACTTAAATATAGCGGCGAACTGTGTGACATTCTTAGGTTTAAAATTATTAAACTAAATTAACAACACCGACGATGAAATTAAGACCGACGTTCATAACACCGACGACGTCACCTAGGACCGACGCCCACAACACCGTCAACGTTAATAAGACCGACGCCCATAACACCGACGACGGCCACCACACCGACAACGTCACTAAGTCCGACGCTTATATGATCGAAGACGTCGATAAGACCGACGCCCATAACACCAACGACGACTATAAGACCGACGCCCATAACACCGACGACTGCCGCAACACCGACAACGCCACTAAGACCGATGACGACAATAAGGCCGACGCATATAAGATCGACGACGCTCATAAGGCCGTCGACGTTAATAAGACCGACGCCTATAACACCGAAGAAAGCAATAAGACCGACGCCCATAACACCGAAGACGGCTATAACACCGACACCCGTAAATCCGATGACGTCAATAAGACCGACGCTAAAATATGATCGAAGACGTCGATAAGACCGACGCCCATAACAGCGAAGACAGCAATAAGACCGACGCCCATAACACCGATGACGGCTATAACACCGACACCCGTAAATCCGATGACGTCAATAAGACTGACGCTAATATGATCGAAGACGTCAATAAGACCGACGCCCATAAGACCGACGACGTCCATAAGACCGACGTCAATAACACTGATGAAGACTATAAGACTGCCACCTGTAATACCGACGACGTCTTTATGACCGACTACTTCAATAAGACCGACGCCCATAACACCAATGACGGCCGCAATACCGATAATAAGACAGACACCTTTAAGACTGACGTCCATAACACTTATTCCAACAACAACGAAGAAGTCAATAAGACCGACGCCCACAACATCGTCGACGTCAGTAAGACCGAAGCGCAGAAGACCTATGACGTCAATAAGACCGATGCCCGAACGACAACGGTGAAGAAATTAATTTGCTTACTATACGAAATAGGTTTGAATTGTACTTAATACTATGCTTTTATTGTGAAGAGATCATCGCATTATCAAGAGAATCAGTCGGGTTGTTTCGTAAATAACACAAAATTATAAGATTGTTGCTTTAAAAGGTACCTACTTAAAAAAAATACTGCAGCTCAAACTGCGCATTGATTGCATAGCGTTTATATGTGCCTATGTAAGAACTTATTTGTCGGTACGGATAACCACTTACCTTTTGTTGACCGATCGGTATCTACTAATTAATTTTAAAACCCGTTCCAGAGTAAATATTAACAAGCGGAATATCGTTAATTAGTGCAGTGTACTGAGACGAATATTTAACGAAAATCGCCGAATGAAGCCACAGAGCCCCGAACGCCTGATATAATTTAATAGCAAATATTGACAAACTGTAATGTTGTAAGTAGAATTTAATAAGGCGTTTTAATCGTTATTGGCTTGTGTTCGGTAAATGTAGGGATGGAAAATGATATACCTTTAGATATGTAATGATTCAATTTTTACATACGTTTTTTTGAGAGGCAGGAGATCTGCGAGGTTAAGCTACGCCTGCCGCGGTCAGTTTGTGGATGGATGACTATTCTTAACTCTATGACTCTGAGAGTACGTAAAGTCGGTTGTAATACAAACACCTATAGTAATTGTTAGTGGTAGTCAAAAGCGCCAAAACGTCTGACAGCCAGTCTATCCGTCGAATAGCGGTACTGCCCAGCAATTGGGCTGCCGAGGTCCGATGGCAGTAGCTTCGTGTGAAATACAGATATACAGTCGCATCTGCTTAGACTGGAAGTCGATCCCAAAATCCTATCATAACATACCATCACGCCTGTATTCCCCGAAGGGTTAGGCAGAGGTGTACTTAATGTACACCCACAGTTCGCCGGTATGTTTGGGTCCCATGTAATAGGGGGCGAGCCTATGGCCATTCACCGGGCACAAATCCAGACTCCGAGCTGCTACTGAGAATTTAATAGAAAAACTCAATAACACTTTGCTCGACCTGGGGATCGAACCCAAGACCTCTAGCGTAGCAGTCGCGATTGGGACCACTATTTTTATATTTTTAAATGTTTTTATTTATCTTCTGTGTTTTATAAAAATATTTAAAAATGTTAAAAATATGGGTAAACTTTAAATAAATGGATTAATATAATTATATTTATAATTATTATAATTATAATAACATAATTAATATCCTAACATAATTGGGAAAAGGCTAGGATGATGATGACTGTTTTTTTGTTGAGAAATATCAAATTTACTTTGATATGTCAACTCGTGTTCAGAATCTATTTATACTTGTTTGAAGAGTATACTTAGAACTTCTGGTTTTGCTTTATTGTTCGACAGCACAAATGGCGTTGAGCGATTGCCATCAGTGATCGCAGGTTCGATTCCCACACAGTACAAAGTATTACTGGTCGGTGTTTTGGGTTAGCGGCGATACATAGGCTCGCCCTACATGGGACCTTAATATCAGTGGACTAAACTAAACTTACTACTGCATGGAATTGGATCTGGTTATCACGATTTTATTGTTGGAGGCATAACTTAAAATTTGATGCATGTTTCATTTATTTATTTATTTATTTATTCCGGGATATCTTTACAGGATAACCCCAATACAATAGTGGTTTGCAAACCTACAATTTATAATAATACAAACTAAGACAAAGCAATAACATAAATAATAATAATAATTAAATATAACTAACAAAATTCAAAAAAACTCTTGCGAATTCACTCAGATTGCACGAAAATATGTCAATTCTCTCATGCACTACGTTTAATACACATATTGCGCGGGTGAGGGGTGTTTTTGACAGCAAGTTGGTTCTGGCAACAGGCACTGCCAGCAGTGGCGGCCGCCGCCGCCTCCATACATACTGATCTGGCACGCACAGCTTCAGGTGACGCAGTACACTCGGGTTATGAGCTACTCCACGCAGGAGCTTGAGCTTCATGTTGATACGCCGTCTATAGGCTGAGTTATAGTCAGTAAATACTTTTGGGACGTGAGTAAAACCGCGGGCAACGGCTAGCACAGCTGTACAGTGGGTTATAGCTGTTACCTGTCCTAACCTAAAAACAAACGAATTTGAACCAATTCAATTTGTACGAGTTTATCAGACTAGCGCTACTCGATGAACGTTAAACCGTTACTTACTTTAAGACGTAATATTAAAAAAGCTCGTTTGCCGAGCTATCCCATAAAAATAAATATTAAAATGTCTTTAGATCTTACAGTGTACCATAGTGTAATGAAATCTATACCTACTTAAACAACGTTGGGTATCTCCCGCTTCACATCAGTAAATTAAATCTATACAACGAAGTCTCGTAATTTACTCACCAGACATGTTTCAAAGTACTTTACGGACGTAGCTTTTCTTTCACACAAAAAAGATAGGACTTATCTTTTTTCTTTTGCTGTCCTCACTGCGAAGCTTGCGGCATTATTTCTTCCACTTCCTCCGTTTTCCTTTGATTAAATACGGTGCAGTTCTGACTGGAAGACGTTTTCAGTTAAACATTTGGATGATTACGTACTCTGTTATCAGATAATGTAATATTTTAGGGGTCAAGTTTGTGGTTTATTTATTGTCTTAAAAAAATCCCAGCAGGTAGATAACAGTTTTCACAAAGAAATTCATTAGTCAGTTTTCAAATTAATTATAGTATGCTACGTAATCTATAAATGATATTTTTGTTAAGCCATATCGTAATAATTGATCTTTTAACGCTAAAGCTCCAAGTGGTGGGCAACGTTGATCTGCTGTGGGTTGGCAGACATGACACGCCATCGTGATATTCACCCAGTTATGCAAGTTTCCTCAAGATAATAGCGAAAAATCTCTGGGGGAGAGGAGAGGACCTAGGCAAAGTTCCGATTTTTTTTAAAAAAAGCTTACTATCAATGTGGGTCACGCATCACTAGTATTCTTGTTAACCCCTCGTGCTAAGCTAAATATTGTGTTACAAGTGGGTTCACGTCTCTAGTGCAATGGGTGGGGTTCGAACCGGCAACCATATGATCGCAAGTCCGACGCCCTAGCCATTAGGCTACCGCCGCTTCAATGAATTGAACCCGAAACCAATGACTTGGCAGCCCAATGGTCATATAACCAGGTTATCGATACCTACTGGGGTAGAATTGTAGATATATGTCATGTTTATAGATATTATAAGAGAAACCTAGACTTTGAAGTAGCATTAGGTATCTCTTTTTGTGATATCTTATGTATATATTAGCTTAGACATAAAAACAATTATTTGTATAAGCCCGTAAAAGATATTTATCGATGGGTCATATTGTAAATAAATTTATTCGTCACTCCATTTACGAGTTGGTGATCAATCAATTTGCCCTAATTGGTACCTGTTTGTTGTTGCAGCTTCGTCGTATTTACCTACCATGTTACGTATTAATGTGTGAAATAAGTACATAATGTGATATTACATCTAATTGTGGCTGCTTTATTGTATAAAGTAGAGCAACTAAATGTCAGAGTAGCAAGTGTGATATTAAATGACTTTATACGAGAATTTATGGAAAACAAAAAGTAGCATGCAACTTATTTTCACAGGCAAAATCACCCTGTATATAAATAATCAGTCAGGAATCAGTCCATTTTTATCCAATCTATGGTCTATATATTTTTATCACGTAGAGTTGGTAAACTGGTCATATTGGAATAAAGTGACGAACCGCCCAATTATGTCGTAATAATATTTCCTAAGATGATTCTGATCAACTTTCCCTGTTGGCAAGTTGAGAGAAAAGAAAATAGGATAACTGAACTAGCTTATTTTTTTGAGATGGAGAGATTTTGGAGATTTCAGAAGTTTGGAGGAACTTGAATAAGAAAAAGAGTTTGAAGTTGGAGGAACCTAGAAAGAATAAGAAAAAGTGGACGTTCCAGTGTGTCTAAAAAAAGGTATGACTGGGTAGAGTGTATATGAAGTTAAAAGAAATGTGTTGTGAGTATGGTACAGTGAGTTGCAAGTATGCGTGATGGCAGGAGGTACACATATGTAAATACATAATAATATATAGGTCACTTGCATGAGTTACAGTTCACGTACTTCCTGTACATAAAGCCTGCCGCTACTTCCGTCTGAACACGATGACATTCAGGTAAAGTTATGCAGTGCTGGCTAAAATAACTGGCTCACGTTGTACAGTGTTGCTGACGTCAATCTAAAAGTTTTGTACATTAAAGTTTGTCCGCTTTTGTAGCTCAGAGTTGATAGGGTTTCACGGGTATTTCGGAAACCTACCAACGCTTGAAGGGAAAATTAAATTTAACGCAAGTTTTTTTCGTGAATTTGTGTAGTTACGTTTTAAGACATTGGTAACTTTAATTTAGTCAATATCGGCTGTCATTTAGACGGTTAGCAAAGTATTTGTATTTTTGTGAAGAGGACAATGTATTCAGCTATATATATGTCTAGCTGATCGATTTAATAAGAAACTTGCCCTTAATATCCATACATTCTCGTACTGCGAGATACCGGTAATAGTACAATTACTTATCCTCTTTTAATTCCTTGTAATTTCAGGCTTATATAAGTCATTTTAACCTTTCCATAATATTCGTATGTCTACTCATTATGTCCCCATGTCCTTACTATCGGGATTTTAATTAATAATCAAGCAGAATTACAATACACTCACCGAGAATGGAATCGAATTGCTAAATGTTGAAATGGTCGATTGTCTTACATTGGTAAACTCACAATATATCCCAAAATCTCAAGACTTCATAAGAGACTTGGGGCTAAATAAAATTTATTTCCGTATTTCTTCACAAAGAATCTCGATTAGGAAATGACGAATTAAAAAGAAACAGTAGATGAGTGTCTTTAAGATCTATTTTCTAAAATAAATATAGATATCATATAAAATTTGATTAATTTTCTTCCTTCAAAACCAATTTACTAAAGAAAATGGTTTCCTTTTCAAAACAAATGCGGTGGGTGGCCACAATATTATCCTCAAGACACGCCAATCTGGTGTACATAATATTAATTGGATACCGATATTGGGCTTCAATCATTATTATGCACAAGCTAGATAGAATTTAGGGTAATTGGTTTCGAGTAGGTACTTATAATCTTAAGTTAAATTAACTTTATAATTTTATCATGGGAAATGCAAAAACTATATATAAACATAACCCTCCTTCTGGCGCAGTCGGGTAAAAAGATACTTAAAAGTTGTTGTGGTAAATGCCATACAGGTCTACTAGGTAACTGTAGTTATCTAGAAAATAAAATAATGCTATAGAAGCACTTCCTACGACACAGTGCTCCTTACATAGTCCAAAATGGTAGTACTTAGTTATGAGCATAAATAAGGAATAAATATACTTAAACATTGGCAAAATTCAAAAGAGAATTTCTATTGAAGTAAGTATTTATTAATATTATGATTATGTACAACTACGAATCTATACCATTATAGCAATTGGTGTTATTCTAGGATTCTCAATCTTGTAATCGTCATTTCCTGAAAAAAATAACTCTCAAATTTTAGTCTAAGTTTACATCTTTATGCTCGTTACATTATTTTTTATTACATTTAATAAATTGTTTAATCGATCATTCAAGTAATTTATGATCCATTCGGCGAGGGTCAGGCTCAGTCAGTATCTCGCCTCGTTAATTCAATTCAATAATTAATTTTAAGAACATGTCTATGTGACCTTTGCAGTAAAGGCCTTAACTGTAGTCGTTAGTACGTTTCTGAAGTCCTACGTGACACAGGGCTTATTCTCTATTGCGAGAGCTGTAAAAATAAAATAATATTTTTATAAAAAAAAACAATCTGGTGGTCGCCCTAGAAGGACGTACACCGATCTTATCGGCGAGGTTCTCCAAAAAGGTCAGGTGCGTAGTACTCGCAACCGGCGCGTGTGTATGAAAAGATGTATGAATGTGGAAGAAGCGAAAGAGATATGCAAGAGTCGTAGCAAGTGGCAGTCCATAGTTTCAGCCTACCCCTGTGGGAAAAAGCCGTGAATGTATGTATTGTAAAAAACAATGATACCTTTAAAATAAACGTGTAATCGGGAGCGCTACGTCACAAACTCACAAGCCACAATATGTCATTAATCAGACGCTCCGTCAGACGTTATCAATTCCTCTAGGCCAAGTCGTTGACCGCATGTTGCTCTATATTAAATATCACAAATATTTTAAAACAATAATAATGTACTGGAGAGTGACACAAATACTTAAATTTATTTCCCTATTACCTACATGATAAGTATATTTTCACATCATTATTTGAAGTGTTAAATCTATTTTAGTAAGCAAATAATCAAGCGAGATTGTAAACTGACGAAACCTCGTGAATTTACAATAAGACGTGTAAATTTGCGATAGTTTGTAATCTATCAGCAGCTGGTCAGATTGTGAACAAATGTAACACATGTTTGCGGAAATACAATAACGTGTATAACATAACATACCATAATGCCTGTATTCCCCGAAGGGGTTAGGCAGAGGCATAGCACAAATGGTGTATAATTGTGTAATATATAACCAATTAGTCTTCTTTGTCCAGGCTATTTTATTATGGAATGCTCTCCCAACCGAAATCAGGATGACAAACACTCGACTATCTTTTAAACATAAATTGCGTAAATACCTCCAAGATTGTACCCTCGCGAATTCATCATCTTGAATTTGCCCTATCTGTATAGTTTTATAAATATGTATTTATATATATATTTATGTATAAGTTGTATATATAATTGTTTTATGTATTGAATGTACTTGTTTATGTATAGTTTATTAATATAATTATTTTAGTCTACACTTATTTCGCTTTATATTTAGAGTGCACTACTGTTATTTTATATTTCTCTGCATCACCCTAAGGTTGTCTGGCAGAAAATGCCTAATGGCAAAAGTATTAATATATATACATTACACCGCTTTCTACTTCACCTACTCACAATTCGACGACTAACCACCGTTATATTGGATACTATCGAAAATGTAATCTGTCGCTTTACAATCTCACTGTATTAATATTGAGGCCAAAAATCTTCCCTCAGTCTCCTTCCTTCTCTTTCCGCTCCCTTTTTCTTGGCTCGCCAACGCATCTGCAACTCCTTTGGTATTACACATGTCCATGTGCACGTTTGCCGAGTCATTCCATAAAAAAAAATACAATCTAACGCCATTTACCAGTTTCCGCTATATACCTATATAATAATTATTTAAGTGTTGAATGACATATTGTATTACACCTACTGATCGTTGTTATTATGTCAGTAATGGCCTGTTAATTACCTTGGCAGACCGCAAACCACAAGTCATGATGTATTAACGGTTACTAACACACCCGAAAACGAGCTAGTAAGTAATGTATTTAGAGCCAAAGGAAGGTAAAATTTCGATATCACAGGCAGTTTCAGTAACTTAGTGGATAAAGCATCCAGTGTACTTAGCCAGAGGGACGCACGTTCGAATGCTGCCAAAGATCGTATTTTTCTTTCACTATAAAAAATAATATCTGCAAAGATAAGATTAAACCAAAAAGTTAACTTAATTACTCAATTTATGACAACAAATAATATTTACTACGCAATTGATGTACTATTTGTATGGCCCACGCTCAACTTAGCAAAGGATAGTGATGATGATAGCAAATAGATCGATTGCGGATCGATTAAAAAAGAAACTGGTGTTATACATTAGCAATAACTATTGCTATGTGATGATAATTAAAATATAATTTATATAAAGTCTGCACAATGCGGTCACTGTTGTTACTTTTGACGTAGTGTGCGACCACCCACAACAAAATTTATTGGGCAGCCTGCGGTTAAATCCGCGAGTTTTGTATGTCGTCACCACCCGCGTATATTGACGTCAATGCGAATTTGCTGTGACGTGATCGGGTTGGATGAAAGGGGTGGTTGGTATAATAATAATTATATATGAACTTGCGTTGCTGTTAAAGTTTATTAATATGTATGTAGGTATTTCCATTTTTAGGGTTCCGTAGCCAAATGGCAAAAACGGAACCCTTATAGATTCGTCATGTCTGTCTGTCTGTCCGTCCGATCGTGTCACAGCCTTTTTTTTCGAAACTATAAAACTATGCTGTTGAAACTTGGTAAGTAGATGTATTCTATGAACCGCATTAAGATTTTCACACAAAAATAGAAAAAAAAACAATAAATTTTGGGGGTTCCCCATACTTGGAACTGAAACTCAACATTTTTTTTTCATCAAACCCATACGTGTGGGGTATTTATGGATAGGTCTACAAAAATGATATTGAGGTTGCTAATATCATTTTTCTCTTAACTGAATATTTTGCGCGAGAGACACTTCCAAAGTGCTAAAATGTGTGTCCCCCCCTGTAACTTCTAAAATAAGAGGACGATAAAACTAAAAAAAATATATGATGTAGATTACCATGTATACTTCCACCGAAAATTGGTTTGGACGAGATCTAGTAAATAGTTTTTTTTTAATACGTCATAAATCGTAATGTTACGGAACCCTCCGTGCGCGAGTCCGACTCGCACTTGGCCGGTTTTTTTTTATAGCGGTTTTTCTACATATATGGTTACATACTGGTTTCTAACACTTACGCGAATATCAGACATTGAAATAAAACTACTTTTTACGGATTTTTTCGCGTTATATTGATTATTTTAAATTCCCGACGTTTCGGATCCTTTACAGCATCCATGGTCACGGGTGGACTGAGGTGTTAGTCGTCCTAATGTCAAAATTATCAACAGCTACCCTACATTTTGTTGATTATTATTTATGCCGGTCACGCAGAATGAGCTCACCGTATCCTTAGGTCTCGCAGTATACCTAAGGATACGGTGAGCTCATTCTGCGTGACCGGCATAAATAATAATCAACAAAATGTAGGGTAGCTGTTGATAATTTTGACATTAGGACGACTAACACCTCAGTCCACCCGTGACCATGGATGCTGTAAAGGATCCGAAACGTCGGGAATTTAAAATAATCAATATAACGCGATAAAATCCGTAAAAAGTAGTTTTATTTCAATATATGGTTACACTTCAGTATAAGCTCATTCAGCCTAGTCAGAGTGCCAACATAATAAAGAGTTTAATCGGTTTAATAAAAAAATAAGATGTTTCGGCTCAGCCCCAGTATATGGGACCTATAAATACCGGCGAACTGTGAGTGTATACCTCTGTCTAACCCTTCCGGGAATACAAGCGTGATGGTATCTTATGCGTTTTAAAATTATTCTGGATACACGGCACGTAGTACAAGAGCTGTCTTTTATTTAAAAAAAAAAACAAAAATAATACTCGCTCGTCGAAGTCTACCCAAATTAATGAGATGAGAATTAAACAATGGAAACGATAATATATAAACCGGTTCTTTCTAGAATTTTTACCTTCTGTCATTTATTATTTAATACTGTTATCAAACGCTGTTATCAACTAAAATTTGTTTGGTAAAGAGAAAATATTAAGTCGTATGTCTTAAAGGATAAAATATAGGTGTCATTATGATAGATGAAGGTGTATTTGTTTAATTATTAAGGTGCAATCAAATATTATAAATGTTTGTTTAATTATGTAAGTTTTGAGGCATTATGATGTCATGGAAAGAAAAGATTTTCTTAGTGTATATTCTTGTGTTATCCCTTATCATAGTTTCCTAACCTGTGGTCCACGGACCCCTGGGGGTCCGCGAGCATAATATGTTTGGGGGTCCGCGGTCCCAATACTAAAATATAATATTATCAGAAAATTGTACCTTTTTTACTGATTTCCTTGGGGGGGCTGAAAAAGGTTAGGAACCGCTGCCTTAGAGGAATTCAGACAATACAAAAATCCAGCAGAAATCGAATTATACACTTCGATTCCATCGATTCGATCCATTGATTGCTGCGTCAAAAACCAGCGATTGCTGGATCAAACCGTGTCATCATCATCAACCCATTATATTATCCCACTGTCGGTTCTTCTCTTAGCACGAGATGGACAAGGCTATAGTCCACCACGCTGACTTGATGCGGGTTGGCAGACTTCACACGCCGCCGCGCCGTCGAGAAAATCTTTCAAGCATGCAGGTTTTTTCACGATGTTTTTCTTCACCGTTTAACTAAGTATTAATACGCATAAGACTTTGAAATGAAAAGGACTTTTCAGATTGCTCATAAGTATAGTTATGGATAATAAATAAATAATGTAAGTTTTAATTATCTCTTTTCTGTTCACTAATATTTTTGCACGCCAATTTGGTAAAATATGGCTGAACTCATGCATGACATGCATGACATGTTTTACTCCATTTTGTACCCATATCTGTAAAATAAATCATCCCTTTATCTCTATATTCTATCTTTCGAAAAGTCAGAGGTGCCTTAGCAGCTTCATGCTCATATCACTAGGCTATCACTGCACGTCGTGGTAGTGGTGAACCCCATGGCAGTGACTATAGAACAAGAAGGGAAGTGTGGTTTCTAGTCGGTATAAAATATACATAGTTTCCTCTCGTGGTACCTGGTAACCCGTGAGAGTTTTCCGCAACATAAATAAATTTTAAATTTAAAAAACCCCCGACAATTGCATTATATCTCAACCGATTTTCAATAAACATAGCTAAGAACACTCCCGACTAATTCACATTTCAAACAAAAAAACTAAATCCTAAACCGGTCCATCCGTTCGGGTGCTACGATGCCACAGACACACACACACACACACAGATACGTCTAACTTATAACACCCCGTCGTTTTTGCGTCGGGAGTTAAAAAGAAATCCATTTGTATGGAGTCTTTAACTCTCATTGAAACCTTTTTCCAAAAATCTCTGCACAAGTAAATACGTAATTGTTACATGCGAATCTTGACATTGGCTAAAGATATTCCACTATTCTTGCTTCCACGGCCATTTTTGCTATATTCTTGTATTCTATTGTATTGTATCACTTCTATACAAAACTATTGTATTGTAGTGAGTCAAGTCAATGACTCTGTTCTTCATGGCCATCTTGTCAGTAGGTACGTGTAGTAGAATACTAAGTTATAGTGTTCTGCTGACTCGCTCGATGTTATAAGATGGATGATGTAAGGAAAATTGTATAGTGCTGACGACAGCATTATATAATTTACTTCATATCAGAACTCACTTGCATAAAAATCTGTAATTTTGTAGATATTCTGCTATACGCATAACTACAAATAAAATATTGTGTTACTCAGAATGCATTCAGGAAAGTGGTAGATAGCAACTGGGTTAAGGGACTGTCCGGGGTAAACCACAAACAGGAAGACGTTAAGTGTTGTGGGCTTTAGCCCACCTATAACCCTAACACCTATAACACCTATAACTGCTGGGTAAACCCAGCAGTAGAATAGTATAGGTTAAAAAAAATGTATCGGACATATATGGCTGCAGAGTTTTGAGGTGTCCAGATCTATTTCCAGGTCAAGAAAACTCTGAAATTTGGAATTATGAGTACTGGGAAGGTTCACCCCAAACATAAAGTTACAAGTTTTAATACTTCCCTACGTATTTAGTATTGTGAATACTTGAATGGATAATAACTATAACCAGCACTTCAAATATTGTTTACTTTATTTGCAATAACAACAATTAGGTACAGTTATATTTTTTATGATTTCGATAAATGTAAAGTGGGTTACACTAATTGTTAAACGGTTTGTTTTGTAGAATAGTTTGTAAACATTCCTTATCACTATCAACCTATTTACTATCCTACCACCCCGTTCTCCTGTCGGTAAATATACCTATAGCAGGTAATTCTGGTGTGGAGTAAATAAAAACAAAACAAACAATTTATTATTCTCATTTATATTGATACATACACTATCGAGTATATAGGGTGGAAGGGACACTGACGTACAACAGCTTACCAAGAATTCAGTACATGATTTTGGACCCCCTTGCGATGTATATAAGTAGTACCCGAAGATGTATGGTAGTCGTCAACATTTTAACAATCATACAATTTATCTTAATAATATTAAATTCTAATAATAAATTCGCAAATCCAAATTAAGCGGTAACACAGACTACAAAATTGTGGTGTCGCATAATTGCTGGCAAAGCGACATACATTCTGTGGTCCTATTGACAAAGTGACATTCATCCTGTGGTCCGATTGACATGCGACCACAAAGCCAGCTGTCAATGATATGGGACCACAAACAGACCCTATTAATCTGATGGCCGGTGATTAAGTCAGGATTATGGTATCTAAGTTTCGAGCTTCATGAAGTTCTTACTCGGTGTGCAAAATATTTTTTTAGTAAATAGAAATGAACATAATTATGTCGTGCCTTATAATATTTATATTTGTTTATACCAGCATAATAAAACATATTAAATGTGGATGGTGGATAATCATATTAAATATTAGTTTCGACATTATATTAAACCACAGCCTATAACAAGAGGAAAGAAGGAGAAACACTTTAAATTAATAATAATTGATTTACTATGGCATTACACAAATAATGGCAGAATAAGGACAATTACTGTGGTATGTACTGTTGAAACGACTGCATTTATAATAATATGGTTTAAATCAATTTGTAAATAGATTTATATATTTTCATCTTGAAATAGCGGAGCTTCCATCCATTGCTTTATTTAATAAGTCGAGGATAGTAAAGGCTGTGCTTTGATTTAATTAATATCTAACATCGTATCCACAGTGTATGTTTACATTAAAGTAAGACTTTGAAAGTTCTACCAGTCACAGAAAATTAAAAAGTCGATAATTGAAGTATGATTGCTCATAATTTTTGTTGATGTTTAGGTTATTTTATAATATTTGCTGTTGATCCTGCTACTATACACAAAAAAACATTTACCTACTGGTGGTTGAACATCTACCTTACAAACTAAATTATCACAAACATTTTGATCACAAACAATCATTGCCGAGGTACAACGCTCTCCCGTTTGGCCTAGGGCGCCCCGGAGAGCTTGTCTCATCTACCCTTCTCCCTAAATCCGACACTACAAACACTAGATCTTCAGTCTTCATCATAATACTACTCAACTTTCTGCTAACGTCCCCGCGAGCTTTCCAGCATTTGTCACAGTGCTATACAGATGAAAGAACAAATATAGGAGGAGCCCTACACAGAGTATGAAGAATACTATGCAGAAGCACACCACGCATTCTGATAGATATATTTTTATTCTCTCCGTTCGACTGATATGAGTCCCAGCGATGTCCACACTCGAGTACGTCCACATTGGTCACGATCACTCCTGCAAAAATAAATTAATTAGTGCGCCGCCGTTTTGCTCGTTAATTTATATTTTAATGATGCTTTGTTGGTATTGATTTGGGAATGACACCGTTTTCGCGTTTGTGTAATATTCAATATACATCATGTACTCTCTACATGATGTATATTATTGAATATTGTTTTCATTGATTTTAAAATATTCAAAGTTGCATACAGTAAATACCTACCTAATTATATTTCAATATTATTTCAAGTTTGGGAGGGTATTTAATGTTAAAAATGAATCCCTATTTCCCTTGGTCCCTTGGTCACTTAAGAACGACTTTACCGACTTCAACATCATCATCATCTTCCTGCCCCTTTCCTAATTCATTTGGGGTTGACAAAGAACGTCTTTTTTTCATTCATCTCTGATAGTCGTCATCTTATCATCCAATCCCTTTCTCATCACATCTGACTTAACAGAATCCATCCGTATTTTCTCTAGGCTCCCTCTATCCCTCCACTTTACAGATTTCATTCTCTTTTTTTCAAGTTATCTGATACTTTGTACCAGGTTCTTACAGAAAGAAAAATAAGAAAATGCGTAGAAAAATGGAAAGTATTAGAAAACTTAAGAATTATTTTAACTTCGCGCGTTTTTTAAATTATTTATTCCAGTTCGAATTGAATATATATAGCTAAGACAGGTTAGGTTACTTATAATTATGTTTATTATGTAACTACACACTGCCTCCTCAGTCTAGTGGTCTGACTGCTATGCTAGAGGTCCTGGGTTCGATCCCCAGGTCGAGCAAAGTGTTTATTGGGTTTTTCTATGAAATTCTCAGTAGCAGCTCGGAGTCTGGATTTGTGCCAATTAATGGCAATAGGCTCGCCTCCTATTACATGGGACCTAAAACATATCGGCGAAATGTGGGTGTTCATTAGTACACACACCTCTGACTAACCCTTCGGGGAATAAAGGCGTGAAGGTATGTTATGTTATGTAACTGCACTGTTAGGTACTAGTTTGTATGCTGTTACAGTCAGATCACGTCGGTTGAATGGTCTTATCCGTTACGTAGTTGAACAGGATATTACTGTTAAAACTGTGAGTTGAAATTCAATCAATGTTCATCACCTATTTAGTTATATTTAAAAAATAAAAACAGACTACAAAAAGAAGGTTGCAGTTTGTTATCAGCTTGCTGATTGGCTAATAACTTTACTACAGCATGTATCTTATTATATTTTGATATAGGATGCGATAGCCGAATAATTCTTAAATTCTTCGTAAACAGATATTCTAAATTCTTTTATCAAGTCCATGTTTAAGATTATTAGTACAAAATAGTGTTGTGTAAATGCATTCTATAAAATAATTTAATAACCTGTGGGGAAAAAACATGACATAACATTACGTAAAGCCAAACGAACCTCTGACTTTTCGAAGTCATGTGCGTATTAATAATTAATTATCACGCGCTTAAACGGTGAAGGAAAACATCGTGAGGAAACCTGCATGCCTGATAGATTTTCTTGACGGCGTGTGAAGTCTGCCAACCCGCAGTAGGCTAGCGTGGTGGACTATAGCCTATTCCCTCTCGCTCTGAGAGGAGACACGTGCCCAGCAGTGGGACAACGTAATGGGTTGATGATGATGAAAGCCAAACATACATCACGCCAGTGTTCCCGAACGGTTAGGCAGAGGTGTACTTAATGTACACCCACAGTTCGCCGGTTTAGGTCGCAGGTAAAAGGGGGTGAGCCTATTGCAATTCATTTAGCACATATTCAAACTCCGAGCTACTACCGAGAATTTCATAGAAAAACATAATTCAGATAATATACGTTTACACAAAGCAGTATTCCATAGGAAGATAGAAAATAGAAGAGGAAGGAGAGAGGAGGAGACTAGTAGAGGTAGGAGAGACAAGCAGGACACCAGTACAGGTAGGAAAGAAAATTTGTAGGCCATGTTACGGATGTGGGTAAAGACAATGCACTGTAAATAGAAAGATGGAAATAGCTTTTTAGAGAAATTAAACATAACATAACATACCATCAAGCCTGTATTCCCCGAAGGGTTAGGCAGAGGTGTACTTAATGTACACCCACAGTTCGCCGGCATGTTTGGGTCCCATGTAATAGGGGGCGAGCCTATTGCCATTCACCGGGCACAAATCCAGACTCCGAGCTGCTACTGAGAATTTCATAGAAAAACTCAATAACACTAGCTCGACCTGGGGATAGCTCTAGCGTAGCAGTCGCGATTGGGACCGCTAGACCAACGAGGCAGTCTAGTCAGAGAAATTAAACGTCAAGTCATTATACTTTAATCATTGTCTTTAACATTGATTAAAGTAATGGTTTTAGCCTTTATAGAGCTAAATTCTCTATAAAGTCTGTACACAGCTCCAAGTCAAGTTATACGAATCCAGTTTAGAATCACCTCGCATTGTACAGGTTTCCTTTCCATACGAGGTCAGCCTATACTGGATTTGTATAGAAGTAGTGTCAAGTGCGAGTTCAAGTTCAATAATGTTTCGGTTTAAAAAGTATTGGAGAAGGTTCTCAATTCGTATGTATATTCGTTTTGTATGTTTGCACATAAGTTTATAGCGACCTTTCTTAATAAAATTGTTTGATAGAATAAACTTTTGAGATGGTCCCATATTGGTTTTTGAGCATTGGTTCTATAGTCTGACTAGAAGGATTGATGAACGTTTTTGGCAAATTGTTTTTTTGGTGATTCAGTTTCCCAGGTGACCATTACAGAAACTAAAACAATTGCGTCTAGTTGTTACTAAAGCCTTTCTTTTTAAACACACCCCAGAAAGCTTGAATTTTCTTTTCCTAGATTGTAGTCTAATATGCATGCATTATAAATAGTAGGTAAGTACAGTATGCACAATAGGACTGCCTGACTAACGTAGGCGTAGAATAAGAATAATAAGGGTGGGAACAATGAAGAACATTATCGTCCCTCTGCAGGGAAAAGGCCTCAGTCTAGCTCGTCCCGCCATCTCCATCTGGGCCTGTCGTGACGTCACCTGACGTTGTGTGGGCTCCACTCAGTGGTAAGTCTATGGTGAATGGTAATAATTAAGTGATAATGAATATAATTATGTATGTGAATGGTATGCATGAATCGTAGCAATATACGCCGTTGTTCAGTTTTGCTCGATGAGGTGACTGCTGTATTACGGATGAAATGAAAATACTAGAAGCTAGATTCTAATGTTTCAAGTTTGAAAATGTTCATGGGTTCCTAGAAAATCTTATGATACGAGTAATTATTGAACAATTATGGATCGGAACAGTCGAGGTCATGGAATGTGCTATGATAACAAAAGGTTTTAGACCGGAACAATCGGCTGAACCCAATGAACCTGAAGCTAGCATAATACACAGTTCTCCGGCTGTCAATGTAGAGGTGTTGCGTTAGTGGTGTCAAACATAGTAGAAAGGTAGAAATTCTAGGGCTGGTATTTCTAGGATAACGAAAAAAAAGGATGGAAGGTATTATGTGAACCATGCGGGTCTTAATCCTGAAGAAGATAAGATAAAGTAACCAGTACTCTTGATGAAAAGTATCTATTGGAAATTTTGTATGCAATTACTACCCTAGAAATAGGTACCGAAGTATTATGTTAATAATAAGACTGAAGAAACAAGTGGTGTGAGTGCTGACCAAGGAACGTGGGAAAATGCAATAAGATGATGTCACAGAAAATCTGGCAGACTGTATTGACATTATATTTTATAATACGTACGAAAGAAATCTTACATTTATGTAATCCGAAACGCTAGCTCAAGTCTATTTCTTCTGCACGATATTTCCTTAAGAACTGTTCTCATATTACACCATCGATTCACACAAATTATTCACTGATTGTTAATGTCACGAGTTTTCTTCGTTGTTTTACAATTAACGGTGGCGATGGCGATGCGTACGCGACTACCGCCTCTCTCAGTTTGTAAACGTATGCCTCACACTACGTGCGACTATTGTCATGTACACCACACATCTAAAGTTCACACCTTATCGAAACAGCTCACGCCACTCCAAGGTCGCACCGTATTAAATAGTATGCATTTTTTTTTTACAATCGTTACGTTTATTTCCTCGTATATTTTAGGAGACTTGTCTTTTAATGCGGGTTAACGATTTTCAGGCTATTTTGGTCCGTCAGTGGAAACTGTATGGTTGATAATGGCGTGATTATTAGCTTGATTACACTTATATGTTATGTTAAGTGATAAGAAGTTTATTATGTTTTATTGTTCAACGGCATTAAATAACTCAAATGCACCGCGATTAGATTCGTTAACCAAACAGTAACTATTGTTCACTTATACAAATATTATTTTCTCAATATTAATAATAATTGTCTAAACAAAATGTTTAATTCAATTGATAAGCAGTCTTACCGAATCAAATATTTAAATTAGAATAATGTTATAACTAAACATTGTAATGATTATTTAATCTTTTATCAAGGAGCCATTATTGATTATTTTTATGGCCTTATAAAGACGTTGACGGAAAATAAACCCACTTCTGAACCGATAGTGGGTGTGGCCCATCAGATGAACATTGTGTTATTAATACTAGGGCAGCTAATGCGGTTGACCACTTGCACCATGATGCTGCTTGACTTCATCGTAAAGTAACATTAAAAGATGTTCACAAAGATATGAATTTTCTATTTTAAAGAAAGTTTCCTAGTGAAAGAAACAGGCAGGCAGAGTTTGAACCTGCGTCCCTCTGGTTAAGTATACCAAACGCTTTACCAACAAAGCTACCGAGACCACTGCCTGTGATATCTTCCACATTGTACGTCTTCAGGTGACGTCCGTTTAAAATAGAAAATTTATATCTTTGTGAACATTTCGCATTATTTAATACTAAAATATAATAAAAAATAAGCAGTAACATTGAGGATGTTCAGTTTCGATAGAGGATGCGTGAGATGGTTTTTGACTCTTACGCTAATATTAGAACATTGAAATAAATCGCTTTAACTACATTGATTATTAATTAATTTCCGGCGTTTCAGATCCTTTACAGCATCTATAGTTACGGGTTGGAATTTAAATAGTTATTCAGGTGATTTGAATATAATTTGAATAATAAAATAGGCATTCGATGAAAATGGGGAAAGGTGATATACAAAATATTATGTAGGTATTATATTTTACACAGTTGTTAGCAATTGCCTGAGCCAGACGAGAGTATTTAAATATTATGTTTGTTTGCTTTCATAAATAAATCAAAACATTCACTAGGTATTTGTGTATTGGAGAAATTTTGTTTATAAACACACATACTTATTGATATTGCGGAGTACCTCTAGGGAGTATATTGGGTCCAGTCCTGCGCTTACTCATTTGGCTTGACTATGCATCTCCTTAACTTATTTTAATATTACACAATACAGTTAAAAAAAATGTATATTGCTTTGGTGTACAGTTTGAAGTCCCTTTGATAGTCAAATTTAAAAATCCTGTTTCAAACAACGCTAGAGAATTAGTGTGCCCGTATTGGTTTTTAAAAATAGAAGGGGTTGGCTATGACAATGAACCATTGACCCCGGCTCTATGCCTCTATGGGGTTGTTATATGTAAATCCTACGAGGCTACAATACAATTGATAGATCCTTTCAAGCGTATTCTAGCCACGTGCCGTATTCATGTTTTTATCCAACGTTTGTGAATCGTGACAATTGGGGGTTCCATTTTTAAACTTATTTTTCATAGGGTGTTCTTGTTTAAACGGTGTGTTCGAAATTTAATATTGGGATCTTCTAATTATTATAGAACAAGGAAACAATTGTTAGGCATATTTATTTCTTAAAAGGATTGTAACATATTGTAACTAGGATAAGTTATTAGGTAGAAGCAAAAAACATTTTTTTATTTATAAAATAATAAGCAGTACTATTTTTGTCGCGTGGCCTTGTTATATTGGTGTCCAATAAAGAATATGTAATTAAATAAATAAATACTCTTCATAATTATTAATCGTATATTAGTGAAATCCTCTGCGCACTCCGCTTCCTCTGTTTTTTATCTATTCTAATCTAGAATTAAGTATGGTCATATAAGTAGTCAATTTGAATTTACATTAAATAAAAAACGAAGTCCTGTTTGAGACACGGATTGCAAAGCAATTAATTAGATCAGCAATGTAGAAGAAGTCTGTTTAGAAAATAAGCATAAAAGGAATACTGCTTCATTTGCAAACCCTACTCTATGCACTCTAATTAGCAATCACCAATACATTAAGGTTCACCTCACAGAAGAGAAGATAAAAATACGTGAAAGTTTGCTCTGGCGCAAAATTCTTCGCAATATCATTCATTTTTGAAGCTAAAGTACGCTTCATTCCAGTTTAGAGCGGATCGCCACATGCCAGGGTAAATCACACAAATGGGCCCAGCCGGCTACCAGATGCACCCCTAGACAAACGTCGCCACACAGAATCAAACCTTAACACCATTTACTAAGGTGGACTTTCTAATAAACAACCGCACCCTGCCTTGTTTGAAAAAAAAATACGCTCTTGAATGTCTGTGACGGTCTTTCCCCGGCATTTTGTCGACAGTTCGGGCGCGATTGAAAGCTCCGTATGGTGTGTGTGTGTTTTTTCTTGTGATTTTAAAGGTGTAATCGTAAGGTTTGCGTAAGATATCGCAGAGGGGCGCCAGGACAAGGTGCTTTTTTTTCTTTTGGAACCGCGGCGTGGCTGCGGCAAGTGAGTCATTCAGTAACATATGTTTGGTTTGACAGGTTTCTTCTGTCATCGAATTGTTATGTCCAAAGTTTTGTTAGTTTATCACGTACTTTTCGTTTGTGTTTCTCTTTGTGAATTATTGGTATTTCAGTTACAAGTGCGCTTATTACCGATGTCATATCCTCATTTGCAGGGTTCATTTATGTTGGGATTAAACGCGACGCGAAATTCAACTTTCCGTGCATACATTCATAGTTCAGTTTTGTTAATCGAGGTGACTATTACGAAAGTACAAAATATGAAATTCGAACATTTCCCCACAGCCGGTCAGTATGTCCAGTCATGAGCGAAAAATTATGTTTTGATGCAAAACTACGCCCGATATGAGTTTTCATTATTTTCACAAATAAGTACTGGGAAAGCCGAATCATTCTCCGTGTAATAGTAGTAGATAGCTTCATATAAACAATAATAATTCGTATATTTCGTAACAAAAAATCTGTGCCTGTATTCCTCAAAGAGAGAATTGAGAATTTCATTTCATCGCAAACCTAATAACACTTTTTTCGTCATGGGAATCAAATCAAGGACTTGCTACGTAGTAGTCGCGTCTAGGACCACGAGACTAATTAGGCAATTTCGTACATTTCTTTTGAAATAAAGAAAGAAAACGTGACACCTATTAAGTAACCAAGTTGTATTTAACAGAATCATGGTTTTTAGATCGTACATAATTTAAAGGAATACACAAAACGTATTCCTTCATATAATTGAAATTGGAGCTGCTTGGATCAATTCAATTGAC
This sequence comes from Subacronicta megacephala, assembly GCA_958496365.1. Classification (NCBI taxonomy): domain Eukaryota; kingdom Metazoa; phylum Arthropoda; class Insecta; order Lepidoptera; family Noctuidae; genus Subacronicta; species Subacronicta megacephala. The sequence continues at coordinate 9,809,875 of OY292529.1, read as the reverse complement.
ACAATTTGTGGGCAAGCTAGGCGATATTATTCTAAAAAGGAACCTTATATTAAAACAGTTAAAATTTGTTTTACAAAATTGCTAGTCATCCTTAGCGATTCGACAACGTTGCCAGCGGGACGGAGGACAATGTTCCTGCAAGTGACAGGGCGGTTAGCTACAAGCTTCTATGTGTGCCTGGTACTCAACCTACAGTCTACGTGTTTCCTTATTAAGGCGAATAGTCTCGGCTAGGACTCTAATTTATTTTTATCGCAAATTTTACCTCTACATAGCACATTCTATACCGTTTTACCCAAATGGTTAGGCAGAGGTGTGCTAATGTATATCTACAGTTCGCCGGTATGTTTCATGTACCATTTAATAGGGGGCGAGCCTATTGCAATTGACCGGGCACTAGCCCATACTCCGATCTGGTACTATGAATCTAATAGAAGAATGCAATAATACTGCTCCAACAGGTAATCGATCGCAGAACCTCTAACGTAGTAGTCGCGCTTGAGACCACTAGACTAATGAGGCAGTCAAATACATTCTAGGATCATAGAATTAGGAATAGCGACCTCAATTATAATGTTTTCACAACTGAATACTAAAACTTTTGCTTTAAAATGGTTATCGTAGCAGTATAGTATTGTAAAATAGAGGTTTAGCTGCTAAAATTGACAATACAGTCTATCTGCTACGATTACAATTTTTAAGCAAAAGTTTTGGTAGATACTCAATTGTGAATGAATTTAAAAAAAAATGGTTTTTATGAATATTGAATTTTGTGTTGTCTGTGATTTAAAATCCTATTAGTGATGACGTGCACACACACAATCACAATTTCCACACAATTTGCACACACACGTAAATTAGTGTGGAAACGACGTAGATACGTAGTTACGTACGTAGATTTTTTACGGACAAAATCGTGTGTACAGGTGGTCTTACTGTTGAATAAAAAAACTATAAAATAAAGTTAAATAACTAACGCGTTGTCGAGATGAGAACGCGTTTGATGATGCAGGCATCAGTCTGCGGCTGCGGTTGTTTATAATCATCTGGCAGCCCGCATGCCTGTTTGTATATCATTACAAAAAAAAAAAAATTGTCATTACAAAAAATACTTGTGTAACGAGATGACAAATATAATAAGAAACATAGAAAAAGTATTTATTTTCGCACAAATAACGTCGCAAGACACTTGGACAAAAGGCCATTGGGTCGAAAAAAATAATCTTAAAAATGACATAAAAAATTACAATGACACCTGACCACGTGACCATGCAAATGTAACTTCTGTCAACCTTAACACCGTTGATGAGAAACTATATATTTTAATGTTTTTAGTGCGTCAACCGCCTGACGCAGGGCACTGACCCCGCAATCAGCAATTTATGTTATGAATTTATAATTGTAGAGCGGCTAATAAAATATAATTTTAATTGTATTCTATACGCTGATTCAAGGGTCAACGCCATGTATAGGAAGGTTGGCTCATTGAAAAGTGAAAACAAACAATTTCTTTTTAATTCACATTTTATTTTTGATATCTACCCAAAAAGTTTTTGAAATTTTGTTACCTACTTAAATAAAAATCGGCCAAGTGTGAGTCGGACTCTTGCACGGAGGGTTCCGTACCATTACGATTTATGACGTATTAAAAAAGAACTACTTACTAGTTCTCTTTTAAACCAATTTTCGTTGATAGTTTACATGGACATCATATATTTTTTTTAGTTTTATCGTCCTCTTATTTTAGAAGTTACATGGGGGGGGGGACACATTTTACCACTTTGGAAGTGTCCCTCGCGCAAACTATTTAGTTTAGAAAAAAATGATGTTCGAAATTTCCATATCATTTTTGAAGACCTATCCATAGATACCTCACACGTATGGGTTTGATGAAAAAAACATTTTGAGTTTCAGTTCTAAGTATGGGGAAACCCCAAATTTTTTTGTTTTTTTTCTATTTTTGTGTAAAAATCTTAAAGCGGTTCACAGAATACATCTACTTACCAAGTTTCAACAGCATAGCTCTTATAGTTTCAGAGAAAAAAATCTGTGACATACGGACGGACAGACGGACAGACAGACAGACATGACGAATCTATAAGGGTTCCGTTTTTTGCCATTTGGCTACGGAACCCTAAAAATACCACCCTGTAGCTAAGCTCGTAATTTCTAGTTCATTCTACTTTAGTATCTACTAACTACTAACAGAGAGTGGAATCAACTTTTATTACATTAAGCAGTAAATAGAAATGTTCCAGAGCGCGGTCGTTCGCGCGGGAAAATAGTGCATTTAATTGAAGAATACTTTGGATTTGTAACGGGAAATGATCCTAAACTGCATGAGAATATTTTTTACAAAGATTTCCTTTAGACTGTTTTTCCTTAGAGTAAACAGTTTACATTAAATTGACGCGGCGGTAGCCTAATGGCTAGGGCGTCAGACTTGCGATCATGTGGTTGCCGGTTCGAACCCCACCAATTCCGCTACCGACGTGAACCCACTTGTAACACAAGCATTTATCTTAGCACGAGGGGTTAACAAGAATACTAGTAATGTATGACCCACATTGCCAGTAAGCTTTTTTTTTAAACTTAGTTTTTCGCGGATGTAAGGACCAAAGCGTGCAGAAATTACGATGAAATATAAATTTTTCCAGTAAAATTTACATATACAAGATCAAAAAATTCTTTACAAGAGCACAAAGCAGTTGGAAATCCTCACAACCTATTCAATATACAGATGTGTCTTATGTAGCATAAAGACTGCTCTGCAAGATAATATATCAACATCTCGAAAACAGATATCGACATTTACTAAATGTTCTGTCTCTTTGATTTCAGAATGATTCCCGACTCGGAGCTCTGCGTTCGCAAAGGCCAAGTTTCTCCTAAATCAACCAAGATGTCTGCCCATGAGTTTCTCAAAGCAATACGGAACGTACTAGTGTGTAAAGGGAGCCAGCTCTCTGAGTCTTTGTCCGAAGAGGAAATGAACAGATTACTCAGAGAATTTGCATTTAGAGGCTGTGATATTAGATATAGATCCGCTCAAGAATAATAGAAAGATGAAATGTACGCACTAGATTAATTTATAAGTAAACTATAGGGATTGTACAATACTTTTATGTATCAATAGAAGAATTAAATATTGCTACTAAGGGGCAAGCCAACAACGTGTATCGTTCTGAAAAGTGCACTCCCGCGTCTTTTATGACGTTGACATAATCACAAAAACGAGTGACAGATGACAGCTGACATTTGAAGCAAGATGGCGTCGCCGCCGCTGTGGGTGCATTCATCAAAACCGTTTCGCAAAAAAAATATAAAACAAATCGGTGCCATGACGTAAATCGTCATGGCACCGATTTGTTTTATAATTTTTTATTTACGCTCATTGCCCCCAATGTATTATGTATAAGTACTAAAATATTCTGTAAGTAGATATAATGTAACAGTTGCAAGTGCAATGTAAAGATCTGACGCGACACCAAAAAAGAATTTAGTTAGTTAATAATTGTAGCCAAATGAATACTCTTTATTTACTTATTACTATATACTACATAAGCTAATGCCAGTCAAAATAAGTCTTATTTTAATGTATGTAACTAGTTGAAATGATTGAAATTTATATTGTTCAGGCATTCAGGTTTTGATTCAAAGATGAGGCTTAGCGTAAAATCTGAGGGTAAAGACTAAACAATTCGTTAATTTATTCTTTAATGTGTATTCAGTAATGTCATGCCACCATTATGTCAAAATACTTAAGTAATCTTATGCTAAGTACCATTATGACAAAATGAAGTAAACTTATGCTACAATTTTGACAAATTTTAGTAAACTTATGGAACCACTATGACAAAATATTGTAAACATATGAACATATGCTGCCATTATGACAAAATGTAGTAAACTTATGCTACCATTGTCAAAATTCAGTACTAATTTGTGATAATATGGATGTATAAGTTTACCCGTGATCTAGTCTTTGAATCTGAGCTTCAGTGTCTCTTCTCTCTCTTCAACTCTTGTAGTATTGGTAAATCATGACAACTTGGAAGAAGAAGAATGTGCTGAACAAACTGATCAATATTAATTTATTAATGATTAATTATATTATTTAAATTGTCATTTGAATAGAATATAGGTAAGTATGTACCAAAAACATTGATTTTATTTTTAGTCAATTATATAGGTATTAAATAAAATATTTATAACCCTTGATTTGTAAACATTTTTATTTTTAAGTTTGCTTCCTTATAGTAGAGTTTAGTGCACTGCACTGTGAAGCATGGGTCTCCTTTCAGAGTGAGAGGGGTAAGGTTATGGTCCACCATGTTATACTCGGCAGACTTCACACTCCAACGAGAAAATCTCTCAGGCATGCAGGTTTCCGCATGATGTTTCCTTCACAGTTTTAGCCCGTGGTAATTCATTATTAATACGGACATGATTGTGGAAAGCCATAGGTAGCCTTAGATTTGAACTCGGGACCTATGGCTGTCCAATAGTCATATTACAAGGCTATCACTGCTTGCTTAGAAAATGGGTAGCTAACAAATTATTTTCACGTAAATATAACAGAAGAACGCGTATTTTTCAGAGGTATTCCATTAGCTGTTCAAAAAGGTCATGCTTAAAAGGGTAGGTAATTAAAATATCCCTCAAAACAATAAGAAGCCAGGCTTTGTGTTGCGTATGTTTTTATTTGTGAAGATTTTAGATACAAAGAGATATGGAGACAAAGAGATATGAGATATTTGTTTTTTTTTTGTGTAGACTAGAGAGTGGCCCGCGGCTTAGGATTGCATAGGATCCTAGTTAAACTGTGCGATAATAAATAGCCTATATTCATTGGAAGTAATGTAGCTTTCTCATATTGAAAGAATTATTCAAATTGGTCTAGTAGTTTTCGAATTTATCGATTACAAATATATCATTTCTTTTTATAAAGCTTATTAATTGCCTCCTTAGTTTAGTGGTCCTAAGCGCGACTTACGCTACTATTCTATGCTAGAGGTCCTGGGTTCGATTCCCAGGTCGAGCAAAGTGTTATTGTATATTCCTATGAAATTCTTAGTAGCAGCTCGGAGTCCGGATTTGTGACCGGTTAATGGCAATAGGCTCGCCCCCTATTGGACTTACACATACCGCAGGACTACATGGGGCTTAAACATACGACTTTGGGGAATACAGGCGTGAGGTATGTATGTAGTACTTGAAACTAAATAAAATTGAATTAAATAAATTATCTTTTACTAAAAAGTAAAAGCGCCTTCAAAATCTTCGGGAAAATAATGTTAGTCTGTGGCGAAAACCAAAGATGCATATAATCAAAGGCACCAAATTCCGCAACCATTTTACAGTATAACCTATATAGGGTAAAGCACCCTATTACTGACACCCCCCCAATTTATTGACACTCTATTTTTATTATCAAAATATAAGGAAACTTGGTAACCGTGTAAAGTGTATTATTTATTAAAATGATTTTTGATAGTTTATTTTTGTATGCCACTGGCAAAACTAATCTGTTAAAAGAACTAAGACGGCGCCAAATAGCTGATTCAAATAGAGCAATCAGTGTTTTAGAAGGAGAAAGTTGGTTTTCTTAAAGTTTCGATAAGGTAAGCGTTCATTTTAATCGTGTTAAAGTATTCAGAAATTCAAAAATCTTTCTCTGAATGTTGTGTTATTCTAATTTTGAAGGTTTATATAGCAGATTTCAATGGTTATTTCTCATTTTACTGTATTAGTTTAATTTTTACAGGGTGTCGATTTGTGGTATGTCGAAAATAGTGAAATTCCAATTTATTGACACCCACATGGGTGTCAATAAATTGGAATTTCACTGTATTGACATCAATAATTGGAATTTTCAAATTAGTTTTAGAAGAGGCTAATTCAATGGTATATACCTAGTTTATGACTTGATATATGACTACAAATTAGATTAAACTCAAAATACACCTTTATTCCAAATTCCGACATGGGTGTCAAATCAATATTCTCTATACAAACATCAGTGTTGATAATTGGGCAAGGCTATGTCAATAATTGGAATACAATGAAGACATAAGAACTCTCTTCCACTAGTTACATGTTTGGATACTTCTGCATCCTTTACACTCATAAAATAAGGATTATGCAAGCTATGATCAGATAATAATGCGGTTATCATCAGACGAACATTTCGCTTGTCGCATGATCGCTTTCATTAGTGCATAGGTATGTGTTTTGTAGTTAGACAATTCCTAACATAAAACTTCGAACAACATTGATTAAAAGACTTCAGAACCCTCAACATAAAGCCCGTCCGGGACCTGCTACTCTCCTGACCGAAGCCGAAGAAAATTACTTAGTGGAGTGGATCAAGAATCATTAATGATAGAGAAAACCTCCTATGATATTAGAAACCTCAATATCATTTTTAAAGACCTATCCATAGATACCTCACACATATGGGTACAAAATTTTTGAGTTTCAGTTCTAAGTATGGGGAACCCCAATTTTTTTTTATTTTTTTCTATTTTTGTGTAAAAATCTTAATGCGATTCACAGAATACATCTACTTACCGAGTTTCAACAGCATAGCTCGTATAGTTTCAGAGAAAAAATTCTGTGACATACGGACGGACAGACCGAAAGACAGACAGACATGACGAATCTATAAGGGTTCCGTTTTTTGCCATTTGGCTACGGAACCCTAAAAATAAAGCATTGACTGTAGAAGAAATTGAAAGATTTTAATCACAAAGATAATACCCAATTAGGTACCTATTTAGAAGTTCCTCATAAGAATTACCTCATTATTTCCAGTGATTTCAAGTATAAACAAAAATACGATTTATTTGTTAAGTTGACTGATTATACTCAAGTTTTTCTATTCATAAATACAATTTCGTAATAAAATAGGTTAATTACAAACAATTAAGATTTGTTTTATTTAAAAAAACCGTATGTATTTTTTTATTAATAGGTATACCTACTAAGAAAATTGTAGTGTCAATAAATTGGTTCAACACCTGACGATAATAGGGCAAAATGTGTCAATAATTGGGTAAATCATAGTAAATCAATAAAACTTGAAAAAATAATACCAATTATCATCTAAATATGTTTTTTGGTAATTATCAAGGAAATACAATACTTGCTCTATTATTATAAACCGGATATCCAACGGGAAATACCATAAAATGGCAGATATTAAACTATTTTGGCACGACAGCCCTTAAAGTGTCAATAATTGGGTATCTTACCCTATATGTTATTTTTTTTTTTTGGTTTTGAAGGTGGTTTTACTTTTTGTCATTTTAGCTGGTCGGTATTCCCCAAAAATCGAAGGGCACGCGTATCGACTAAAAACTATAGTCATAGATAGTCGAGTCTCTGCAATATTGCATTTCATTTCAATTCCTGGAATATCAATTAATCCTCTTTCAACAAAACCTACGAGTGAATCCTTTTGAACTAATTGCCTGACATACCATTCTCCAAATAAAGCTCTACAATAAAATTATCAGTATTTGTCGGGAGTAGGAAGCTTAGTCTCGTTGCTAGGCAACCGACCCACTCGCGCCAGTTATTGGAAAATTCCCCTGGGAGTTCTTGGAAAAGGCTGAGACTACAAGGTGACTTTGACGTAAGTACTAAAGTTAGTCAGTATTTTATCATAAATAAATTACGTTAAATTTTTTTATAAACTGCGTCACTAGTCTCGTCGCAAGCCCGACCGCTTAGCGAGAAGTTCCGTTCCGAACTACACCGCTGATAAAATAAGTTTATATAGGTACATAAATAACGATATTGATAAGTATTTGTTTTCTAACAAACTAAGTATAGTTCGGATTTGGCAATAGGCTGGCCCCTAATAAGATAATACTCTTAATGGTGTAGGTTTTTGATGAGAAGTGGACGTCGTGAGAGTAAGACGTCAAATAATTTACTTCGGTGACCTAACCTTCGTCATCTAAAATTATTATGGGCTTGCCCCTAATTTAATGGGACCTAAACTTATCGGCGAAATGTGTGTACATTAGTACACTTCTGCCTATCCCTTCGGGGAATAAAAGCGTGATGGTATATTAAGTATCATGCCCTTTCATACATTTAAGTAGGTGTCCCGTTTTCATGGAAATTCTGTATAAGTACCGTCCATTAAGTCGGCCTCGGTAACCCATTTACTTCTTTAATTCCCAGAAACTTGTCCGTTTCAGTTTCACCCTTCTCCCCCCTGTATCGTAACACAGTGAACAGGTCGTAGGTATCCTTATTTGAAAGGTCCATACTAGCTAGTAGATAAGGTAGGTTTCTTTTGTTCCCTTAAAACCTTAGGACGTAAAGAAAAATTATGTTTTATTTATAATTTCACGTTTAGTCATCGCACCCCTACAGTTGCGCCGCGTTTCGATTCCCACTTGAGGAAGGAAACGAGCAGGCGAGCTACCTGATGGTAAGTAATCATCGCCGCCCATGAACATCTGCAAAACCAAAGGAGTTGCAGATACGTTGCCGATCCTATTTAAGGAAAAGGGAGGGGAAGGAGAAAAAGATAAGGAAAGGGACTGAGGGAGGAACTGGGCCTCAGCCGCTCCACACTCACCGTACGAAACGCAACAGTATGCAAACTGCTATTCTACGTCGATATGCTGTGGCAGGGTTGTAGGTACTTCTCAGGTCATGCCGACCAATTCATGCCGAGTCGAGTCGATTTTTAATTTCTCAAAAAATATAATAAAATTAAAAAGATTACACAAAGTATAACAAATCAAATTCATAACAAAGAAAGCACATGAATTGCGCGTTCTGTAGGCAGCATTCTTAACGATTTTCCTATACTCGTCAGATCCGTCGGTTGCCTAGGTTACAATTCACCCACGACTATTATCCCTAGATAATTATTCTAGAATACGAATAAATATATATACTTATTCGTATCCTAGAATAAATATATGTATATTTAAATACGAGGGATAATACTCAATTTAGAAATTATATTTATTTCTGTCAGACTGCCTCGTTGGTCTAGTGGTCCCAATCGCGACTGCTACGCTAGGGGTCTTGGGTTCGATCCCCAGGGTTCATCGAGCAAAGTGTTATTGAGTTTTCCTATGAAATTCTCAGTAGCAGCTCGGAGTCTGGATTTGTACCCGGTGAATGGCAATAGGCTCGCCCCCTATTAAATGGGACCCAAACATACCGGCAAACTGTGGGTGTACATTAAGTACACCTCTGCCTAACCCTTCGGGCAATACAGGCGTGATGGTATGTTATGTTATGTTATGTTATTTATTTCTGTAAAAATATCTTTAAAAGACACTTTTACAAGTATAATTTTTATATTTTATTTAAACTAGATGGTATTGCCTAACTGACGACTTTTAAGAAGAAATATCATTGCAGAAATAGTATATGAGTGAAACCAAGTCACATCTGCCACCGCAAGCTGGCGGAAAATCTATTTAGATTGGATCCACGTAGGATGAATTAAAGACATGCGCAATGATGATAATATTATGAGTGTAAACATGGATGGTAAAGTATGGGACACAACTTTTGAAGCGTCGGTAGCCTAATGGCTAGGGCGTCGGACTTGCGATCATATGGTTGCCGGTTCGAACCCCATCCATCGCACTACCGACGTGAACCCACTCGTAACACAAGCATTTAGCTTAGCACGAGGGGTTAACAAGAATACTAGTAATGTGTGACCCACATTGCTAGAAAGCTTTAAAAAAAAAAATACATACGTACATATTCAGCCTGTAAAGTGCCCACTGCTGGGATATAGGTCTCCTCTCGGTGAGATCCCTCTCACCGAGAGGAGGCCTGTATCTCTGCGCGAGGCGCTCTGTGATCAGGTAGATTCGAGGGCCTAGTGCGAGTTGGTTATAAGGATAGACAGATGGTATGGTAAAACAAACTATTTTTTGCAACTCCACGACAAAGAGCGTATTTTGCGTGTGGGATAAGTTGAGTACATGGCAATGTCTAAACATACCGGTGAAATATGGCTACATTAGTACACTTCTGCATTTCCCTTCGGGGAATACAGGCGTGACATACCATCAAGCCTTTTACGTTAATAATCATAATTGGACCGAATCTCAGTATGAGAGGAAGTTGGAATTTCTTTGATGTCGAAGCTATGGTCACTCAATGGAAGCTTCGGCAATCATTCGACATAAAAAGTTTAAAGATATTATGTCTGCTAATTAGTACTTTCAGAGATTAATCTTTGTTTCCATGTTGAACTACGTAATTGATATCGAAGCCGACAAAATAAACGCAAAATGCTATGATCAATATTATCCGTAGAGAGCTTGGAACTTAATCTTCAAGTTGCTAGGTAACCAACCGGGCCTCGCTCCGGCTATCGGGAGAGTTTCCAAGAATTAATTACCTACATTTCGAATATATTTTCCGTTGAACTGTGTGATTGGTTGGGATTAATTATTTTTCATTATTAGATACAACACAGATTTATTACGGGAACACTATGTATTGATATTTTCTTATTAAAACTTGGATGAATTCATTTCTTTGAAAAAAAAAAAGTTAATATTTTAATTATTTCATATTTAATAAACTCTTATAAAATATCTACTTATAAAATTAACAAATACCTACTTATAAAATTAACAAATACCTATTGAAAAAAAAATATATAAAAATAAATTTGTTAATTTTAAAACAGCTTTTAAAGGCTCGCTTGCTCGTTTGTTCTGTCTGAATTACTAAACATTTTATTAAATTTTAGACTATGGACAATATGAAGCAGCGGTAGCCTAATGGCTAGGGCGTTGGACTTGCGATCATGTAGTTGCCGGTTTGAATCCCACCCATTCCACAACCCACGTGAACCCACGTAATACAAGCATTTAGCTTAGTACGAGGGGTTAATACTAGTATTGTGCGCTCCAAATAATGGAGCATTTGGTTAATTTAACAAAGTTACAAGTATATGCGAATTACGTAATGTGGAATGGAAATCTTCCTCTTTTTAGGGTTCCGTAGCCAAATGGCAAAAACAGAACCCTTATAGATTCGTCATGTCTGTCTGTCTGTCTGTCCGATCGTGTCACAGCCTTTTTTTTCAAAACTATAAGAACTATGCTGTTGAAACTTGGTAAGTAGATGTATTCTATGAACCGCATTAAGATTTTCACATAAAAATAGAAAAAAAACAATAAATTTTGGGGGTTCCCCATACTTGTAACTGAAACTCAAATTTTTTTTTTCATCAAACCCGTACGTGTGGGGTATCTATGGGTAGGTCTTCAAAAATGATATTATGAGGTTTCAAATATCATTTTTCTCTAAACTGAATAGTTTGCGCAAGAAACACTTCCAAAGTGGTAAAATGTGTCCCCCCCCCTGTAACTTCTAAAATAAGAGAACGATAAAACTAAAAAATATAAATGATGTAGATTACCATGTAAACTTCCACCGAAAATTGGTTTGGACGAGATCTAGTAAATAGTTTTTTTTTAATACGTCATAAACTGAATATTTTCCGTGAGAGACACTTCCAAAGTGGTAAGATGAGTGTCCCCCCCTGTAACTTCTAAAATAAGAGGACGATAAAACAAAAAAAAATATATGATGTAGATTACAATGTAAACTTCCACCGAAAATTGGTTTGGACGAGATCTAGTAAATAGTTTTTTTTAATACGTCATAAATCGTAATGGTACGGAACCCTCCGTGCGCGAGTACGACTCGCACTTGGCCGGTTTTTTTAATATAAGATAACCAGATTATCGTGACATGTGGTGACCAGTCCCGAAAATAATTCCCATTCCCGTACTCAAATAATCCCAATTACTAAAAATAATCACTAGAGTAATGAAGCAGATTTAGAAAATAACAGAATCAATAATTGCCTTACGGAAGGATAATATTAAGGATAACCAGATTATCGTGGCATGTGGTCACTAGTCCCGAAATATAATTCCCATTACAGTTCTCAAGTAATCCCGATCTAGAACACCTAATCACTAGAATATTGAGGTAATTTTAGAATATAACAGGATCAATAATTATCTTCCAAAAGGATAATATATAAGATACAATATTCTCGCGGCATATGGAGACCAGTCCCGAAATATTATAATTTTCCCGTTCTCAAATAATTTCTATGAAACAGGAATAAATTCAGATCTAAATGTTGTCTAGCAATACCCAGACCAATTAAGAGCTTATTCGATGAGCTTGGAACGTTATGTCTAGTCTGGGTTTACTAAAGTGTTATTTTCTACATATCGTTTGAAATTGGGCTTAAAATTTGGGGGATTATTTGCTTTGTATTTATTATTATTAGCACAATAAAGATTTAGAGTAATCTGAATCAATAAGTCGATGCATACGGATATTGCCATCAGTTTGAGTAATTTGGCAAATGGAGTTGAACCTCCCGGCGAGCTGTGGGTGTACATTGGTACACCCAGTATATTTAGGCTCCATGTAACAGGGGGCGAGCCTATTGCCATTAATTGGACAGAAGTCCAATCTCCGAGCTGCTACTAAAAGTTGCTTAAGACTTTGTCCGACCGGGGAACCGAACACAAGATCTCTAGCGTAGCAGTCGCCCTTACGACCACTAATAAGACAGTTATTGGTATGTTTATTAACTCCTGTTTCTAGAATCTAAGATTTTTTTTACAAACCTTATGATGTTTAATGTTTAACTTCGTTGGCATTTCGCTTTCATATATGTAGACAGTGATAGGCTAGTTATACGAAAATTGGGACTGCCAAGTCAAATGTTTCGAGTTCGAATACAAGACACTCACCCCTGATTTTTCGAAGTCACGTGTACATCGAAAAGTGAGAATAATTAATCACGCGCTTAAACGGTGAAGGAAAACATCGTGAGGAACCTACATGCCTGTCATTTTTTGAAGGCCTGTAAAGTCTGCCAACCCGCAGGAGGCTAGCTTGGTGGACTATAGCCTAATCTGTCTCTTTCTGAGAGACCCGTGCCCAGTAGGACAATGTAATGGTTTGATGATATACTTACCGATAAATTAGAATACTTACTTCTTATCCAGATTTGTTTACTGCTTGTTGAAAGGATCTATTAATATGGAACCGTTACTTGGGTAGGGGGATAGGCAGGTGCATTGATACCCACAGCTCTGTAACGGGGGGTTAGAGCCCTAAATGATTGGGCGACCTATGCTTATAATAAACTGAGCTTGGTAGATATTTTCTTCCCTTTCTAACTTAAATTGTATTTTTTTTATAAAAATATTGAAGTAGGTATTTATTTTATTAAGGAATAACAAGAATATTTATAGAAGCTGCATACACATAATTTCTGTATCTAATTTGGAAATGTGTTTTACATTTTTCATAACGAAGAGAATTTTAATCCGGCTAGCAATGCACGGTGGTGGAATATATAAAATGCGAAGTATTCATTTCATTCGCTCAGCGCACAGTTCTATTGCAACTATTCATTAAGTGAATGCCAGGCTTTATGGAAGTGTGTTACATAAAATGAATATCTAAGAACTAAAAGAGCTTCATGTGGCATCCGCTTCACGGTTGTCGGGTAATTTTATCTTTAGCCAAGCTATGAAATAAAGAACTGGCATGAAAAGAAAAATTAACGCTCATTCTGAAATCAAAACAACGAGCTTCGCAAGTTTATGTGAATCACTATAGAAACTGTATCCATTTTTTTTATCAGGAAATTTCACTTTAAACCATATCACTATAACTTTTATCATAATGTGAACAACATAGGTATATTTCATCAAATCCACTTCAGAGTCCCCCGCAGTCGTCAGCGTCTTTGTAGGAAAAGGGCATTGTTTTCAATTCCTCATAGTAGAACGTGTTATGCAAGAAATATATTTGTAAGGCGTGCTTGCAAACTGTTCAATGAAAATGAGAAACTTCAGGAAGTAGATTTATTTAACTGTAATATCAATTCCTTAAAACGTGTTTTTAGATAGTTACAGCTTGTCGTCAGGTCTTCATTAGCTTAAACTATAATGTTTTGAAACTTCATAATACCTACTTTATTATTTTTTATGTAACTGAGATAGTAAGGTGTTTACTGCTTTTTCACTGTTTGTTTTAATAAATTAAGGGAACTCCAGGTCTAGTTTCTAAGCAATAGTACATAATTAATCTTTTTTGTAAATGACTGTATGTTTCTTTCTTAAATAAATAAATAAAAAAAATATATTTATATTTCCACGGTTATTGGTCATAAATAATTAGGCGAGAAATAATTGAACAAAACATTTACATAGGACGATTTATTGAATCGTTATACACCAATAGAGTAATTTGCTTTACACATAATATAATACGTAAAATTCGACTAGATAGTGACTAGAATTCCCAAGCGGGACACCTGTTGCATTAAAACGCCACAATGTGTATTGAGTCTTTAGTCTTACAAACGCCAGAGCCCAAATAGGAAGATAGAACAACTCCGAATGAAAAACTTCACGGGGACACAGGGTTAAAGTAACACTAAAGATGTGGTCCGAAACGAAGAGATCAGTGCGGAGGGGTTACGTTTCTGGTGGGCTCTGGGCCCAGCAGAACTCAGGCCACCCCCAACTGTCCGATCCCTTGCAGCAGGCGCGAGCGCAGGCGAGTAAACACTGGGTGCTCGAACGAGATGCCACGACCGTGCAGGAAGCGAAGGGTCTCCTGCGCACACACCAAAAATCCAAGTTGTTCGGGATCCATGTCAACCGGCACCGAGTCTAGCAGTGGGTCGTCGTTCTCGTCGCTGTACTCGTTGTAGGTCAACTCCTCCTCCTCGTCCGAAACGCGTTGCTGATTGTTCTCCAACTCGACGGAGCAAATCCTTCCAAACAGACGTTTCAACGCCTGCCTCTTCTCGGCATTCCCGGTATCGTTCATCAGCGGCTCACTATTCGAACGCTTGCGTATACGTTGACGCTTAGCGCGGCGGCCGCCAATCTCATCGCGCTTTCGCTTGCTCGTCATTATCAGTTTACCCGACGGCATCGAAACACAAACTGCGAATGGGCTATGCACGGGGAATTGAAGGGCTCCGCAATTACACTGAATGGTGCTATCCCTGTTTGACGGCGGGGCGAAGCGCGCGTTAGAGCGAGACGGGACGGTCAGCTGCAGCGGGAACAGCTGGGCGAGCAGATGCAGGGCGCGGGGCACGCACGCTTTGTTTGATAAAGTTTATTCGGGGAAATAAAACTGTTAGCCGCGATTGCGCGAGCCGGCGGGGTGGAGGCGCGCGGGCGAGAGGACTGGCCCGGCCGGCAGCTGCGACGCATCTGCCGCTCAGGTGAGGCTACATGCCTCGTCTCAAGGTGCCGACGTCGTGTAATTAAGCTAAAGATCGACTCGAATGTAAACAAAGCAATAGATCTACGTCTAACGTGCGTAATCAATGTCCTGTACTCCATTGTGTCTCCAATTCGTGTCCACAACACGGTTGGATGCACACATATCTTAGATCTTAATTGGTAACACCTTACATGACCTATATATTGAACGTTAAGGATAGTTATGCAAACAAAGGGTCGTAACAAAGAGATGGTAAATGTCGCTGTATATAAATAATTACAAAGCAATATTCTCACAACGAATCTCGATTTAAACCTTCCGACAGGCGTAATACGAGGATTTCATCTGAACAAAAACTGAAATATAGACAGTGACGTAAATGGAACTGAAAAATAAAACAGTTTCGGAGCTCATCGTTTTACGGACAGTTCATGCTCGAATGTAAATATACATAGGCATCTATGTAAAACGTAAAAATCAATACTCAGGTTTATGTACTACCGGGAAACGAGCTATGTATTAACTACTGGTGAAGCTATCCATGTACGGTACATAACAGGTAGGTAGTGGTGGCGTATGAGATTTCCGATAATCCGCTTCAAAGTCGGTGAGCTCCGTCATCTCAAAATAAAGGCGAGTTTCCATTGTGTGTGCATACAAGTTGCAAGATGCACTGGCAAGTTACACAATGGAAACTTGAGTGGATGCCAAGCGTGTGCACTTGCTCATAGCTCGCTGGCAGCCGGGTGTCGCTTCTGTAGCTATGCTAACAATTTGCGCGACGACATGGCCTCCTAGTTCCTAGACTAAAACCTTTATTGGACGACCTTTGCGTTGCCTCAACGAATTCTTGTAGTTTGCTTATGGTTATAGTTCGAGTACAATTAAAAAAAAGTTTTTGGTTTTGTTTTTTTAGAAAGTCACCAGTTCCAAAAACGTGTTCGTAAGTTTCTTTATTGTTAGAACTTACTTTAATGACCCGAAAAAGTTTTAGTATATTATTGACCTTCTTAAAGGAAAAAGAAGACTGGTTTTAGTCTCAATGATTAATTCAGGTCTGAGGGCAAAATGGTTTGACGAATTAAACATAACATAACGTACCATCACGCCTCTATTCCCCGAAGGGTTAGGCATAATGTACACCCACGCTTCACCAGTATGTTTATGTCCCACGTAATAGGGAGCGAGCCTATTGCCATTAACCGGGCACAAATTCAGACTCCGAGCTGCTACACAGAATTTCCTTTGCTCCACCTGGGAATCGAACCCAAGACCTCTAGCGTAGCAGCCGCGCTTGGGACCATTAGACTAACAAAGCATTCTGATGAATTATATAATTCATATTTAGAAAATTCCATATCCAGAAATTAATTCAATTGCATTATCCAAGTTTGATTCTACCCTCCGAATTTGAATTCAGACTACTGACCGCGGCACTAAAATTCAGTTCCAACACTTAGCACACAACCTAACTAGGTAACCAGTAAGCCAGGGGTAGGCAACCTTTTCGGCAGCAGGTCCAAATTTTGTAAAGACCATTTCACATCGGGCCACATTGCCTGCCGTTTTTGTTATGAATTAAAACATTAAATAAGACAGAATAGTTTTTTTGCAGGCCGCTAGTTAAGATTAGATGACCGTATGTTTGCTACCCCTGCACTGAGCTCTCACTGTTTTACTTCAATATAGGTTAGACACATGCCATCACGCCTATATTCCCCGAAGGGTTAGGCAGAGGTTACCCACCAAGACCCCACTGTCCCACCCAGGGTGGGTTAGGTAACAGCTATAGCCCACTGTACACCCACAGTTCGTATTTTTAGGTCCCATGAAATAGGGGGCGAGCCTATTGCCATTCACCGGGCACAATTCCAAACTCCGAGCTTTTACCGAGAATTTCATAGAAAAACCCAATAACACTTTGCTCGACCTGGGAATCGAACCGAAAACCTCTAGAGTAGTAGTCGCGCTTAAGACCACAAGACTATTATAGGTTAGAAAGCCACTTTAAAATGTCAGCTCCCTGCCTAACAACATTACCATCGTGGACCGTTAATGAAGATACACCAGCAGCCATTAATTGACATAATTTAAGTGGGTATTTCCGGACACGAGTATCGTCCGCTAGACGATGCTTTGGAGGGTAAAACAGGGGCAAGGAAATAAAAAAATATTATCTTTTATGTACTTCTTTCACAATCTTACCAGTTAATCTGCTTTTAGAGGTCCTGGGTTCTAACCCAGGTCGAGCAAAGTGTTATTGGGTTTTTCTATGAAATTCAAAGCAGCAGCTCGGAGTTAGGAATTGTGCCCGGTGAATGGCAATAGGCTCGCCCCATATTACAAGGGAACCTAAAAATACTTTCGTGGAATACAGGCGTGATGTTATGTTATGCTATGTTTTATGAATATTAGTAGGTATTACTTATGTAAAAGAGAAAAGGATCTCCGTAATATCAAGAAAAAAAACGAATGACAGCGGAAACGCCGGGATGGGACACCCATACAAAGACATACACGGACCTTTTTGGTGAGGTCCTTCGAAAAGGTCGTGCGTAGTACCCGTAACCGGCGCGTGTGTAACTGTGTATGACAAGATGTATGTATGTTGAAGCAACAGAAGTATGCAAGATTTTATACTAAGTGCTGCTAAGAACACGTGGCTTTGGAAAGAAGTTTAATTATTAACTTTACGATTAATTTTGGTATTATGTTTGTATATGTCGAGCGGTGGTGGCCCAGTGGTAACGGCCTTACTGACTGTGAATCATTCGAACTCAGAATCAGAATCAGAATCAGAAATTTATTTGTTAAACATAGGTAAAATTACATTTTTAGATCTTAATTGTATTGTGAGTGCGCTATGTTTTGCCATAAAGACATACAAATATTAATGGGTAACAAATTCAATTCATAAGTATTTATAAATTCCATCAGATTAAAGTTTTGTGATTCAAAATGTCAGATATTAATGGATTAAAATAAAATAATACGCGCCCAGACAGGCGCTTGACTAAGTGTAAATTATTTCATCACCGCTGCTCCCAAGACAGTGAGAGATCGTGAGTCATGTACTAGAACCAACAATTCGAAGACATTTGACATCTACCAACCCGCACTAGGCCCATATGGTGGATGACGGCCCCTCTAGCCGAGAGGAGGCCTGTGTCCCAGCAGTGGGAACATTATATGCTGATTATGATGATGATTATGTTTGTATGTAATTGCCTAAATTACATACAAACATAATCATCATCATAATCCTCTTTAGAATCCTTAATGTGATCGTATTGAACTGAGTCCAGTAACCAATATTCGCTTTAGGTACAGATTAATACCACTATATACCATATATGAGAAGCGGCGGTAGCCTAAGGCTAGGGCGTTGGACTTGCGATCATGTGGTTGCCGGTTCGAACCCCACCCATTGCACTACCGACGTGAACCCACTCGTAACACAAGCATTTTAGCTTAGCACGAGGGGTTAACAAGAATACTAGTAATGTGCGACCCACATTGCTAGTAAGCTTTTTTTTTATACAAAAAAAAATATATATATATATGTAATACCAATACGGACGTCTTACAATATCTAGCCCTGTGTTAGGTTCATTATGTTCGCAGTAGGTATGAGTTAACGCGTCATTCGATTAGTGTCAAAGCGGTTACCTAGACCTGGTCGTAGATAACTAACGTGATACGTTAATAGTATCTGTCTTAGGGAAATGATTGGATCTAAGGATAAGGTAGGCTTATAGCTCGACTTAGTTGGATTTCTTTTTTTGTTGTTTATTTTCATTTATTTATTCAATGTAATGGGTTGATGATTTTCATTTATTTATTCAAGGCTTTTTATGGAATAACTCGGCAAACTGAGAGAGAGAGGGAGGAATTGGGCCTCCAGCGCTCCACAATCGCCGTACGAAACGCAATAGTATCCATACTGCTACTTGACGTTAATCTTCCGTGTTCATGCCGACTCATTCATACAAGTAGGTATATAGACATACCAGCGAGACACTACTATACATAAGGTACATCAACTTCCCAGCTTAAGCAAAATGTTATTGACTTTCTGCCAATCCGCAGTAGGTTAGCGTGGTGGACTATAACTAAATCCACTCGTTCTGAGAGACCCATTGCCCAGCAGTGGGACGATGTAATGGGATGATGATGATCCCGATTTATAACAAGGATCCTACGCGGGTAGAGCCCCAGGCGAATATCTTTATTATAGGAAACGTTCAAAAACATTTGAGATAACACGTGCAAGATAATATGAAGGTACGATTACATATCTACTATTACTCCTATTGTGCTGGCGAATGGTACTCGCTTATGTAAAGTTCTGTTGACAGAACTTTACACAGTGTAGTGATGTTCACCCAGTTTTTGGGTTTGTGTAAGCATTCAAACTACAAAAATCTCGTTAAAAATTTCGCCACGTTCGTTGCTTCACACGCAGATCCAGACAAATGTAAAAAACCCGTGTTGGAAATTGAAATTGAAGTACTTTTTACGGATTGTACCGCGGCATATTGATATTTAAAAAACCCTTCGTTTTGGATCCAGTCACGGGTAGACTGACGACTAGTACTGTTTGTTTGAAATGCTTTTAAAAACTTAGTTTCTTTACTTATTTATTTAAAAGACATGCCGACTATAAAGAGACACACAGTCACAAACTTATAATTTAAAAAACAAAAAGGTCTCTAGGCCTTTGCAATACCTGTACAGCCATAAAAAACATTTTCATGAACGGCTCTTACCTCTTTAAAAACAACATAGCTTTGCAAAAGTTCGATAAAAAGAAACACAAAATAAGGTTTTTTATAGTAATTATTATCCGGGACAAACGTTACTTCCCCATGAGACTAACGTAAAACTGAAGGGTATATTAGACCGCTTCCTATAAACCTGTGATAATTAAACAAAAAATGTGCCATAGGATTAAAAGAAAACCGCAGGCAACTTGTGGCGTGCTGTAATTAGTGGTGTCACTGCGGTGCTTGTTGCCCCAAAAAGTCGGTCAGGGCCTCGTCTACATTACGGGAAAAATTGGAGTGGAACTCCAAGAGCCCCCATAGGACTCTAAACACTGTCTTGCCTTAACTGGCCGACCAGAGGGGGCTGCCAGAGTTATGATATGCTCGGGTGTGGAAGTGTGTTATACTTAGCTCCTCCCCTGATAGCCACTCATGGTGGAACCGGGGCCTCTCGACACCCTTAGCTGCTAACACCGCTGTAGCCGCCTTCTGCCTGTACAGGCAGCTTTTCAGGGACAGTTTTACAAATTATTTTAATTAACATTTTTAATAAGACTGTGTTTAATAAATCAAATACAACTCAACTACCCTGTTTGCAACTAACCAATTTTTCTCTCCTCCGTGAACCAATCCTATTAAGAAAATGAAATCAAATTGAGTTCACTAGAATACTAATTAAAACTTGTAAGGTTTTCTTAAGAACTTAAGACTTGAGTTTTAACTTCGCAGTCGGAGGTACTCGTAGTGCCGTTTCTAACTTTCCAGTGAAGTTCTATTTGAAATTTCGTATTGTTAATGTTACTGTAGGGTTTCGAAACTTGTTCAAGAGTTACTGAGAAACGAAACTTTCCAGAATAGACATGTTTTGAAACCAGCAAACAGTCTTTTATATTGAGAAGCCGTATACATTATGTTTTTGTAATAAAACTCTTTCATATTATCACGCCTGTATTCCGCGAAAGGTAAGGCAGAGGTGTACTAACGTACACTCACAGTTCTCCGGAAGTTTTTTTTCTTTGGATAATAATTTAAAATTAGTTTGTTCCAAAAAAATTGTATCTATTGATTGAACAACACGAAGAATTTTGTAATCTACCACTTGTCATTTGTGGGTAACGAGACGATTTGTCATGTGTCATACGTCAGTGAGCCTGACAAAGTAATAAATCAAATGGGATTGGGATCAAAGTTTTTGGAACGAAGATCTTTAACGCGGCTTGTCTTATTGTCTGGGAGAAATTATTTATTCGTAGGGGAGAAGTGACAAAAAAACCAAAAAATCACGTAATTGTGATATGAAAATAGTGAAAAAAAAACCAAACAAGGCACAGCTAGTTCAAGAATAAAATAAATAAATTTGCTATCAACTTTTATAATACTAAATAGTCAATTAAATCACCAACTGCTTCATTAGTCTAGTGGTATTAAGCGCGATTGCTAAGATAGAGGTCCTGGGTTCCTAAACGGTTTCGGGCTGTGTTATTTTTTTTATGAAATTCTCAGTAGCTGGCTCGGAGTTTGGGTACATGCCCAGTAGAATGGCAATAGGCTCGCCCCTTTTTCAATGGAACCTAAATATACCGGCGAAACGTGGGTGTACATAGTACACCTCTGCTGTACCCTTCGGGAAATACAGGCGTGATGGTATGTTTTTAAATTAAACCACCCCTGTATTTATATATCTGTGATTTATTCCCTTTGAGGACATGATAGTACAGTTTAAACGGAGCGTATCTAACTTTGATACAGTTCTAAACTTATGTTTGCAATCGCGCGCACCGTTCGCGTAAATGCAACTCGGTGACAATGTTGAAACTCGTGCATTAATAAGCTCTGCTATTCATACAGACGGAATTAAAGGTTTGAATATCATACCATCACGCCTGTATTCCTCGAAGGATTGGGCAGAGGTGTACTAATATACACCAATGCCGATTTGTTAAGGTCCTATGTAATATATGACGACCCTATTGTCATTAACTGGGCCCAAATCCACAGTCAGAACTGCTACTGAGAATTTTATAGAAAAAATCAATAACACTTTGCTCGACCTGGGGATTGAACCCAAGACCTCTAGCGTAGCAGTCGCACTAAGACCACTAGACTAATGAAGCATTCAAATCTTGCAATAGATTTTTGAAGCAGCATCCTCAACCGATTGAGTTGAAAGTTTGTATATATGCTAAGCTAAGTGACGCATTCTAAATCCAATATGGCGTACTATAAAAGCTTGTTTAAAAAATACTATGAATTTGTTTGTGTAACTAGCTCTTCTATGATCACGCTACGAGCTACAGAGCGTAGCAGCTACGCCACGGCACGTAGCGATCGTAGCCAGTACTAGGAGCAATTAGAGCATCTAATATATTTTGTAGTTTGTGTTACTTGTTATGTAACTGTTACTACTACATTGAATTTAGAGGTTCTTATCTAAGAACCATTAAATTGAGGGAACCTAATAAAGGGACCCCTTCCCCTCCCTTAAGACCTGGGTCGGTCGAGGTTTGCTCGACCTGTGTAATGGGGTTTTTTTTATGAAAATCTCAGTAGCGACTCGGAGTTTGGATATGTCCTAATTAATGGCAATAGACTCACGCAAGCTATCACATGGACCCATATTCCTCCGGTGTCTATACTTCGGGGAATACAGGCGTGATGGTATGTTATGAACTTGTAGTTCTTAGAGATTGTCATGAGGGTCCGTATGACAATTGCATTAACGTAGGTACTCTGTGAAGCGCGAAGCGGTTACCCATCCGTAGATAGGCCGCGGCAACCGCAACTTAACCTACGAGATAGATTGATTAGTAGCCTATTACTTAGCACTCTAAAATGTTTAATAAAGTGGCTTGTAAACAATTATTGTTTGTTGAATCTATTACGAAAACAATTTCAACAAGTATCTACTTTAATTGGCTTCTCGTTCTCAAAGTTTATTAAAGTTAGAAAAGACAATAATTACAAGAAAAAACCTTAAAACGTATACGTAGGTACGTAATCTATGTAACTTAGCGGTGATCTAAAATCGACTCTATATTAGGGTAAATTCGTTTGAAAATTAGTTAGCGGGATAGTGTAGGGTTTCCATAATTGCGACCTTTAAAGGAATTATTTTTAACCTTTGAATGTTAATAACACTCTTTATACATTGAGAGATACTTTTCGAAATGCCTATAAGTAAATAAGACGGTATTTACACTGTACTTATATATATATAGCTATTAATATATAAAATATATAGCTTTACAGAAACAGTGATGAAACATTCCCAGTATTTACTTTTACGGCGGCGGTTTCATGAAAATGCAAATTAAAATTTTCGATGAATACGCGAAATTAATATTCATATTAGTTTGTTGCGAAAATAACTGCGAGTCGCATATTGATCGTGGTTTTATACCGTACATGTAATAATTATAAATGTAAGCCTTTGACGGATAAAACTTGTTATATTTTAAACGAATATGGGCTGCAAGTTTCTTTTTGTTGTTAAACAAAAAGCTTTTCATAAAATAATGTAAGTAAATGTGTCGCGTATTTGGAAACTAGGTACAAGTGTTTTTTTTAAAGTGATCGATGATCGACCTCAGATGAAATAAAAAGTTAAGATAGAACTTTGCAAACAAAGAAGTGAGGCCGGCTAAAGCTATGCCTTGCCGTGTACAAACACAATTTTACACTATATAACGAACGAACCATATATCTGTTTAGAACAGCATGGTTTCGTTAGGGGAAAGACAACTGTAAGTAACCTACTTGAATATACTAATTACATATGTAGAGCATTCAACGATCGAGTCCAGGTGGATAGTATCTATACAGACTTCCAGAAAGCATTTGACCGCGTTACTCACAGAATCCTGCTTTATAAGTTGGATGCATCATTAGGCATTCATGGCAGTCTCTTACGATGGGTAGAATCCTATATCACAAATAGGAGCCAAATTGTAGCGTTACGTAGTAGTGTAGTTGAAAGGTTCCACTCAGGTTCCCATCTCATCAGGGGTGCCACAAGGATCCCATTTAAGACCCTTATTCTTCATAGTTTACATAAATGACTTAATTCCCAAGCTTAAGAACCTCTCCCTACTATTCGCCGATGATCTCAAAATATTCTCTCGCATCAATAACGTTGCTGATTGTGTTCAGTTACAGTCTGATGTCAACACCTTGGTGGAATGGTGCACGGCAAACCATATGAACCTAAGTGTTGGCAAATGTGCTGTCATAACTTTTACGCGTAGTAGAAGTCCCATTAACTTCGCATACTCAGTAGGTGGTACGATCTTCCAGCGTCAAGCGGTCGTGAGGGATCTGGGTGTCATATTTGATACTAAGCTATCTTTTACCTTTCATTACGCCGCAATTTCGAGCAAATGCAGACAACTGCTGGGTTTTAGCTGCCGAATGTTTAGGGAATTGAAGTCTCCCAAAAGTGCCCTCTTCCTTTATAGGTCACTCATTCTCAGTAGACTTGAATATGCATCTATTGTATGGAGTCCTCAGTACAAAACTCACACTGATCTCATCAAATCAAATCAGCGTCACTTTCTCCGTATCATGACAGGTGTGGCTTAAAAAGAGAACTAACAACTTATGAACAACGATTAAACTACTTCAAACTTCAAAACTTAGAAACTAGACGTCATTTACAGGATATTATCTACCTATTTAAAATCATTACTGGACTCTTAACCACTAACTTGCTCTCACAAATCTCTTTTAAAATTCCTACTAGGTCAGTTCGTCGTGAAATTCCTTTCTCCCTGCCTAGCTGCGGTAACAATGTTTATTTTCATAACCCTATCTTAAGAATGTGCCGAAAATATAATAAAATAGTCACTGAGAACAGCGATGCCCCTGACATCTATAATAACTCACTTACACAATTCAAAAGTGTCATTGCTAAGTTACTTTTCCAATGCAATTGTAATTGTAATTGAAATTGTTATTATAATAGTAATCATAAGCATAAGCTTATTTTAATAATGTAATCATTGACTTTATTGTGATGTGTACCTACACATTTTACTATATTATTATATAATTGTTTGTCACTAGCAAGGCATGCTGTGTGCACATACCTGTGGGATCACAGTCTAAAATGTTCCATAGATATTATTTATAACAAAATTGTATAATGCTGTAACTCTGTTTTGTGTACCTATAAATAAAATAAAATAAAATAAAAATAACAATACCGAAACTACGCCTTATCATCTTGTTAGTCGAGCTTTCTTTCGTCACTTCTTTGTTCGCAAAGTTCCATCTTAACTTTTTATTTGCTCTGAGGTTTGGACTAGTTGACATAACAGTTAGCTGGATTGTCATTATAATGTTAGAGTAAAAAAAAAACGAACTAAAACATTGACTTGTATAAATATGCGTCTTTCAATATCTATTTTCGATGATGAAATTATATTAATTATCATTTAGAAATACTATTGTGTTACTATTTTAAATTCCGGATAGAGTAAAATAGGTACTTTATATCTGAAACGGCCTTTTTAGGTAAGGACCATAGCATTACGACATTTCAGTCTCTCTCGACACTGTTAGCCGGTCTCTTGATGTCACTCTACTACCGTCAGTATATAAAGTACCTACTCTGTGGTGAGCCGTCAACTTGTCGTCCACAGAAGTTCTCGCCAGTTTCCGCCGTGATTTTTGAACCATATTTTCTGTGACCTGGGAATTTATACCTAAACAACTTATATGCTTGTGGTTTCAGATTTTGGCCATTATTATATCGTTTTGTGTGATTTAAAAAAATGCAAAGAAATAGATTGTCTTCTTATCTAAATGGACAAAATCAAACCCGTTAGGTATGATTACCAAAAAGTTTGAAGTTTACAGTTGCTTGTATCCTAAGTATATAGTTTCTAGAAGATTTTTTCAAGGTAGACGAATTCACATATTTTCCTCACACCATCATCAGCAAGAGAAACAAACAAATAATCGGTTTTTCAGACATTTTCGCATCAATATCATAATATTGATAATATTTTAAATAAATGTAACTTCCCCATCAAGTATTCTTCCTTCATTGCCTTTAATTAAAATGTCAAATGTTTCGCTGTATATCTGAACATGAACAAGGACACAAAGGTAGCAAGGCATTCCTCACTCTAATAAGAGTTTACATATTTTCTAATACTTATAATCGCAACGCCTCAATCTCAGTTTTAGTATTGCAAATCTCTTATATTTTTAGAACTTTCTCTACATGTAATGTTTTAAAGCAACAAGGACTAAATTACGATGCATCAATATTAGTACAAAAAGAAATAAATAAAAAAAACAAGCTTTTGTAGTCCGCCATATTCGATTTAGAATGACGTTACTTACCTAACCATGCATTGTCTACAAAACTAAGTGTGTTTACAAAATTTCAGCTCAATTGGTTGAGGATAAGTGATTTAAAATTAAGTTGCAAGATTTGACCTGAACAAACATACATACATAAATTTACAGTTAAATAAACCACAAGAAATATCTAAATTTTCTAGAACATTATTTCAAGAAAATACAAAATGTCCGCAAATTTCTTGCAGTACACACACACAAGATCACAATCACACACGATCACAAGGCATTCCTGACATAATCGCGTCGCAGGCGATGCATCAATCTCAGTAAGATTGCGTACGTGACTCTAGCGATATCCTTCATTCTGCCTGTTACTCTCTCATATCTCACGTGATTGTCTCTTGTTTTGATAGTTGAATTTGAAATACAGAAATTCTTGTAAGACAATTTTACATTTACATACCGTGACGCCTGTAGGTATTCCCCGAAGTTTTAGGCAGAGGTGTGCTAATGTACGCCCACAGTTCGCCGGTATTTTAAGGTCCTATTACAGTTGGCGAGCCAATTGCCTAGTTGCCTATTAATAGTGTCATTTTGATCATACTATAATTTCGAAATATTGTATACCTGTTTTTATGTACCAATAAGATTTATTATTATTATACTTACGTTTTAAATTAATTTTACGCATCTTTAAAAGAGTGGAGTCCAGCATATATTGTGCCCATAAATTGGACAAGACTTTTCATTTAAAATATTGACGTTCAGCCAGTGACTACCGCGGCCTATTTTTTTAAATTATCATTGACTTATAGACCAGATCTACACTTATAAATATGAAGAGAAATTACTGATTCAAGACTAGCTTTTTAGCAAGATGTCCGAGACACGACACGTTCCGCCATCTCTCGACGGTATTAAGAAAATAATTTTGAAGACGTGAATTACACATTGAGCAGGTCAAAACGACTTAAATTGTAAATTATATCAATATGGGCTTATAATTTGATGACATGTTAGTTATTACACTTGTGTCAATTATGGAACTTCCTCATTAGAGGTCTTAAGTTTGATTCCCAGGTCGAGCAAAGTGTTCTTGAGTTTTCTGTATGGAATTCTCAGCAACTTGGAGTTTAGATATATGGTGAATGGCAATAGACTCGCCCGTGTGTGCATTAAGTCATACTTCTGCCTAGCCCGGAAAATACAGACATGATAGTATATTTAATTAGGTAATTAACATATCATCAAATCTATATTTTACCATAAATGCTAGTGTATAAAACTACTAGTAGTTTTAAAGCTGCAATCCTAGTTGAGCCAGGTCAACGCTGCAAATGTATAAAATAATCTGAGCTCGAGTGTGCTTCATATCGACCACAAAGCTTCGAAATACATTGGAAATTAATCGCAACCAGAGATTTTCAAATTGGATCGGCTGCAAGCGAAATAATTAATAAAGCGTATGTG
This sequence comes from Subacronicta megacephala, assembly GCA_958496365.1. Classification (NCBI taxonomy): domain Eukaryota; kingdom Metazoa; phylum Arthropoda; class Insecta; order Lepidoptera; family Noctuidae; genus Subacronicta; species Subacronicta megacephala. The sequence continues at coordinate 9,782,033 of OY292529.1, read as the reverse complement.
TAGGTACCTGCTTGTATGTAGGTATAGCCGTGGTGGAAAAAGTATCACATTAAGTGCTGGAAAAATACGGAGTATTTTTAGTCCTTTTATATTCAAAGGATTAGGGGTCCCGGGTTCGATCCCCAGGTCGAGCAGTGTTATTGGGTAAATTCTCAGTAGCAGCTCGGACTCTGGTCCCCGGTTAATGGCAATAGGGTCGAAATGAGGATGTACATTAGTACACCTCTGGCTAACCCTTCGGAGAATACATGCGTGATAGTATGTAACAGGAAGTATCCTGTTAATCCTTGGAGGAAGAAAGGAATTACAATTCCTGGTCACAAACTATATATTTTTGTGTAGGTACCAAAATATTGACTATTTTTTTATTGCAGCTACAAATCTTAATAAATTATAACTTATCGAAGACGTTTACAGACACAATCGATCAAAAATTATCAGGACTATTCAGGACCCACGGGAGTTTCAGTGTTATACAACGAATTAATGTCAATTGATGCCGAATGCTTAAAATAAAAAGTTTCTAGCAACATCCTCATAGATGTAGCGATAATTCCCAAAGCTATTCTACTTTTTATGTGTTGGCGATAGGATCGCCCTCTATTGAACCTAGAAACTAAACACATAGGTACTTTAAGCTAACAAAATTATCTGCCTCAATACTTTGCCAAAATATCAGCGTATTTAATTAGGGACTAAAGCACCGACATTTGTTTTTGTAAGAATATTTATTATCTGAATTATTCTAATATTATATTTTATATTATATTGAAAAAAATGCGTACAATAATAATTGTGTAAAGTGCCATCTAGTTTAAAATGCCGTATAGTGGTTGTAGTTCCAAAGTTAAATCAGAGATGTCCTTGTATGTTTTATTTCATGCGGTATTTATCTATAATAATTCGAAACAGTAAAATATATCGAATGCATTTTTACTACTATAAGTATTTTGAAGCAAAAAAAAAAAATGCTTATTCGAACTAATTTCTACAAGATTATTTTCCAAAAGTATCTGAATTAGGAACTCTAGACAATAAAAATACAAACTACTAGGTATGACCCTAAAACCCTAAAGCATTTTTGTATTGAAGCGATTCAAAAAGTTCAATCAAAGAATTTAATCGAATGACTTTATTGGCAATTGGAAAGTCTTTCGCAAATGCAATTACGCTTTCTCAAGTTTACACTGGACTGCACGAGTATACGAGTATTAGATAAGAAGCTGTGAGGATCTTGAACCGTATAATTGGTTTTATTCACTTCACGTTCAAGCTAACGCAAGGCGCCCTCTCTAGCGGCACGGCACGCAAAGGATTATTATGTGAAGAATGATTATTATGATCAGTTAATAATACCTATGAAATTATTGCGATATACTAATTTTATATAGAGGTAAAGTATGTGATGTTGTAGGGGGTAATCTCTGGGAGTATTCCACTTTCCGCACCAATATGTATATTTGCTTGGTGCTTTAAGTGGAATAGCTCAGGTGGTGAAACCTTAGGTGCTGAAAAAATTGGTGCCGAAAGATTAATACTCCAATCTCTGGATCTAGGTACTGAACTGATTTTGGAAATTCCTTTACCAATTGAAAGCCACGTTATTTAATTTTGTATTATAGGCCATATTGGCGCTCTTTGGGGGAGGCCTACGTTCCGCAGTGGACGGCGATAAGCTGATATGATGACGATGGTGATGATAGGCTATACCGCCCAGTTAGTGTAAAATACAGATATTCTGCCGCATCTGGGTAGACTGGAAGCCGACTGCAACTATTGGGAAAAGGTGAGAATCGGAGAGTAAGCATCGCACACTCCACCATCCATGTTCCACTATCGGACGAGCAGAGCTACGGCAAGGCGCCACCGCTACATGGTGGAAGTGCCTAAATCTCGCACGAAGTATTTTGCGTCTATATTTATAGTGCGTACTGCTCTATTGTGGAACTCGTTACTGGAATCTTTGTTCCCTGTGACCTACAATTTGGGTGTCTTCAAGACGAGAGTGAATAGCTACCTTTTAGGCAAGCGCGCTCCATCGTAGAACACCTAGTGAAGGAGCTAAAACTAAATAAACTAGACGTAGGTTTACTCCAATCAATCTTATCCCAACCCGCTTCAGAGGTTGCAAAAAAATTAAGTCGCCTGATACCACCGCTTCATTAGTGATTCACTAAAATCTTTAGAAATTGAAATCATTATTGATTTTCTAGATATACTTTTGTAACATAAATATGTAAGAGGCACGATGGGGTTGACATATTATCTGTTTAGACAAAAACCCCTAAATAAATAAAGATTAAAAAAAATAAAATCGTTCGATGCTTAGCTTAGGCAAGTTGTGGTCAAGCGTTAGCCTATCAGTGATAAAAAAAGAAGGTTATTCTTCTTTTTATATAAAGAAGTGATCGGCCGGCGGTCGAAATTCGACAGCAATATTCTTTTTTGCAATTCTTCTTTATATGAAATTTACCTAATTATGCCAAATTTCACTTGTCCGATCGCGCAATGTGTTTAAAAAGGGATTCAAAGCTTTTTCTTCACGTATCTCATTTTTCTTTGGTTTAAAATTACACATTTACTAATTTGTACGTACGTATAAACCTTTTTGTTTCAGACACACTTGATACATTGAACTTTAGTAATTTATAGCATCTTCGTTTACAAAAACATTAAGAGTTTTTACTTACTTTGCCAAGTAGAAAGTTTTTGTTGGCATGCGTTTGGGCAGTTGTGAATTTACCACTAGACAAAAAAATTGCAAACGTGCCTCCACTTTAGGCAACTAAGTGAAAAATGTTTTGTTATAACAAATTTTGTAATAAATCGTTTAATAGACAACATAATGTTTCAAGAAATAAAACCAGTTAAAGAAGGAAGGATAGTGCCTTTTGTATAACTCCACCTACTTAATTTTGTAAAATAACTAGGAACTTTACAAACAAGCTAATAGGTGGGTAAAGTAACACGGGAACTCGGGGGTAGTTACCTAATCAGCTGAAAATCAGGATATCCTTCTTTTATCCTCTCCTATCCTATCCTTATTTTTTTCCGAAATTTCAAGAATGCCATTTACATAATTATCGAAAAGTTATGTTTATGTCACAACATACTAACCATGGTGCAGTGATAGCCTAGTGATACGACCATTGGACTGCCACGTCAAAGGTCTCGAGTTCGAATCCAAGGCACGCACCTCTGACTTTTCGAAGTCATGTGCGTATTAATAATTAATAATCACGCGCTTAAACGGTGAAGGAAAAACATCGTGAGGAGACCTGAATGCCTGAGAGATTTTCTTGACGGCATGTGAAGTCTGCCAACCCGCAGTAGGCTAGCGTGGCGGACTATAGCCTAATCCCTCTCGTACTGAGAGGAGACCCGTACCCAGCAGTGGGACAATGTAATGGGTTGATGATGATGATACTAACCATAGAAATATATCTTATATCTGTGATACTAACACATTCTTTATTTTAATGCCTTATTGCGTTTTTGACTTCAGTAGTCAAGTTACAAGATATGGATAGAATTTCTTGAATAGGTTGTTAGGAAGACTATAAAATCTTTGTCTGGGTAAGTTAAGTAGGTAGAGTAAGAACAAAAGGGATCAAGATATTATTATAATTTTATTATTAATTCTTTTTTTTCGTTATATATAAAAATATGTAACACAATTTAAAAGATAACAGAATATCACTCCTGTATTTCCTGAAGGGTTAGGCACCTACTAATGTATACGCACATAGGTCTAATGTTATAGGGGGCAAGCCTATTACCATTTATTGGGCACCAATCCAGAATCCGAGCTGATACTGAGACTTTCATAGAAAAACTCAATAACACTTCTCCATGAACTTAAGAATAGTTGCTATGCGTATTTACATAAACGCCCTTACATTAACAAATGTAGATTCACTCAATAAAATATGGAACTTATGTAACGAACTCACAAGACTTTGTAACTTGGTACAATTAAGCAAATGATCTCCAGAATGATAATTAAGCAAATGATCTCAAGAATCTTATTGAGTTTCTGTCGAGAGAATAATATTAATTCTATGTGTCATGAACGTGACACGTTCGAAAAGTTAGCGAATATACAACATCGGGTGTTAAGGAGTTGTACGCCCTTTATCGATTATCGTTTGATCTCCATATAGAGACTCATTTACGTTAAGAGATTCAAGGATAATAATTATGAGAGATATGATTATGAATCTTCTAGTGAAAGAAAAATTTGGCCCCAAGCAAGGTTCAAACCTGCGTCCCTCCAGTTAAGTACACCAGACGCTTTACCAACTAAGCTACCGAGCTGTCGAATTTACCTTCCACATTTTACGACATAAGGTGACGTCACCGACATCTTTCAATCAACACGACTTACTTTACAGTGAGTGCAATGTTTATTTTTAATTATATTTTAATATTCAATAATGCGAAATGTTCACAAAGAGATGAATTTCATAATGAAATAAATTTCATTCAATTCAAAAAGGCAGGGTTTGAACCTGCGTCTTTCTGGTTAATATTACTGACAATAATCATACATAAATACGAAAAGCTAAACAATGTGCATTGGCTATTAACGACCCAAGGGTCGGTAATTGCTTTGCCAAGAATTAAATCCACGAAACTATTACCGCTCTAATTTAATTTTAAGTTTTAACTTATAATATTATTCAAATCCTATAAAATGTGTTGCTAAATGCGTAATGTACACCATAATTAATATATTTGACTATACTGAATAACTGTAGATTTTATGTACAAGCAGAAAATTCCTTAACCATTAATACAATTTACTTCCCAGAGAAAGGTCCAGTATGAGATGATCTGCGCACAGAATTTAATGATTTTTTTGTCTTTCCCGAGCTCTCAAGCCCACAAATATAACTTTAAAGTGAAGATAATACACAAACACGCATAATTTCTTCACAATCTATAAGTTTATCTATTATATAGACGAAAGAAATGCGAAATACTCTAATGGGTCGGTAATACCCGCAGATTTTCGATGGGTCGTTAATAGCTGCGTTTACCTTTGGTATATAAAGATGAATCCCTTATTCCCTGGGTCTCACTTGACAACCACTTAACCGATTTGATTCAACTTTTTAAAAGTTTTCTAATACATTGTAGAAGGTTTTTATGGAAGGAAAATTGGAAAATATCAGAACACTTAACAAAGACTATTTTAATTTTGCGCTTGTTTGTATTATTTATTCCAGTTTGAATTGAATATTCATAGCTAAGACAGAACAACGTTTATAGGGTCACCTAGTTTCTTAAATAATTGGCAAAGAACTGAAATTTTCGACTTTCGCAATAAATAACTAGTTAAATAATTCAATAAAATAGTATATAAATTTGTGTTAGTAGCGTAGAAAACAAACATGTTTATCTCCAAGAAGTACCTGCAACTATGAATTTATGTATGCTTTAATGTACTATACTATATACTAGGTAATCCCACGCTCCATCTAGGTTTATCCTTCCATTTTTTTTTACATAACTGTAACAAAGAAAGAAATAAATAACTGTTATTCGGCGAATACTGAGACACCAATAACATAATAATAAAAAAAACAAACAGTGTACTACTACTTTTGTTGTTAATACAAAGAATAAATTATTATTTTGAAGTGGTCATGCTTCAATTGAGAAAGTTATCTTCCTAAAAGACCTAGTTCAAAAAGGCCCTCTCTATAAAACCGCCTTGGCAAACAGCCACGCAACAGTTCTCTTTATAGTACTTCTAACAACAAGAAATAAGAAACAAAACAATCATATTATGTGCGGAACGACTGTAGTTGCTGAGAATTTCGAAGAAAATCTTACAAATTGTGTTGCTAATTAATTAAAAGCTTGCAATACCTCACAATTTTATTCGTACAATTCCATTGATCGTGTTTTGTTATCCACATAAATCAATTGTCGGGGACAAATATACCGTAACCCTTGTGCCGACTTAATTAAGTGTCCAACGTGGCCCAAGCAAATACTTGGGCTCGGATTGATCCCGGATCTGTTGGGGCTCTTTCATTGTTTGTTCGTAAGATTGGTATACTTAACTACACTTAATTTGTCTGTTTCTCGCTTATAAACGGAGAAGAATAAAGAAGCTTTACTTAAAAATACAAAATGTGTACTTACATATTCTTTTTCTTTTTAAACGTAGGTTTCGTAAAAAACATATCAACCAATTGGCAGTTTAACTTTGTCTATGCTATTAGGTACTACTGACTCAAGACTATCCTTTTAAAATGTGTAGAGTGAGGTTATAGTTTACGAAGCTGGTTTATTGCGGTTTTGCAGACGACACACGTTGTAGATAAAATCTTTCAGGTAAGCAAGTTTCCTCGCGATGTTGTCCTTCACGTTTAGCGAATGATAAATATAATGAATAAGTACAAACATGATTTCGAAATTCAGGAATCCAAGGCACGCAGCCTTGGATTCGCACATCCCATTATTTTTAATTTTTCAAAAGAATTTTAGACTAAGATTTTCTGTCATAGTTTTGGCGAATATCACGAATCCCATAGCCTTGACTATAGGACAATGGAAGGTAGGTGCAGGTTTTAGTTGGTACGAGTCAGACATACCCTGTCGCCTCCCCAAGTGGTAGACAATCCATGACCATTTTTCGTATAATAAAAAAGGTACTAAGATTGTATATTAATACTAGCTTTCCGTCCACGGTTTCTCGGCTTTTCTGTACATATAATATGTATGTATTATACATATATACCTTTCTCTTGAATTACTCTATCTATTAAAAAACGCAGTTAGTAAAAAACGTAGTTTTAAAGACCTAAGCATACATAGGGACAGACAGACAGCGGGACGCGACTTTGTTTTATACTATGTAGTGATGATACGCACCATGAGCGGTGGTGGCCCAGTGGTAAAAACCGCGACTTACGAGTTACTCTGTGTAAATTATTTCATCACCATTACACCCAAAACGGCGAAGGAAATCATCATGAGGAAACCGTTAGGTATATCTATACCTAACCAAAAATTCGAAGGCATGTGACATCTACCAAACCACACTAGATCCGCGTGGTGGATAACGAGGCCTGTGTCCCAGCATTATATGCCGATTACATTATAGTTATAGACGTTATACTTGACAGCTACGAATTAACCAATGATGAATATTCGATCGACGATTACGTCGGGGTGTACAAGGGTTGACCGTCATACCGATTATTGACGCTTTATCTCATCAAATCCTTGACACTTCATTGGAATAGATACATAATATTAGGGTTTACTGGCGATTTATATTACTGGAGCAATAAATTGGCGTTGAAGTATCGTCGGGAATTAGGGTTGCTCATCGCTTTTTCGATATCTCGGCAGCCTAAAAATGATCTTCTATGACTAGGAAAGATCACAAACAGGTCAAATTAGTCCTAGTAATAGTAGTAATTATTTTTTATAATTCTTAATTGATCAATAGAAAGGATCCAAGTATTCTTTGTAGAAAGTTAATGAGTTTCTTAAGGTATATAAATGTATTTTTTTACTGAAAAGATAAGGATTTTCAGAAAAAAAATACCTTTTTGTGAATGATTAATATAACATACCATCACGCCTCTATTCCCCGAAGTGTTAGGCAGAGGTGTACTTAATGTACACCCACAGTTCGCCGGTATGTTTGGGTCCCATGTAATAGGGGGCGAGCCTATTGCCATTCACCGGGCACAATACAGACTCCGAGCTGCTACTGAGAATTTCATAGAAAAACTCAATAACACTTTGCTCGACCTTGGGATCGAACCCAAGACCTTTAGCGTAGCAGTCACGATTGGGACCACTAGACCAACAAGGTAGTCTTTTTGTGAATCAATTAGCAATTATGACATAAACAGGACAAAATCATCTAAGTTGTTCTACATATTTGCTAAGCAAGCGTATCTGACACAAAAGACTAAATATAAACAAACATTTGCTCTATTTTTTATTGTGAAGTCTATATGTATACGTGTCGACTGCCTGGGGAGGCGACAGGGTATAGTCGGACTCGTATCGACTAAATAAAGAAAGTAGGTTTATTACTATTTTTATTCCGTCCATCCGTTTTTAGTTGTTATGAGTCCGACATACCTTTCCACCTCTATAAGAGAAAGAATCTGAATGAAGATTTCCGCACCACAAAAAAAAATAATTTATTACCTCATGTTTACTACCCATTCGACGGTCCATTACATAATAAGGCCTATATCCACTGTTGGCTTGAACATAAAGAATTTCTTAAACATGTAGGTTCACGATGTTTTCCTAGAGATAAATAATTATATTTATACGACTTCGAAAAGTCAAAGAAAGCCTTCGATTCGAACTTAGCGAGAGATACCTTTGACTTGGCAGTCCAAATTTCATATCAGTAGCCTAAACTGCCTCATAGGTCTAGTGGTCCTAAGCGCGACTGCTACGCTAGAGGTCCTGGGTCGATCACCAGGTCGAGCAAAGTGTTATTGGGTTTTTCTATGAAATTCTCAGTAGCAGCTCCCATTTGTTCCCGGTTAATGGCCCCCTATTACATGGGACCTAAACATACCGGCGAATTGTGGGTGTATATTGGTGAACCTCTGCCTAACCTTTCAGGGAATACAGGCGTGATAGTATGTTAATTATAAGCCCTAATAACATATATTTAAAATCTACTATGCCTCTTTACCCCCACATGCACTCACATGGCAATCTAGCCCAATTTGAGCAGGATTATAACTTTGGTTGGTTTGTTTGGTTGCAAATGGCCTGAATAAATTTGGGTCAAATTTCGTTTAACTACATATGCGGTGTTTGACCGAGATATAAGCCTTTCTCTTTATGCCGATCAAGTAAATTAACACAGTTCCATTATTCTTTGTTTTTGGTTGAGTAGAATATGGCAATGTTTTATATTACACGAACCATTTCGTGTCTCTTTCGAACTTAAATTTATTTGACCGACACACTAGCAACTTAGCGTGTCTAATCAGACCTCCTTGAAATTACTTTGCCGACTGACAGACTGACTCACTCATCAAAATTTAATGCAAGTTGTGGTTGCCTGTAAATTTTGTCTTGTGTGTCCTTGTTGGCGATCCTTAATTAAAATAAATAAAATAATAAAAAATAATGCCTGCCAGAAAAAGGACTGCCTCGTTGGTCTAGTGGTGACTATCGCGACTGCTACGCTACAGGTCTTGGGTTCGATCCCCAGGTCGAGCAGTGTTATTGAGTTTTTCTATGAAATTCTCAGTAGCAGCTCGGAGTCTGGATTTGTGCCCGGTGAATGGCAATAGGCTCGCCCCCTATTACATGGGACCCAAACATACCAGGCGAACTGTGGGTGTACATTAAGTCCACCTCTGCCTAACCCTTCGGGGAATACAGGCATGATGGTATGTTATGTTATGTTATAAAAAATAATTTAGTACTTTCAGGTTGCTGAAGAAGTTCAAATTAGTGTGGGTGGACGTGTAAGATATTCGACGTGTATAGGGAAAAGTCTGAAATCATCATAAAGTTATTAATGTAGCTACTCTCGAACATGTATAGATCTACTGAATTAGAATACATGGTACCGATTCTATTTTCTTCAATACTTATTTTTGTAAGCATGCCCTGTTCCGAATTTGTCATTTCCTATGAAATCTCTAAGCTTAACGTGGCCTTTACGTTACGATACGATATTTCGGATTTTTAAACAAGAAATGTCCTGTCTCTCAATGTCGATCATTGCAAGTGGTGCTCAAATTTTGTTTTAGGCTGAGGATCCAAAAAGGGAGACCTCTTATCCTTTGACCGTTATACAAAATGCTAACTTTTGCGACCTACGTCATTAATTATGTATTAAGTAGGGTGAAAGGAGATGGCCGAGGCTCTATGGCTTCTTATAGACCTTAAAGTAACTAGATACTTAAGATTGGACCTTTTTTCTCGAAATAAAATAGGTATCCAAGTATATCTTTTACTTACCTAAGTACTAGGAGTATACTGCAACCCTCATGGATATTTCTTCTCTCTTTTTTTCGTGGGTAGTTCCCTAAATCCTATCTAACCGGATGCCATCTTGTATGCCAATTTCTAAGGCTTTATTGGTGAGCGGTATGTTACTATTAGAAGATATGGAATAGATAGACTGCCTCATTAGCCATGTGGTCCCAAGCGCTACTGCTACACTAGAGGTCATAGATTCGATTTCCGAAGCAAAGTGTTATTGGGTCTTCTATGAAATTCTCAGAAGCAGCTCAGAGTTTGGGTTTGTGCCTGGTTAATGGCAATAGGCTCGCCCTATATTACATGGGATCTAAACATACCGGCGAACTCAAAAACATCGAAACAACAAAAAAATAGTTCATGAACTACACGTACGAGTATTTGCAATATTTTTTTATAGATTCGATGTTCGCTTCCTTGTCGTCTCCTGTTTAATATCTTATGTCAAGCATCAAATCCAATCCATATTTAATATTAAATGCAAAACAAACTCTTTGTCTATTACTTTTCAAGCCTAAATGGCTGAATAGATTTCGGTAAAAGAAATGCGAGGAAATAGATTGTATCCTGAGGAAAGATATACCTAGGCACCATTTCATATCAAACAAATAAATAGTAAATAACCAGTTTAGCGAGTGAACCTGTGGAGTTCAACTTTTTTTGTATTTTTTACATGTTCACCGCATATTTTTTGTAAAGAAATGTTAACAATTTCGTAATAAGTTGTTTTATGAAATCACATTTCAATCACTGAGACATAAATGAAAAGTTGGGAGCAGAATCTCGTTAGGAGCCTTCGGTCCCCCTATAACAATGTGATTTCACAGTAATCTTTTATTTTTCAGATGAAGGAAAAGAGAAAATAAATGTCGTCATAAGAGAAAAGCCGCTTGGTACATTTTTATACAATATAATATTTTGTTAAAGGGAATTCTATCATTCTATCTATTCATCCTAGTCTAAACAGTGTCTTTAAAAGATCTATTTACATATTTTATTAATATTAATAATTAATATTATTTATCACTTCTACGATGTACTGTTTTAATATTTTACATAAATACTTACGTAACATCACGCCTGGGTTACACAGAGGTGTAGGTACTAATGTTCACCCACAGTTTGCTTATATGTTAGGGCCCTTAAAACAGGGAGCAACCGTGCACAAATTATAAACTCCGAGCTGCTACTGCACCTACCTACACTTCTGCCTATCCCTTCGGGGAATACATACGTAATGTTATGTTTTTTATTCGTAAAAATACTTAAATCACAGAATGTATAAAAATGCGACCAAAAAGCTTTTATTACGTCCCAGATGCAAAGGGTCGAATCTAAAGGGACGAAATGACCCAAATAGTGAAGTCCTTCAAAAAGCCCAGATGCGTTGTCTACACAAACGTATTGTGTTTGCGAAGGCTTCAAAGTGGAAGAACCTTACGAGACTGCTAAGTATGGAATTTCCGTGTTTATGTATCTTGTTCCTTTTCTTTTTTAACCCCCGACGCAAAAACGACGGGGTAATATAAGTTGACGTGTCTGTGTGTGTGTGTCTGTGGCTTCGTAGCTCCCGAACGGATGGACCGATTTGGATTTAGTTTATTTTGTTTGAAAGGTGACTTAGTCGGGAGTGTTCTTAGCTATGTTTGATGAAAATCGGTCGAGATATAAAGCAATTGTCGGGGGTTTTTTAAATTTTAAATTTTATTGGAATTATATTCCATAACGCCATTTGAGGGAGAAGTTGTCCGGTAGAAAACGTAGGATGTGGAGTCAGTTTACCTTCATATAGATTCAACCTTTCGCGGCAAGATTGATATGAACCCTTGTTGATCCTTTTTGATCCCGGCTCACGATTTCTTTTGTTTATGAATAAAAGAAAACTGAGATTTTTGGATACCTATAAAGGCCTATGAACTTTAGTTTTTAAGCACATAATTTTTTTAGTTACAAAAGTTTTAGTCGCAAATTGTGCGTCTTTAACACATTTTAGTTTCATGTCAGTAGAAATTGTGACATCAACTCTAATTTATTTACAACTAAGTACTAAAAGTTTTGCTTAAAAACCGTTACGGATAACGGTTTTTAAGCAAACATTTTAGTACGTACATAGTGTCAATTAAGGATTTTGCTAAAATTTTCAATATTACATACTACGATAACGATTTTTAAGCAAAAGATCCGCCTTAAGTTGTATGATAAAAATAAAATGATGTAGTGTTGGAAATTTAATTTTAATTAATTACATTTGGCAGTTTAGGTTGAATCAGGAATGACAGAAATCTACTACAGGATCGTTGTTGGCAGATTCGATTTTTTTCGACACGTATCCGCCGTGACTGTAGTTAACCTCCAACGCTACAGATGGCGCCACTCCTGAGCGAGCTAAGGGCGGTACCATTTATTTATTACTCTCATAAGGACATCAGACACATATAAAAGCTTTTATTCGTGTGCTATTACTATACGTAAAGATATTTATGTTTGATCCTATAACTTGAAGATATAGTTTTATTAGCCATTGATAGTGAGGGGACTTTTGCAGCTAAGGTCTTTGGCCACGTGTTAATGACTGTGTAAATATTTGTCATTATGTTCTTAAGGCTAAAATGTCAATCTTGGGGACAATGTTTTCTATAGCCGAATTATTTGCAAAATACCAAGAGAAGTTTGAATTTCGCGCACAAGGCTGACGCTTTGGGCTTAACCTGAAAAAAAAAAGGTATTTAACATGAAACATATTTTTCTATTCGACAAAGTTCTGGAGCTTTTTGTGTGAAAAAATGGAACCTATTTTATGAATATCAATACGAGAAAGTAAGGCTAAGCTATTTGTAAACACTCAGTTGAACACTCCAAATCGAATTTCATACATTCAAGTCTTGTCAGATTATCAAAAGGGGACCTTACCTTCGATATTTATTTTCATTTTATAAATCCTTTACAATTCACAAGCATAGAGTATTTTTAAGGATGTACGCACGGCTACACATCAAGCTATACAAAACCAATAAGTATAGGCTGGATTTGAATTGTGCGGAAAACGTTTAATATGAGAGGTCAGTCTAAACTGGTTTTGTATACTATCTTTTTGTATTTTTTAGGTATTTTCCATGCAAAGATTATTAAGTTATTTTAGTGAAGGAAAAATACGACCGCGTAATATACTGACGTCGCCTCAAAGACGTAAATTAAAAATGTGAAGGCAAATTTCGACATGGCGGGTGGGAGTCGCGGTGGCTTAGCAGTCATAGCGTCTGGTGTACTTAACTAGAAGATGCAGGTTCGAATCCTGCCCGCGGTCGTATTTTTCCTTCACTAAAATAACTTGGTTTTGTATAGCTTGATGTGTACCTATGTGTTCGAGGAGGCCTTTCACTGCAGCGGGACATAAATAACTTAAGAAAGGATAATAACGTAGCATAATTATGATTGTACCCATTACGTCTGCACCTATTCTTCGTAAGATTAGGCACAGGTACATCCTAAAAGATATAAAAAAAAAATCTAAACTTGGTTCTGAACTGCCTCATTAGTCTTGTGGTCGTCAGCGCGACTGTTACGTTAGAGATCTTGGATTCGATACCCAGGTTGAGTAAAGTGTTTTTGGGTTTTTCTATAAAATTCTCAAGCCACTTGGAGTTTGGATATTTGCCCGGTGAATAGCAATAGGCTCGCCGCCAATTACATAGACCTAAAAATATTGGCGAGCTGTGGGTGTACAGTGGGTTATACCTAGCTGTTACCTGACCCACCCTAAATGGGCCGGCAGCGTCTAAGTGGGTCAGGTAACAGCTATAACCCACTGTACATTAAGTACACCTCTGCCTATCTTCGGAAAATACAGGCGTGATGGTATGTCTCAATACAGTGTCTTATCCAAAAAGTAAAGATTAAAATATAATGCTTAGGTGTACGCATTATATTTTAATCTTTACTTTTTTTTGATATTGTGAGCTTATCTTACAATATCAAATAAAACCTCACCTCAGACGCTGTTATGATCAGATTGAGAAAAAAATTGCCTACAAACCGATTCATCATGGTCCTTGAACATCCTATCAACGTTACCAGCGTGGTTCACTGAACACCAACAAGGAATTTCTCTGGCGTTTGTAATTATTTCGACTTGGAATTTCTTTTACCCTCGAAATTTGTCGTTATCTTGTAGTATTTGTTTAAGAAAGGTTTCGAGCTCAAACGAAAATTTCATAAAAAAGCTGAATATATCTTTGATGGACCTGGGATTCGAAGTCAAGACCTCAAGTGTTGCCATCGCGCTTACGATCGCTACACTAATGATGTGTGTTATCGCTACACTAGCGATGTTCATGTGATTGTTTAAGGTTATTAAATAAAATCAAGAAATCGTCTCACTTTAGCCACTCATCTACTGAAACTGTTTTAATTACTTAGTGTCCAAAGCCTCCGGTGTAATTAAGGCCTGCCTAAGATCGTATTTATTTTTGTCTAAAATTTATATTTGAAGATATTTAGCATTTTTATTACTGCCAAATATAATAAAAACCAAAAAATATATTTATTATATGGCTTAGTATCGTATAACGAGCTGTTATTGATGTAAAACCCATAAACCTACATATCTAAGTCTGGATATGTTTTATGTAGGTATATGCAACTTTTAATAAACTACTCAAAGCGTTTTTGTCCAGCCAAGTCCAAATAAATATGAGACCTTCACCTTACGTTACTGTTCCTCCAGCAGCTGAAACCTATCAGATCTATTTACAGAAATATTTATCACAAATAATTTACCGTCATTCTACAGCACAGCACGTATTTTTCGTGTGGGTGGAAAAAAATACATTATCTAAGAACGCCATAATATTGTAATAATCTACTAAATGCCACCACATTCCGGAACATTCACAAAAACACAGATTCTTCTAACTAGCTGCGTCAAGTCGGACGGAGATAAATAAGGGTTCCGTACGTGCGAAGGGATAAACTGATCGTGGTCAATATCGTTATGTAAGAAAATTGGGGTACACGGGTTCCGTATTAATCAAACCCTGGACCACTTAGGACACGGCAAAATGCCGTTTTAGATGACTCAGTAAAGTAGTCTGGGATGCCCCTCTATCGGTCTTTTCGAGGGCGTGAAAAGTGAGTTCTTAAAATTGAATATTTTTGTTGGTTACTGGGTAAAATGGAAGACATTATGACAAGATGCATAATATCTGTGTGTGACGACAATTGTATGATGTAAATGTTTATATAAATTACAGAGTTATTGAAGAATGTACTCATTTATGCACTCATTAAAAAAAATTATACACCGTATTCTTAAAATTAATTGTGAAAAAAAAAACTGAATAATATTTATCGGTTAATAAAGTTGTACTTTTTAGTGATTATACTATGTGTAGGTACACGTAGCACCTCTCTAGTAACATATCTGTCTAACCCTTCGTGACGGTATGCAATGCTGTGGAAGTCTATTTTACAGGGTTACCTACTTTCGTTCAGCAGTGGACCTCATTTGGCTGATATGATGATGATGGTGATGATGAATAAACAGTTGATCTTTGCGAAAAAAATATTTATATAAGTAGTTTTTGATGTGCAGTTCCAGAATAGAAGATCTATGTATGCAAATATATACCACTTTTAAGAGGCTTTGTTCTTTGAAGTTAATCGTCTAGATAAAAATGTTGAGACTTTAATCAAACCGAAAATACCTCGTTAATAGCCTGCTTAGCGGCTATCTTTTGAAAGCAACGAACAGTTTTCCAAATAGCTTTAAAGATTTTAAAAATATTCAGCAAGCTATTTTCGTTCTTATTACAGCCGGGGTACGGTTGTGTATACCGTGCGTTCTTTGAGTAATGGCTTGTGTTCATGGTTGTACATTGAAGGATCTTTTTTCACTTGGGAAACAAAGGATAATTTCTTTATGGATAGAGTGCACGTTGTCAGCACGTAATAAGGAACAAATTTTTGAGTAACACCCCTACATAATTAAGAGGACTAGTTGAATGACTAAGCTTCTTCGGGAAGTTGAAGGGTCTTTCTATGAGTCCTATATTTTTAGGTCATCGCAAATTTGACGTATAATATTATCCTCTTTCTAATGGGATACATGCACACTCATACATATTGTTTAAGTACCATTCTAAGGCATAAGCGTTTAACGGGTTGAAGAGATTTTTGAAAGCTTTCGTTCATTTACAAAAAATTGTCTAATCTTATTTTAGTATTAGTTAGTTAATTAGGTGAGTTATATGAATAATTAATATAGTATTTAAAGGATTTTGGTGGGGTGTATAGCACATTGGTGTACAATCTCACAAACCTCATCGTACCCTCTCTAGATACAATTAAAATGCTTATAACTTCCTTATTTTTGAACCAATTTTATTTTTTTGTTTTTGTTGATCGGCTCTAAGAATTTATGGTTAACATTTTTATGAGGCCATAAAAATATTAAGATAAATAGCCTATTATATTTTAAATACCCAGAATTATTATTCCATTCCTTCTGATGCCAGATATGGCCGTTATTAAACCGGAGCCGTGTTCGCTCTTGATGCCGGTCTTAAGTATATTTGCAAACTTTTTAATGACTTTGCTCTTTGGACTAATGAGGTCGGATTATAAAAGTGTAGTTTAAAAAAAGAACCAGTACTACTGTAATGCCCTCTGGCACTTTATGTTTGTATTACGAGGGTATTTGTTGCACCACATGCATGCCAATATTCGAGCGCGGAGATCTGTCATGCATGTTGATGCGTTTGCCGCGAGATACGAGCGGATATTAGGTACAAAGATATTAATTTTCTAATGAAAAAAAATTTCTTGTGAAGGAAAAATTCGATCTCAGGCAGGGTTGAACCTGCCTTCCTCTGGTTAAGTACACCAGACGATTTACCAACTAAGCTACCGAGACCACTGCCTGTGATGTCGAATTTCTCTTCCACATTTTACGTCTTCAGGTGACGTCAGCAACAGGTTAGTTTAGCAATAGGTTATTACAGTTCGTTAGATATAACTGCGCATATCTGAAGTTAGCCGTTCCGAACTGTCGTGACGGTAAATAGAGGGTATCAATTTGTTTTACAGAAATATCGATATTAATAGAAAATAATCAATACAATATTTACAACCTCAATTGTGGTGTAGTGAGATTTTATATTAAAATTTACTAGTACAAAACTACTTGCAGACAACTTCAGCCGCGTACAGTTGTTTCGAACGACCCGTTTCTCGACTTTTATGTACTATAATATGTATGTATTCTTCGAGAACCACGCGAACCATTGATAGAAACAACATGAAAATCGGTGCAGTAGTTTTTGACTTGATCGCGAACAGACAGACAGACGCGGCGGAGGACTTTGTTTATAATATGCTAGTGATAGTGATTTTAAGATTTACATTTCATAAATTGCTATGAATCCTGTCAAAGAATTGAAAATACTTTTTTCATACTTTCCTGGCTATAAAATCAAAGAACAGTTTAATAAATTACTTCTGTCGTTAACAGCGAGAGATTACCTTTTAATTAGTCAAGTGTTAATATTACTTTTTCCTTGTTTCCTTGACTTACTACCGGGACTACTTAGAAGATTATTGCTTCCTTTTATTATTGAGAGGTTGTTCAACAACAGAGCGTTTTTCTTTAGGTACCAATAATGCGGATATTTCATTGGATTGGATACTAGTCAATTCAAGTTATTGAAATGACAACTGATTAGTTACAATTAGAGATTAATAGGTAACTAACTTACCATCACATCTCTCTCCTGAAGAATTAGGCAGAATTGTAAGTACTTCGGTATATCCAAAGTTCGCCGTTATGTTTTAGGTCTATTGCAATAGGATGCGAAGCTTTCGCCGAGAAAGTATTTTGTAAATTTTATAGCAAATTCTGGTAGCACTGCTCGACCTGAGACTTGAATGCAAGATAACTAGACCAATGGAGGAGTTAGATCTTCGGAAAAAATATCTGACAGTTAATAATTGACAAATAATTAATATTACAAAAATAACAACAAATAATTATTAAAAATATGTCGTAACGAAAAAATTATAAACTTTGGGAAATAAAAATAAAATACCAACTTAGTTTTATTCATTATCAGTTTCTTCCTCTCTTCTACTAAACTATGCTGTACCCAACAGAGGCCATAATTGTTTCAATAGATATAAGTTCACCACAGGTATATTATAGAACGCAATAAAATTGAATTGAATTGAACATATCTTTCTAACATATCATACTATTTATAAACGTGCTATTTCGTGTTCTCTTATAGATAAATACGTAGGTAAGCGAAAAAGGGATAACAAGATTATGAGTCATTGACAGATTTTTTCAAGCAATAAGTTCCGCAGGTCGTTTAAAATAGGCCGTTTGCAGATAGGTTTGCTAAAGGTGGCGGGTAATCGCGCAGATACTAACGCGCATCCTTCCTGCCTTGACGCGCTCTTATTACAGTCACACGTCTTTAAGCTGTGCCATTATCTTTTATGCTACAAACTCCCCCGCCGCGTTTGTATTTATATCTGTTCGCGATAAATTAAAAAACTACTGCACCGATTTTCATACTGTTTTCACCAATGGATAAAGTGATATGTACAAGAGGGAGGTTTTTATGTATAATACATACATATTATAGTACAGAAAAGCCGAGAAACCACGCGGGCGAAACCGTGAGCGGAAAGTTAGTATTCAAATAATTCTTTTTTTATTATTGATCATCTTTCTCTTCGACATAAAATAAATTAAATTCTAACAAAATATGACCACAATTTGATTCTGGATGTGTGGTCACAGTTCTAACCTAACCTTATCGATATCTGTATTTAGAAAGTAATTGTGTATATCCCATTTTACCAGCATTAGGTGTGTTAAAGTCGGATATAAATGGGCATGGATCTATAGTTTTAGCTGATGGTCGTATATGGATGACAATAGTTTTAATGCAGGTTAAAGCAGTTCATTTCAACTTGTTCGCATTTTTTTGTAGTTTTCGCAAAGGGTTAATTAATCTATAACCCGTTTTAAGAGCATGACAGTAAGAAATGCGACATTAACTGTAACTTATTGATAACTGGTCAACGGAGTAGGTACTAAATGTTTTGCTTAAAAATCTTTATTGTAGGAAATAGTGGTGTAAAGTAGGTACTTAGAAGATTCTGGAAAATTGACGATATACACTACTATATATGCTACTATAACGATTAAAAATAAAATTGTATTTGCATTTTTTACAATCTCTTTCGTATTCATATATTATACCCTTTTTGAATAACCCTTATACGAACGAGATGCTAAGAACGAATAAGGTTACGAATAAGTAGTTTGTAAGGTGATAGGGAGTCGTGACGTTGGATGAACATATCCTTCCTCTGCCCTCTTTCATCCCACGTAAAACGAAGGGATATATCCTGTAGGTGTATGTAATAGATTTATGTGACGGAGACGTCGCCCTCGCTCGGGCATTTTGTTCGAATTTCACTCAATAAAGTTCGTTGTATTTTATTTATTGTGCTTAAAAAAGCCTTCAAGGAAGAGGCTGTAAATGGGATTAGTATAAAATTATAGAAATAAAAATTTTATTTTTTGTATGAATGTGGAAGAATCGAATGGGATATTCAAGACTCTAAGGAAGTGGCGGTCTATAGTTTCTGCCTTTCCCTGTGGGAAAAAGGCGTGAGTGTTTGCATGTATATCATAAATTCAACAGTAATTTGCTTATGAATATTCAGTGAAATTTATTGTACCTATGTGTTTTGCTTGTATAAGTGAACACAAATGATTACATAATTAAACTATCATGCGTGGGGGTAACAATTGAACACGTAGGAGTTGCTTACTTAACCTTTACTAAGTAGCTATATATATAATCATCTTGTATTTTCTAAATTACAACTTAAAATATAAACCGTAACAATACACGCAAAAGGTCAAAATAAAAATCTTCGATACAATAGGCGTCTGAATCTTAGAACGATTTCAAATAAACCTTTATGCTCCGGAAACTTTAAAGATTAGGGTTGCCACAAAGCAACTCACTGTATCTTGGACGTAAAACGGTAATTTTCTCTGCCATTCCACGCGACTTCACTGTCTCGACTTTATTAAAGCTACACAGTGGCGTTACCATGGGTTCACGATTTACTATCGAGTCTAGACCCTTTGACTGCCTCGTTAGTCTAGTGGTCCTAAGCGCGACTGATACGCTAGAGGTCCTGGGTTCGATCCCCGGGTCGATCAAAGTGTTATTGGGTCTTTATATGAAATTCCCAGTAGCAGCTCGTAGTAGCAGCTCGAGTCTGGATTTGTGCCCGGTTGATGGCAATAGGCTCGCCCCCTATGGACAGACGACCAGTGTTAGGTATTTAGATCCATAAACCAGGGCCTTATGCCTTTAGAGGAGGTTTTAATTCAGCAGTGGTCTCCCTTTGGCTGATATGATGATATTAATATACTTACCTACCTTAAAAACCATAGCAAAATTGTATTATGTTAAAAAGTCAGGTGCGTAGTACACGCAAGCGGCGCGTGTGTATGAAAACAAGATGTATCAATATAAACGAAGCAAAAGAAGTATGCAAGAATGGTAGCATTTGGTGTTCTGTAGTTTTGGTCTCATCATCATCATCATCATCAACCCATTACATTGTCCCACTGCTGGGCACGGGTCTCCTCTCAGAACGAGAGGGATTAGGCTATAGTCCACCACGCTAGCCTACTGCGGGTTGGCAGACTTCACATGCCGACAAGAATATCTCTCAGGCATGCAGGTTTCCTCACGATGTTTTCCTTCACCGTTTAAGCGCGTGATAATTAATTACGCACATGATTTCGAAAAGACAGAGGTGCGCGCCCTGGAATCGAACTCAAGACCTTTGACTTGGCAGTCCAATGGTCATATCACAAGGCTTTCCCTGCATTTTTGGTCTACAGCTATAGAAAATAGGAGATAGAATAAAATTCCTCTTTTATGAGAAAACTATGGGAAAACGGCATGGATACATACCTAAATACATACATACCATCATTTCTGTATTCCCCGAAGGGTTCGGCAGAAGTGCAGTAATGTATATCCACGCTTCGTATATTTAGGTCCCATGTAATAGAGGGCGAGCCTATTGCCATTAACCGTACAAAAATCCCGACTCCAAGCTACTCCACAAAATTTCATAGAAAAACTGAATAACACTTTGCACGACCTGGGAATCGACCCCAGGACCTTCTAGCGTAGCAGTCGCGCTTGAAACAGCTAAACTAACGAGGCGGCGCGGCGTGAGTATATGTATGTAAACTTTTATGATTACCAGCTTTATCGATAGACGCGACTGAGTATCGAAAAGGTAAATTTAAAGTACTTAGTAGTGGAGGCTAAAGTGTATGGCTATAATAGCCGTCGAATAACTGACGTCTACGAGATAACATTCAACCCTTTTGTCGGAAATCGTTTTCGATGTGAAGGGTTGTAATGGACTTGTTCGAGTCTTGTCCGTTTAAGGTGACGTCGCTGCCTCTTTTATGTTCGAAATACTTATCAGTGATTGTCGGGATTTGACGTTAGAAAGAAGTTATTGTTACAGATTTTTCTTGAACTTGCAAAAATAATGAAAACAAAAATAAACATATGAAAATAATTCTTTAATTAAATTGTTATTTAGGAATTTGAAAAATGATATTTGTATATTATGAAAAGATGTATGAACGTGGAAGATACGAAAGAGGTTTGCAAGAGTCGTAGCAAGAGGCCAGTCTATAGTTTCTGCCTACCCCTGTGCGAAAAAGGCGTTAGTGTTGGCAGCGGATGGATGCGAGCTGCGAGGACGGGATGTTTGGCACTTTTTGGGGGAGGCCTACGTTCAGTAGAGGATGGCAGTAGGCTGATATGATGATTGATCGAAGGTCTTTGAAAATACCTTTGGCGTTAAATTATGATTCACCAACATCCATTTGAGTCCAACTGAAGGGCATTCCTTATTGACGTCGTCTCCAAAAACATCACTGGCGCGCGTGTATGATAAGATGCATGAATGAAAACGAAGAACAATTAAAAACATTAAAGAATGGCACTCGTACCGAATGGCATTCTCAATTTCTGCCTACTCCTATGGGGAAAAGGCGTGAGTGTATAAACGGCAATCATTTTTTAGCAATATTTTTTATTTACATTTCTTATCATCGTGATCATCATCCACAGCCTGACTTGACCCACTGCCGGTTATAGGCCTACATAAGTAAGTGCCATCCACTTCGTCCCTTGCTACTCTCATCCAAGTACGACCAACGTCTTGAATTATGTCATCGGCCCATCTTGCTGCTGGACGTCCATAACTCCTACTGCTATCCCTCGGCCAGCATTTAGTCGTTGTGTTTCGAGTGGGTTCACTTCGGTAGTGCAATGGGTGCGTTTCGAACCGGCAGCCGCATGATCGCAAGTCCGACGCCGAAGCCATTAGGCTACCACCGATTTAACTGAACTTTGTCGCTTTATATTGAACTGAATTTTTAGTCACAGGGGCCAGCAACTAAACGATTATCTTGGTAATAACTATATTAAAAGAGTAAAGACTGCCTCATTACTTTAGTAATCCTAGGGGCTTTGGTAGTGGTCCTGCAGTTTCCAAGATGAGGAATGATCTTCTGTTTATCTATGAAATTCTCGATAAAGTTCTCGGAGTCTAGATTTGTGCCCGGTTAGTGGCAATAGATTTATCCCTTATTACATGGGACCTAAATATACCCGAGAACTGTGGGCGTAATTAATTACACATTTGTCTAACCCTTCGAGGAATACAGGCGTGATGGTATGTAGTTTAAAAGAGTAATCTCCCAATTTCGAAACATGAAAATACACGCGGAAATGTTTCAAATGTATTGTTGTTTCACGTCTAGGGCTCGCACTCCCTTCGCGAGCAATAGAGACAGCAACAACAACTGCTTAAACCGCTCAGTGACACTCCATTTAATGTGTGAAAAAATAAGGTGCCACTTTTACTGAATACATTGTCTTTGTATTGCTTTGTTCTTTCGTTTACATGAGAGCTTTGGTATTCCAATTTGGATTTCACTAGAAATATTTACGAAGAAAATGTAGTGGAAATCACGACTGTGGGTTAAACAAATATTGGAGTTGTACGAAAAATACATTACGATTGACTTTTGTTGCGCTGGCAAGTTGTTTTCTGATTTTTCTAACTTTATTAAATTGGTTTGAATAAATAAGTGAAAAAAACAAAAAAAAAATAGCTACATTTGTGATGTTTATGCTGTTTTGCGTAATTACCTATTAGGTATAAATAAATAATACTAAATGATGGTTTTATTAAAAAAGAACTATGATATAGTTACTCACGGCTGTAGCTAGCTCACATGTTGAGCTATACAAATCCAGTTTATACTGTTCTCTTAGTGTACGGATAGCTTATAAAATGTGAGATCAGACTTCTTTAAGAGAGCTTAAACTGAAGTTTTATAGGTTAACCTGTAGCTGTTTGTACCCGTCTAGAGATTGAGGTTAAAAACCCAATAACACTTTGCTCAACCTTAAATTCAAACCCAAGACCTTTACCGTAGCAGTCGCACTTAGGATCACTAGATGAATGAAGAAGTGAGACAGTATTTCATAAAAATAATATTTAATAAAAATAATATATATGTGGGATATTGTGGCAAAATAAAATGGAAATGGCTGTTGAAACTCTTTTATTACTTATTTTAACACACTACACTTTACTTTAGCTCCGTTCGTCCTTCACGTCCTTACGCCATTTTTTCCTTTCTCGCTCACACACATTCCTCTCTTTCATTCGTTCATTGCGTTCATCATATTTCAAAGTTTAGCTGCATTCATACTAACTGATACCTTTTTATCCCACATTCGGCCATCCTGATACATGTCTGTCCACAGACATCCACGCGACCATTCATCTCTAATAACACATCATTATTACATCATTATGAAAGTAACATAGCATTTCTTAACTAGGGGTACAATCTAGGTACAATGTACAAAAAGGTATGACTTAACATTGTGTATACAACCGTAGCATTTCTTTAATAAACAACATGTTTACACATTGACATTATATAAACAACCATAACAGCAAGTAAGTACAGATTCCTTAAATCATAAGCTATATAACGTAACATTTAAATTACAATATTGGATTTACATTAGACTTACATAAGTGGGCTAACACGAGTATCTTCCTCACATACAACCTTTCACACATAAACCTGAAACAAAGACATTTATTGAGTTAATGCACTCGCCTCACCCTTTTTAAGTTTTAGAACCAACATCTGGCCATGGTTTCATAAAATCGGCGGAAGTGGAGGTTACACCAGGGCCTTCAGTATTAGAGTCAAGTTTCTTTACATCATATCTGTCGTTCCTCTTCACTTTTATGATTCGATAGGGTCCTAGATACTTGGCCTTCAGCTTCATTCCAGTGCCAAACTGGGTACGTTTTATCGCCACCAAATCTCCTTCACTGTACTTAACACTCTCCTTTCTCTTCTTAATGAAATTTTTTATGTTTTCATCTTGTACTCGTAAAATTTGCTCTTTGGCTTTCTCTCTTAGTTTCTCCCTCTCCTCTGAGTAGTTATCTCTTTCTTCTTGTAAAATCAAATCGTAAATTTCGACATCTTCCTTCAATCTCATCTTATTCCCAATTAGTAATTGATAAGGTGTAGTATTTATACTTCTCTGAAACGTACTGTTAAGAGAGCGCTGCAATCTGCTAACACACCACAAAGCAGGATTTTCTATACACATCTTGGTAAGTACAGAAATTATTGTACGATGGACCCTTTCTACCTGTCCGTTTCCTCTGGGCACTCCCGTCGTGATCTTAACATGTTGTATATTTTCGTCTTTACAATACTCTTGAAACTCATTGCTCGTATAAGCTGTTCCTCGGTCAGTTATAAATCTCGTTGGATTGCCAAAGTGTTGTTGGTGAATTTTTAACTTTTCAATTGTTTCTTTACTCGTTGTACTTTTAGTAGGGAATAACCAGGTGAATTTCGTGAATGCATCCACAATAGTGAGAATATGGTTGTATTGCTTCTTGGTGTCAGTCATTGGGCCTATGTGATCCAAATGAAGCGTATGCAATGGTGATTCTTCCTTTTCAATCGGCGTCAAGAATCCTTCTTGTTTTCCCTCCTTTCGAGAGGCCAATAAGCATGGAATGCAAGTTGTAATGAACTCTTCAACTTTCTTATCGAGGTTCTTGATGAAATAATCTTTACTTATCAATTACATCATCCGTTTCTTTGAAAAATGACCATTGTCGTGAGCTCTTTTTATAATTTCCCCTTCCATCGCCTTAGGGATCACTAGACGCTTCTCTGGTCCTTTGTACAGCAGTCTATTATCTACATAATAATCTCCATAAGCTCTTTCCTGTAAAATTTCTATTATAGCTTTTAGGCCGTCATCTAATTGTTGCGCTTGTCTTATCTCATCATGCAGAGTTACTACTGCCACATATGGGTTTCGGCTTAATGCATCAGTATGTTTCATCCTTGTTCCTGGCCGATGCTCTACCACGAAATCAAATTCTTGCAACAGCAATGCCCATCTGGCAACCCTTGTACACAAATCCTTTTTCTTAAGAGTCATCTGAAATGCTTGGCAATCAGTTATTATTTTAAATCGTATGCCATACAAGTAGTGTCTAAATTTCTTCACTCCTTCTATGATTGCTAAACTTTCCAATTCGTAGCTGGAGTATTTCTTTTCAGCATCATTAGTTTTGCGACTCATGTAGTAAACAGGATGAAGTCCACCATCATCATCGGATCGTTGCATGAGTATAGCAGCATAAGCGTGACAGGATGCATCTGTATGCATCTCCGTCTCCAATCTTGGATTAAATATCCGTAGAACTGGTTTAGTAGTTAAACATTCCTTCAAGCGATTAAATGCACATTGTTGCTCGCTATTAAATTCAAAATTGATATCCTTCTTCAGCAAATCGGTGAGTGGTCTTGCTATAGATGCGAAATTCTGAATATATTTTCTGAAATACGATGCCAGCCCAATGAAACTCTGTAACTGCTTAAAAGATTTGGGTTCTGGAAACTTCATAACAGCATCAATTTTTTCACTGGCTGGTCTTACTTGTCCATTCTCTATTGTGTGCCCTAGATAAGTTATGCTTTGACATATCAAGTGCGCCTTTTTCCAATTTATCTGCAAGCCATAGTCTGCGGCCACTCTTAAAACTTCTCTTAATCTTATAACAGCTTCATGTTCATCTTTTGCTGGAATGAGAATATCATCGACAAATATTAGTACGATTCCTTTTGATATTAATTCCCTAAATATTATAGTAATAAATCTCATGAAATAGTTAGGGCATATAGACAAGCCAAATGGAGCCTTTAAGAACTCAAACTGACCATGATGTGTAACAAATGCAGTATATTTTATCGACTCCTCACTAACATTTAAATGGAAAAATCCATTTTTTAAATCAAGCGTGCTAAATACCTTTGCTTCAGCAAGCTTATCAATGTAATCCTCTATAATTGGCAACGGAAATTCATCTTTTAAAATTTTGCTGTTTAACTTTCGATAGTCTATGCACACCCTAGTAGTGCCATCTTTTTTACGAACTAAGACTAGTGGACTGGCATATTCCGAGTAACTTACACGAATAATCCCTTGCTCAAGCCACTCTGCTACTTGCTCTTCTACCACCGTCTGCTCCTTCAGAGATATTCGACGTGGACGCTGTGCCACTGGGACCTCGTCCTTCAGAATTATCTTCAGCTGGATTGGAGCCTCTTTGATTCGACATGGTTGGTAGTTTTCAACCATCTGAACCACCTCTTCTTTAAGGCAAGTATGACTGACATGCCCAACCTCGACACTGCAATTAAAACAATTAATTTTTTCTACCCATGTAACTGGTTTCATCCACACTTCACTACCATTCATAACCGTTATCACACTTCTAAGAAACTCGTGACCTATGATTACATCAAAAGGCATACAGTCTTTAGGGACTACATAGAACGAAACATCGTCGTATTTGACGCCATCGATCACAATATCAGTCGTTAAACATCCTAGCGTCTCCACTTTGGTGAAACCAAGTCCAGACAGTGTTATGTTATTGTTCGTTGCTATTTTAACGTTTGCACAAAATCCCGAGGATACTAAATTCACGTCACTGCCCGAATCAATAACTCTCACTCGTCGTTTTCCCACACAATTCGACAATCTTCAACGGTTTCTCGCGTTGTTGTTTGTTTACATCGTATATGTCAAACTCGATTAGACTTTGACGTTTGCTGTCATTATCGTCATCCGTCATCTTGTCACCGACGGGTTGTGAGTGTGACATCTGATCATTCTGATCCGAGCAATTGAACGATGATTGACCGAACATAGTTTGCTTTCTCACTCGTTCGCCGCTCCCGGTCCCACTTGTCGATGCGCCATGATTTTTGCTTCCGCCGGAATTACGCCATCTTGACGAACCGGAATCTCCTTCCTTGCGGCCTCCATTCGCCATATTTGTTTTATGAGGACACTTCGGTGAAATATGCCCATATTCGTTGCAGCTGAAGCATTTTGGCCCTTGTGCCTTCCGCGGACAGTCTTCCGACACATGATCACCTTCGCCACAATTAAAACACCTTTTCATTGTTTTGTAATTATTTTCATAATTTATGTTGGCACGTTTTTCACCTCTGTATGAACTTCTAGAATGCTGCTCCAGTTTTAACTTTCCCTTGATTTTTTCGTAAATTTTAAGTTTTTCTTTCAGATCAGCGTATGTAGTCACACCGTATAGCATGATTTTATTGGTCTCGTGGTCGACTATACCATCAATAATGTATTTGATGGCAACGTAGTCGGGCATCTTTCCTCTTTTTCCAATCTCTTTCATGACCATCATGTAATCAATGCAGCTCTCGTCACGTTTTTTCTTACGTTGGCTCATAAGTTCGTGTATAGCTTTTATGTCGACGGTGTCAGGGAATTCTCTGCTCAGAGCCGCCTTAAGTTCGTCCCAAGTTTTGTGAGGGCGCTCAGATTGCATCCACAGTCGTGCGGTTCCAAATAGGGACCTCCGTGCCATCAGCAACTGTTGCAATGGTGTCCAACCACATATTTCTCCGTTTTCTTCTACGTCTTGTACCCATCGTGACACCGGATATGTTTTATCTTGACCACTGAATTTAGGTATTAAATCAGAAGTTAGGTACCACATTGAGCTTTCAGCTCGCGGTTCGTCTTTCATCATCTTGCGTGAAATCGTCGTTATCGTCGCAGCACACCGTTTATTGATACCGATACCGTCGTATTTATCGGCCGCCGTTGAGTTTTGAATGTTAATCGGGACGCCGCTGCTCACCACGTGCCGCGTGCCGGTCCCCGTCGTAAGTAATCGCAAAGAAAACTCGTATTCGTCTTTTTATTTTGCCAATCCCGGACGAGCCCCCAATTTTGTGGGATATTGTGGCAAAATAAAATGGAAATGGCTGTTGAAACTCTTTTATTACTTATTTTAACACACTACACTTTACTTTAGCTCCGTTCGTCCTTCACGTCCTTACGCCATTTTTTCCTTTCTCGCTCACACACATTCCTCTCTTTCATTCGTTCATTGCGTTCATCATATTTCAAAGTTTAGCTGCATTCATACTAACTGATACCTTTTTTATCCCACATATAATAACCGCCTTCCTTAAATAGTTAAATGTACCTATATTTCATTGCAAAAATAATGCCTACAATTTTTACATACGAACATACTCTTAAGCATTCTATTGACGGTTCCCATCAGAACACGTAATCAACCAGTTTCACCGAGCGAATATAAAGAAACGCGTGGAGTTTTGAAGAAAACTCGACTTCTTACCGCAGTGAAAGGCAGTTGATAAGCTTAAATACATTTGAAATGTATGCGTTTTTGCTTATATACTCTGTGCTTTTAGTAAATGTGTTCAGTGAAGCGTTTTTCAATTTGTCAGGTGAGTAATCTATACTTATATTATAAAATATATAAATTGATTGTTTTTTTGTTTGTTTGTAAACAAACAAGTTCACTTGAACGCGCTAATCTCAGGAACTACGGGTCCGATTTGAAAAATTCTTTCAGTGTTAGATAGCCCATTTATCGAGGAAGGCTATAAGCTATATATCATCACGCTGACACCAATAGGAGCGGAGCATAAATGAAAAATGTTGCAAAAACGGGAAAATTTTAAACGCAGAAAAGCCGTGAAACCACGCGGGCGAAGCCGTGGGCGGAAGGCTAGTAATATCTATAGGTATAGTTACCATCACGCCAGTATTCCCCAAAGGGCTGTCATAGGTGAATTAAAGTACACAGTTTGCCGGTATGTTTAAGTCCTATGTAATAGGAGGCGAGATATAAACAACAACATACCATCACGCCTGTATTCCCCGAAGGGTTAGGTAGAGGTGTACTAATGTAATTCACATTTCGCCGGTATGTTTGTTTTCCATATGAAAGGCGAGTCTATTGCCTAAATTTGTTGATTCATGATGCGTATTTATTATATACTAGCTTTTCGCCCGCGTGGACTATGCGTTTCTTTTCATTTTACGGAATAATATATAGCCTATGTCACTCAAGAATAATGTAGCTTACTATTGCTGAAAGAATTTACAAAGTCTGCTCAGTAGATCCATATATTACTCCGTACAACATCACAAACATTACCTCTTTATAATATTAGTACAGATTGTTTTTATATTGCTGTTTCAGATAAGCCAATATTCCTGTGTTTCAAAGTATGCCCGTTGTACTGTTCGCAGCGCCGAAGTGACGAGGGTAAGACTTTAGTTATCACACTTCGTCAAACATGTCATGTTTCATGTACTTTATTATCCTTATATTGTTTCACGTGTGCGTATTGGAGCTTTCAAAACAACTTGGCCGGGTGAAAGTGAAGAAAAGCAGATCGTAAAAATTCGGCCTTAAGGTATAATTTGTATTCTTGCTTGAACAGTCCTGGAAAATATCGTCCACGATATAGTAGTAGCCCCAGAGGTGTGGACTGTGCCTTTTTTTGAGGCTCGAAAGGTCCTTACAGCTTGTTCTGATATCTGAAGTGGCAGCAGGTTATTTGGACTCGAATTATCACGACTGTGTTCACCGAAGTATTAACGAAGCTGTACTAATACACCTGTACTTCACCGGTATGTTTAGGACTCACGCACCTAATAACAATAGGTCAATTAAGTTAAATTATGAGTGAATTACTATTAATTTTAATATTGCTACGTTTTTATGAAATTCGTCCTTCGCCGGACCGATAATAAGATAAAACCTCTTTTATGTTTAAAAAAAGGAGATCTATGGCCTAAGATGAGCTGAGAAAAATAAAATTACTTTTAACAAAAAAGTTAAACCGCCTTCAAAAAATAATAAAATAATTTTGTCTAAAACAGTTTGGGAAGTCGGTTACTTCTATTTAAGTGGGTCTTCTGTTTTTGCCACCGTTAAAAGGTGCCAGGTTAAAAGTAATTTTATTTTGTAATTTTTTGTGGAAAGTTTTGTTTAGAAGTACTTGTTAGCTAACTAAACGCACTGCTCCAATAAGACAGCGATGTTTCAGAGTAAACGATAATATCATCAATGTAAATAATTTTTAGATTTTTGTTGGTATTTTCAAAACTACCTAACCGATTTCGATAAAATTTGAACGAGACCACCTCTGAAGTATGAACTACCAAACAAAAAAACTATAATTAAAATCTGTCCACAATTGGCGGAGATATCGCGTAACAAATATACAAAAAAAAACATACAGACGAATTGAGAACCTCCTCCTTTTTGAAGTCGGTTGAAAAGACAAGAACACGACGGCTGTCTAAAATTTACAGTTATCCCATGGAAGTACCTGCTCTGAGTTCATGGGTAGCCATTTATTAATAAATAAAATATAGAAATAGAACTTGAACTGAATTCAATTGAGTTCAGGGGTAAGTTCTTACAGTCGCAATGAGCACAAATGAGATGGTATATTGTTTGGTGTGAATGAAGGATGTAGAATATTGTATCTACTTGTTTATTATAGATTTCAAATAAAAAAAATATCACACCTGTATTCCCCCAAGGGTTAGGCTGACGTATAAATAATGTAGATATACCCGTAGTTCGCCAGATTGTTTAGGTCACATGTGTAATACGAGGCAAGTCTATTGCCATTAACCGGGCACATGTTCAAACTGAGCTGCTACCGGGAATTTAATAGAAAAAACACTGTTCGACCTGAAAAGCGACCTAGGAACCCTAGCAATGTTTGAAGGAAGTCATCACAACTGAATTCCTTCTATATTTGATCACAGATACGTCATCACTGATCTACCTTGAAGACGATCCGTACTCCTTTGAGCCCGAGTCGTGGGTCGAAGATGCCCCGGCTCTCACTCCTTACCACTACGGCCACTTCGTATTCTGCAAGCCAAAACATACGACAACAACGCCAAAGCCGACTACCACGACTATGGCGACAACGACTGAGGAACCGACCTGGATTTGCATGGTTTGTAAGAGAAGATGCGATTACCCGAAAAGCTAACCTTAAGTACTCGAAATCACTTAAATAGAAATTCGTTTTATGGTGAACTTTCGAAGCGTCAATGACGCGGCATTTATAGCGTATAGGCGGGTCAAGATATGTATCACTCGCCCGATCCGATCACCGTATCCATATCGTCGTATCGTATCACGCTCCGCATCTAGTTATGTAGTTACGCCTTCATTTTATTCCGGCAACATGGGTCGGGCCGTATTGCATGTCGTATCAGAGCGGCGTATCAAGACTGCGTATCATGATCACGTATCATGACCCGTCGGTGATACGAATACGGTGATCGGATCGGGCATGTGATACAGATCTGGACCCGCCTTTATTGACGCGAATGACGCGTTGCTTCGGATCAGAGCGGCAGAATAATGTACGCACTACATGTCGAGTTATACAAGTCCAGTTTATCGAAAGCCTATATAATGCGAGGTCAGCTTAAACTAGAATTGTATACGATGACCTGTAGCCATGTACTATGTTAATGTAAGGAACGACATTCAGGAGTAGCAGCACTTCACTCAAGCGTCATGAGTAACGCTATAAACTTCATTGACGTTTGCTTCGAAGTCTTCTTATAGCATTTATTGTGTTGTTATAATATGTATGCCAAATGCATGTTTGCAAATGATTATTTGAACATATGAAAGGCAAACTATAGTAATTAATTACCTATACATTTTAAAGCTGCGCAATGGATTTGATTTCCTAGTAAAAGTTGACAAAATTACACCTAAATAATGACTTAAAACTTTTCAATATCCGTTTTTTTTAGATCGAAAGTTCTCTATTTATGTATGCACAGAAGAATTTAACATTTAAAATGCGACTTGAAGTGTATAATTAAGATTTTTTTATTAATCTACAAGTTTATAATAGAGATTCATGCAATGTAGCAATAATTTATTGATAGACAATTGTACCTACAATTTATAGTGATAATTCAATGTTTCCCTTCAAATTATTTTTTAGGGTAACAACAAGCACATCACAACAAAATGGCAAGTACAGTTTGTTCGAAATAAGTAAGCCGATCGGAAGTTGTCTGCAAATGGTTTAGAAGTGGTAAATTTTAATAGAAAAAGTCGGTGCAAGGATAATTAGAGTCGTATATGTTTCGCATTTCTAATTATTTTGGTTACTAAATTCGATATTTATGTATTATAACACTTAATTAAACGATTTTATCACCGCGGTAGCTCGGAACGGCTAACTTCCGATCGGCTTACATATTTCGAACAAACTGTAGATTCCTTACTGATTATATAACTGATTTTAAGGGTTATTCATCGAACTCACTTTTGTTAGTGTTGTTTTTTAAGTTTATAAGTTTATAAGCCTTTATATAATTTGAGAGCTATATAATGTCTTTACAGTACCTATGTAATAAAAGTAGCTGTTTATGTGATTTCCTCTATACAATAAACACTAAGTTAATATTTTTTTATATACTTAGGTACCACATATTTTTCTATATAATATTTTGTTGTACAATTTTTAAACTAGAATGAACTTAATACAGATAATTGATAAATATTATTCGGTGTTTCATTTACAGGCTTAAATCTGGGTTTAATAGTTGCCCAACAGCTGAATGATATTAATGTTACCCTAACGATTAATAGAATAATAAAAAAAACATCCCTATTTTTACCCTTAAGGTTGGTTTTTTTATATGCATTTTTTTATTTTTTTTAATAGAGCTACCACAAAGTAAATACTTTGTGGAGCTACTAAGAGATAGAGGCTATCCGATTAAAAATATTCAACCGAATTAGACGTTCGTAAAAAAATATTTGTAATCACCCTTCAAGTGCTGTGGTCTGCTGATTTATGGTGTTTGTAGTACAACTTTATAGTGTATCTTTTCGAGTATACAAGGCTTTCAGAAGGCTCTTTCGTCCCAAAGAATTCTCCTAATTAAACTCAAGCCTAAATTCCTCCTTATTGTACTATCTGCCAGTCTGCAAAACCTGTCTAGCCGTTTCGGATATTAGTCAGAACAAACAGATAGATAGACAATCATTGTCCTCTTAGCCCTTTCCCATCTAATTTTGATACGAATCCTCTGCAATCCAATTTCCGGGAAACATCGATATCCGAAGGATAGCTTTTATGGCTTATAGACAGATAATATGAAATGTTATTTTTTTGTATAAGTAAATACCGTACCTTTAAACTTTCATATGCCTAAAGTAAAAAGCTGTTATTTAAAAAAGTTAACAAATAGACACTTCTATTTTATATTTGTATAGATTTATTTTCAGAAAACAATAGTTATGAAACTAAGAAAGTTACTAAACTTTTACCTGTCTGCCGCAACAAAATCAATCACCCCGTCACGCTGTGAAAGTTGTAGCATTGTTTTGTGACTTATGTTACATTGTTATGTTTCAGTTTTACTACAATATAAGTCCATAGTAAGTACCCTTTGTTACTTTGGAAGTTTATAAGAAAGCTTAATAACTTTCATTTGTAATTGTTGAATGGTTTAAGGGTTAGGATGGGCCTTTCGTATTACAGTTTGTTTGAAATAACTGCTCTCGTCTGAAATTAGTCGTTCCGAACTGCTGCACAAGTGAAAGTGTTTAAAAAAAATTAGTAAAGAAAATAATCACAAATGCGAAACATAGGTATTTGAAGCGGCGGTACCCTATAGGGTTTTTTTTTTCAACTCCACCTTTGCACATCAACCATAGCGGACTAGAAAAAGTTTGGCTTCAGAATCATTTTCGTAGAAAACAGTACTGTAAATTGAGAATTCTGTCTTAATTTAAAATTTACACAACTATAGTAATAGCGGCGAATTTTCGATGATCAGCCCCGGGCGGCAAAAAGCCATTGCAATTGCCTGCCTTAAAATTGCACCAATACCCTCACGCTTAACACACTTAGCACTCTTACACTCTATTAACTGTATCATATAGTAAACATGTAGAATCATAATCGGAACCAGAATTCGTTCCTCGCATACTATGTAGGTATATTATCATAATAAGGATGTACTGTAAGTTATTGCGTCACACACTATTAAAATCTTCGCAGTTAAGTAAATATTACTCTCGCTGATAAACCTGCGACACAGGTTCAGTCAAGAACTGGTGTTATGCAGGTCTTATTTCGCATAACTTCTAGATTATCAACGGGCAATCAAAACTTCCTAGTAACAACTTTTTATGTAACTGTTTTGGTTGTAAAATTTGCTTATCATTGAGGTAAATGTGTAATATTGTGGTTTTAAGTAGATACATAAGTAGGACTGACGACTTAAATGTAACAACTGGATATACAAACTTTTTGGAAGTTTATAATATGCCTAGCGGTTGCACGCAGGCTTGCTCGCTCCCGAAAGGATTTACTCGGCTTTTTGACGGCGGCGGCGTATCCAGATAACATCATTATCATAACTTTGAAATCCGTATTCAATTTTGAGCACCAGTTTTTTGCGTGTTGCGCAAATACAGACGCACAGAAAAAAAATCTAATTCGAAAGACATTTTACCTCTCATGTCTTTTAACTTGAGTTTTCAAATGACTTAAGAATTGAAGAAGTGTTTTGTATCCGACTATGTAACAGACAGCGGCTAATTACAATTTTATTATATAAAGTATGATGTTGGCAAACCAGCAGATATTTAGCGTGCTTATTTGCCTATGAAGTTGTCATTATCGCTCATGGAAGCCAGCAGCACCAGAGGAGACGCACATCGATGCAAATGGTCAAGAGTCAACAGACTCCAGAAGTTCTTACCACCGAGCAAGTCCGCTTTGTCCCGCCTCTTACGAGATGCTGACTTGAATACCAACCATCACTCCATTATATTCTCCCACTGCTGGGCACGTATTTCCTCTCAGAATGAAAGGGGATAGGCTACAGACAATAGTATACCACGCTAGCGTAATATTAATAAATATAATATTACGGGTTGGCAGATTTCACACGGCGTTGAGAAAATCTCTCAGGCTCATAGGTTTAATCGCGATATTTTCCTTCACCGTTTAAGCACGTGATAAAAAAATATTGATAACTATGTACTTGACTTCGAAAGGTCAGAGACAGCACTTGGCAGCCCAACGGTTATATCACTAGGCTAAAAATGCACTGGTGATCTGTATGGCAGGGAAGAATTGTATTGTGTAGTTTTCATGCCATCGTCTCATCGTCTCAAGGGGTAACCCTTGAGACGATGGCATGAAAACTTTATGCTGCCTTTACAAGACGTCGTTGAGTAAAAAGTAAACGAAAAAGTAATTTTAAGTTCATAAATAACACATTACATATTTATTGCGTAACAACAAACATTCGAACGATTCACGATCCTTAAAAGGGTTTAACACAAAACTTGTTGGAACGAAATTCTTGTTTATTTGTAACTTTCCCTTGCGAGAGGGAACGGTTGAAGGGTACCTGTTGAAGGATTCCAATAGTTCCGCGTCATTTGAAGGGTTTAGTGCGTTATTCAAAGTACAGTCGAGAGATCGAAGTGTTACTCACGAACGTTTCTTTTTGTTGTGTTTTTACCAGAGTATGGAAAAGGAAGGGTATGCACGGACATACATAAGTATGTGTCTATGTTTTGATGTTATTAATTATGTTAGCTGAACAACTACTGATCAGATTTTGACATATTATGAGGTGTCTATTGATTTTACTGTGTAGTCAATAGTAGTTAACATACCATCCCGCCTGTATTCCCCGAAGGGTTAGGCAGAGGTGTATTAATGTACAGCCACATTTCACCGGTATGTTTAGGTTCCATGTAATAGGGGGCAAGCCTATTGCCATTAACTAGGCACAAATCCAGACTCCGAGCTGCTACTGAGAATTTCATCGAAAAACCCAATAACACTTTGTTCGACCTGGGGAACGAACCCAGGGGATCGAACCCATCGAACCTCTAATGTAGCAGTCGCGCTCGGGACTAATGAGGCAGTCTATATTAGTTGTTGTAATAATATAAGAAAAGTTTATTTTTTATGATTTTTAGTTGAATTATTGCGTACTAAGGTACCTATTATATTCTGTAATTTTCTTTTTTATTTATTTAAAATGTTACTTTTTTTTCTAACTCATAAGTTTATATTGATCCAGTAATCCATTTCGATAAGTCCAATAAAAAAACCCCAACAATTTGTGTTACCTACCTATAATTAGAATAATAAAATCTGTATCATAACAACTTTTATTATTCTCAAAATGTATAAATTACCGTTTTATAAATTCAAGTAAACACCACACCGTAAGAATAAATATATCCATGGTCGCTTTTCACATAAATAGGGTTTAGGGAGAATTGGGTTACAAAGATTTAAGTGGTTGCCATAAACCACATTACGTTTAAGACCGAATTTAGGAGGCTTGGTTGTATTATTGCAACCACAGGCCGGTTTTCGTGAAGTTTTCCTTTCTTCCTTACCTTTCTTTTATTAATTTTATTCTTCCGATTACGACTTTAGTTACTGTGTAAGAGACGTCTGATAAATAAATAGGGTAGAAAAAGAGTAATTGCATCGTATATCGCTAATTGGATATAAAACAGTAAAATCTATTTACTTACCATCTCTACAAACCTATACCTATAAAATTATAAGCTGATGTTTGTAATATTTGTACGCCTTTTATGGTATAACATGTAGCTCAAAAAAATGTTTTAACACCATTGCATGCATATCTGTGTTGTAATCCACTCATGTTACCGCAAATAAATTTATCTTTATCTTTATCTAACCATAAAATAAACCAATGTTACCTTCAAAACAAAACAACTGTTCAAAACAGTTACTTCGTCGTACTTATGTTCACGACGTTTTTCGTTAATAACCTTCATGTTATTAAGGTTTTCTAAATTTAAAAAAACGTCTTCACCAAATTTTTATGGGACTTAATGAAAAGTATACCTTGTATTTTCATGCTCGAAGATTTAGGCAGAGGTGTACACTCACAGTTCGCCAGTATGTTTGATTCCCATGTAATAGGGGGAGAAGAAAGATCCTGGGTTCGATTCCTAGATCGAGCAACTTTTTTATGACAGCTTAGAGTTTGGATGGCAATTATAGACTCGCCCCCTATTATCTACATGGGACACTGCAAACTACTTAAATTATATAAAATACTTGAACATTTATCTCCCAATTCTCGGTATCTGAATCTATTTTTATCTGTCCTAAATAACGTGATGTCTGTAAGTTGAACAATCCAGTCACGCCCCGCAGATCAGCTCCAATCTTTGTTGATCCCGTTCCTTTTATACGCGTCAATGCGGGCATGGGTGGGTTATTGATAGTCTGAACTAATTCCTTTGCTAAAATTCGTAGGTACAAATTTTAAAGGTGGTGGTGTGAGACTGACTCATTAGTCTAGTGGACAAAAGCGCGACTGCTACGCTAGAGGTTGGTTTTGATGCCCAGGTCGATCAAAGTGTTATTGAGTTTTTGTATGAAATTCTCTGTAGCAGCTCGGAGTTTGGATTTGTGCCCTGCTAAAAGCACTAGGCTCGCGTCTCTATTATTTGGGACCTAAATATACCAGCGAAGCGTGGGCGTACATTAGTACACCACTGCCTAACCCTACGGAGAATACAGGCGCGTTGGATGTCTGGGGTGATATATTGCCAAATATATTGTGTTCCGGTTTGAAGGTAATTTATTGAGCTAAATGATGAGAGAAATACACTGTCAGACCAAGGAATTGCATCCAGGACCACATGTTGAGAAGCCACCCTTACGGTTACTATACCAATGACGCAATTTAATAAACAACTAAATTATGTAAAAGTACAGTGGGTTATAGCTGTTAATTGACCCACAAGACCCCGCCGTCCCCCCTAGGGTGGGTCAGGTAACAGCTATAACCGACTGTACATACTATATAAATGTTCTCACAATCTTGTTCTATAAAACTGCGCTGATACATAATAGTTGGCATCGAATAAAGAAAAAACATATTTTCTCCTTCTGAAATTGAAAGCCTCGTTTTCGCAGACTTTCAGTTTTTCTAGACTTTCAGCTTTTCCTTTATATTTGCCTACTTTTGTATTCACTATTTTGCGAAATATTTCTTCAGTGACGTTGAGTTTCTGTTATTTAGGCGTGCTACTGAGTTAGGTATATAAGGATGTTTGATAGATAAGATAAGATAAGATAACTTCGTTTTCTACTGACAGATAAGATCGTTTTATATCGTATAGGTGATTCACAGTTTTTTAAAAAAGCTTACTAGCAATGAGGGTCTCTCATTACTATTATTCTTGTTAGCCCCTCGTACTAAGCTGGTTCGAAACCCACCCATCGCACTGCCGACGTGAACCCACTCGTAATACAAGCATTTTGCTTAGCACGAGGGGTTAACAAGAATACTATTCATATACGACCCACATTGCTAGTAAGCGTTTAAAAAAATGCGAGCAATATATTTAGACAAACATGAGACTGACAGATTAAGAAACAGATCAAACTCATACCTATTTGTGAGACTACAAAAATCGCAAATACGTTAAATTATTGTTACTTTTAAAATTCTAGTAATTGTAGATTATAAGTACGTATTGTTTACTCCCCTTATTATCTAAACGGCCATTTTTGTAACATTTACTACGAATCCATGTAACGTTGAAGTAATCCTTGAATCCTATTTACGCTGTAATTTACGGGGTTTGCCGTTTTTATAGCCTCGTTGCTAGGCTACGACATTTCATTAGGGACACACACACCTACAAAAGCGAATGATATAAGATGGGGCCACACGTGGATGGAGGGCTGTGACGTATCAAGGAGAGGGCGAGACACGTGTTACTTTGTTACGTGTTAAAAACCCGTACTCTACTATACTATTCTATATTTATCACTACATAGTATAAAACAAAGTCGCTTTCTCTGTCCCTATGTCCCTTTGTATGCTTAAATCTTTGAAACTACGCAACGGATTTTGATGCGGTTTTTTTTAATAGATAGAGTGATTCAAGAGGAAGGTTTATATGTATAAAACATGAATATTGTAGTTCAGAAAAGCCGAGAAACCACGCGGGCGAAGCCGGGGGCGGAAAGCTAGTAACTTTATATTATCTAGAAAATCGAAATAGTTCTGTTAAAGTTTAAATTTCTTATAAAAAATGCAAAAAAATACTGGAAATAGTTCTGTTAAAGTTTAAATTTCTTATAAAAATGCAAAAAAAACCGCGAACTTAATCCAGGAAGATCTTAGAGTGTTGAGATCCACTCAAGAAGGATTTATGTAAGTTTCAATGGGATTGGTAAAAATAGGCTATGAAAACATGACGTCAAAATCAGGAAACACAGCGCTTGATACTTCCTTATAGGGGCTGAAAGGAATTCAGTCAATTCATATTTTATATGTTGAGTAGTTTTAAGATTTTAGTAATGTTCTTAAGTAAGTAACATTTATGAGGATAAAATTTCTTTAAACATAAATCCTTTGCAATTTTCTGATGCTAATCAAACGCAGCCTTTTTAACCTAGTAGATAGTCCGACAATGGCTAAGGTAGCTAATTTAGCTACTGCGAGCTATGATATATATATGGCTATCAAGGTCTGCCTGGCCTTAGGAAGCAAGTCTGAAGCCTGCCTGAAATAATAAAAAAAATCGGTGGCTTACCCCTATTTCTATAAACCAGACACAAATTAAGACTACGTGCTGCTAGAGAATTTCTTGGAAAAACCCAGTAATACTGCTCGACTCGGGTATTGATCACATGCCTACAAACGTAACAGTCGCTCATGAGACCACTCGACTAAGTGATCTGGGGCAGTCATCAATAACAAAAATTTGAGTATAGAAATATTTGATTGAATTGTATGAAAATGACAGAGAAACATAAAAAATATAGAAGGAACTTGAACAACAAGACAGATATACATACATACACCGAGCGATCGTTTCTGATTTCAGAACGATACACAGACAACTAACTCATAATTATGAAATATCTAGACTACTGGAATAAACAGTACAATCTAGAACAAACATTTCTTTTCCAAATGCGCCTGTAAATGCTTGTGATTCTTATCAAATGGAATACTTCCAAACTGGTTCCTGCAGCTTTACCTCCATACATATGTTTGTTTTTACATTATCTTAAATGTAGAGTGTTTACGTAAGCAACACGAAATAGGGATTTATGAAAATGCTAAAGGAAGCAGTTTACTTATCGTGTGATATTTTATCTAGAAAGGAAAACGAACAAAATATAGTCTCTTTTATTGTGTGTGATCAAGAACGGCACTTAAGATCTGCGTCTTTAAAAAGGTAGTAGGTATAAAAAATCATTGATTACACAGATATATTTTCAAAACCGAGACCGCGTTATTATATTTTAAAATAAGGGATTTCAAGGATGATATAGTGACCCGAATTGAGAGGAATTTTTCGAGATGGTTTGGGCATGCCGAGAGAATGATGAAAAGCGATTAACACAGGGATTTATAAAGCGAATGTCAATAGAGCCGCCGGGAGGGGACGCCCTAGAAAGACATACGCCGACCTTATTAGTGAGATCCTTCAGAAAGGTCAAGTGCGTAGTATCCGCAACCGGCGCGTGTGTATGTTAAGATGTATGAACTTTGAACGAAACAAAAGAAGTATGCAAGAATCGTAGCAAATTACGTTCTGTAGTTTCTGCCGACCCCTATGTATGTATACACGACTACAGGTCAACCTATAAAAATCCAGTTTAAGCTGATCTCGCATTGTGAAGGCTTCTCATACAATAAGCGGCCAGCTTATACTGGTTTCGTATAGCTTGATGTGTAGCTGTGCGACCAACAGATGTCGAGTAAAAATTATTAACCAGCCTAACAGCAAAATATGTTCTAAAACACTTACGGTTTAAAGTGAGAAAAACCACCCACTTCAAACTTTGCAGGCTTGAAAGGCAAGAGTTTAAAATCTTTTTACTGCTCCCATTTCAATGCTATTTTTAGCCGCTTAAACGTCTCTTGGTAATCCGCTTTGCAGTCTACGATTTCAGGGGCAAAGTTAGGCGATATAAAGTTTTGTTTATTGTAAAAAGCTTTTTCTTCAAAGATAAATATTTTTGGCAAAGAAAAATTCGAAAAGGTTTCGAACATGCGAGCTGCGTCCTCTTAAGTATATCGGGACTAAGTAACCAATTATGCTTTTCCTTTACTTGTGACATCTCAGTTTTTTTTAACTTTATTTTTAAAATATGAAGCGTGACTGCTACGCTAGAGGTCTTGGGTTCGATTCCCAGGTCGAGTAAAGTGTTATTGAGTTTTTCTATGAAATCCTCTGTAGCAGCTCGGAGTCCGGATTTGTGCCCGGTTAATGGCAATAGGTTCCCTATTACATGGGACCTAAACATACCGGCGAAGTGTGGGTGTACATTAGTACACCTCTGCCCATTCAGGAAATAAAGGCGTAATGGTCATGTTTTATTTTTAAAATGCATAAAACTAAAGGAGACTATTTTTCTTTTGGTTCTATGAATTTTGCAACTAAGGTCGGTTATGGATTTGTTTTTTTTTTGGTCGGATAAAATGCCTGTGTGCATACGACACTGTCGGAAAACGGTGTTGTTATGTGGGCCTCGCAACCACAAAAAACCCGTATGTGCCTACGTCCGCTTTGATAAAC
This sequence comes from Subacronicta megacephala, assembly GCA_958496365.1. Taxonomy (NCBI): domain Eukaryota; kingdom Metazoa; phylum Arthropoda; class Insecta; order Lepidoptera; family Noctuidae; genus Subacronicta; species Subacronicta megacephala. Next base: position 9,739,841 of record OY292529.1, on the reverse strand, counting down.
GGGCCACGAGCTCTCTTCAACAGAATTGAAGTTTTCAAAGCAAATCTAAATCCTGTATTGATATTCTTGAGTTGGTTGTGTATACCTAATATATCTATTGTTTTTTTGACTCTTCATATTTAAATTATTATTTTTATTCAATAGGAACAACAAGCAGCTACAATGTAACTAAACTAATATTATAAACAGGAAAGATTTGATTGTGTGTTTGTTTGCTTGCATTGAATAGGTTCTGAAAGTACTGGAACGATTTAAAAAAATATTTCATCAATAGAAAGCTACATTATTCCTGAGTGAGATAGACATAATATTATCCCGTAAAATGACAAGAAACGTATACTCCACGCGGGCGAAGCCGCGAGGGGAAATTTACTATAAAATATAGTAGTAAATAAGTATAAGTAAAGAAACAGTAAAAACAATATTGTAGCCCTCAACGCTTTTCACAGATTGTCCGAATATACCTACATACTACATACATATCCAATACTAGCTCTATATACAACTAACTTTGGCTGTTCATAAGGACACCTCTGCCTAATCTTACCAGGAATACAGGCGTGATAGCACGGAAGAGATAATTTATTTACCTCTTCTGGGCTTGATAGTATTTTATGTTATGTTGATATGATATAATTCAGTAGGTTCCCAATTTGCACCACAAATAACCACAGTCCGTTATTTACATTGGACTTGAACATGGATTTATGTCAGTCACGTTATACCCAAACTAATGATCTTCAAACACACTCGTCAAACTGGACTGGTCGCCAACAAATACTATGAGTGGGACAAAAGGATGACACTTCGATGTCGTATTACTACGACCTCTAAGTTGCAAGTAAACATTGTTTTTGGGCAAGTATTTACTGGGTCAGTAACTCATTATACTTACTAGAGTTGTGAACGAGTTTGCGTTATGTAATAGAAGTCGAAACTTTGAATCGAAGCAATGATGCAAATAAATAATACGTTATTATTATAAGTATGTATATGTATATACTTTGACTGCCTCGTTCGTCTAGTGCGACTGCTACGCTAGAAGTCCTGGATTCGATTCCCAGGTCGAGCGAAGTGTCAAGTAGTAGCATGCTGATTCCTGACTTTGAAATTTGGTTATTTTTTATATTATGTGGAAAATGCGCACGGATCGCCCGCCTGTAACTGAGGTATATTAATTTTTTTATACTTTATTGTACACCATGTATTAAAGATAAGTGTACAAAATTGTGCGAGAGCGTATTTTTCCTGACTGGCACCACTCTATATCTCGACAATGAAAGCACCTAGCAACAAACTGTTCGCGTAAAAATGTAGGTAGTCAATATTTGGTTAAAATGTCTCGCAAATCTACAGAACTGATCGGATCTTGGATAAAAAGGAAGACAGACCTCTTCGAGGGCACGAAGGCTTAAATAAAAAACATATATAAACATATACATTGAGAGTCTTGGTTATTAATAATTAATTATCACGCGCTTAAACGGTGAAGGAAAACATCGTGAGGAAACCTGCATGCCGGAGAGATTTTCTTGACGGCGTGTGAAGTCTGTCAACCCGCAGTAGGCTAGCGTGGTGGACTATAGCCTAATCCCTCTCGTACTGAGAGGAGACCCGTGCCCAGCAGTGGGACAATGTAATGGGTTGATGATGATGAGAGTCTTGGTTAAAAATAGCAACAATTCCCTGCCTTCGTACAGTTGATGGGGTTCAAAGATTTACTGTCATCTTGACAAGCTTAAGGGCCATTTATCATGGGTTTACGAGCCCATTGTTTGAGCAACGTCTACACGCATTCCCTTCCACGACCCATCTGTACATCCCTTAGTCCCTTAGACCGCAATATATCATAAATCTTTAGGCCTTGATGCTTTAATGCCGCAAAATATTATGAAGATTGAAACGGTACATTTTTGTATTTAGTTTGAACGGGCTTTAAACGATAAACTTTTAAAGGTGAGCTTCCTTATTATAGTAGTTTAGCAATTACAGGCTCAACCCCATTTTAACGCAACGGATAGCTGTGCCCACCACAGCTATTCGTTGAGTATGACTCACCTACATCGATGACGTCATGATAATATTAGTATGGCTAAACCACTCTTTTTAGCCAAATAAGGAAAAGGAGGGGAAGGATTTTTTTAACAATCTAGGTATGTATGTGTGATTGATTGTAATTACCGATATTTTTTATGGGTACCAATTTAAATATTATTACGCCGTTATTGAATGCGACCACGGCTGTAACTTGGACAACACATAAATGTTTTGATTTCGATTATGTTAATTGTCTATTAGAGATTGTTTATTACTGAACTAATTAAATTAACTAAAACAAAATGACAATAATTTCACTTGTGCCACGATCAAATTTAATCAACGAAATGTTGCACTACACAGCAAAAATTTGCTTAACATTTTATAATAAAATCTATTCGCGACATTAAATTACAAAATAGTGATGAGTCTAGGTCTTTGCATTGCTGCCACAGACTAAATTGTTCGACAGTGTAATTAAAATCCTATCTAAATTGAGGTCTAACTATACATATTATGATATAGACTAGAATATAGACAATAATTATTATTGAAACCATTCCAACAGTTTTCTATCAGTCAGTGCAAAATTACACCAGAAAATTGCATATATTATTGCTTTTTTGCCATTCCAAGGAAGTATATAAGTTGAAGGCAATTTTCTACCGGTAACATTGTAAAAAAATCCTCGAAATTAAGACTATCTTGGTTGTTCTAGTGGTATCGTTGGCGGTGGCAATAAAATCATGTAAGTGACATTTATTTTTAACTAGCAAACCGTCTCGGTTTCGCGCGGTCGCGAACTTTTCTCTATACTTAGACCTATAAAAGAGGAATATGGAATTAGGCAGCGTTTTCGATGGAAGCTCTCAGGCGATTTGTCTTTTTCCTATATTTTCAACAATCCGATCGCTTAATAATAGACTGACCAATTAAAAAAATACCATTTTAGTAGCAATAATTACTTAATCAACTATTTTTAGTCCGTCATAGTCCTCTGACTATAACTCTGACTTAAACCCTAAAAACCAGTCTATCCTTCGAATATCGATATTAGCCAGAAATTGGGTTGGGGAGTTCTGATAGCAGTTGCTTTGTGTAAAATACTGATATTCAGCCGCATAGATCTACCGATGAGATTGGTATCTGAAAAGGCTGGAGAGGACAAGGATGAGGTATTATTATGACTTACACTACATAAATATTCCTAGTCGATTTTATTATTTTTAAAGTTAATAATTATTATAAAACTCATAAATCGAATAAAATTACTGCGAAATACATCACACATCAAAATAACAATTCATTCTTAATTGCTGAACCTCATAGACATATTCTCCCAAATACTTTGACCCAACTTGCACAAACGAGTTCATGTAAACTATGCATAATGAATTGAGGGACCCTAATCCCAAAGCATGTTTATTTTGAATTTAAATCTAAGTGGCTTATCCTTTGTAGATATTATTTGTTTGTATATAGGAGTTTGCTAGCTATAAGAGGGGCTCGTGGCTCGGTAATAAGATTGATTAATCGATCTGTATGGTTGATGATGAGGTCATACGCTTGTAATACAACTGGTGTTGCTGACGTCTATATGTTGCGGTTTCCTCTCATTATTTATTAACCGATACCGAATATCTTTTTAGATAACTAAATTAAAAATTTAAAAAACCCCCGACAATTGCTATATATCTCGACCGATTTTCATCAAACATAGCTAAGAACACTCCCGACTAATTCACCTTTCAAACAAAAAAAACTAAATCCAAATCGGTCTATCCGTTCGGGAGCTACGATGCCACAGACACACACACACACACACACACACACACAGACACGTCAAACTTATAACACCCCGTCGTTTTTGCGTCGGGGGTTAAAAAAGATCATCTACATAATAACTATAGGATGTATATATATTATACCATCGTCTTATTAACTTTGGTTCTTGTGATTATAAAAAGTTGAGCCGTTTTTAATCGAGTATTACCAATCTTGGAGCATGTGTTACTTTTTAAACGTAAGTTTATATGAAGCTTTATGTACCACGACCGTACGATTTTAATAACAAGATTATGAATGAAAAATTTATTGGACCTTCATTCATCATAATGACCAATCTAATTTTGTATGGAGCGCGTGGTGGAGTCAATTTTCCTACGAAAAAAAGTTGTGAGGGAATCTAAGACATCAAGAACCAAGCGATAGCTACAACCTGTAACCTGTATTAACCTGTAAGATTTTTCTCTAGGTAAAAACGAATGTTGGTACTTTTTAGCAATCTTATCGCTTAAGGAACTTGTTCCGGATAGATACAGAATCTAATCGAAGTTCTTCAGGTTATAGCCGCAAAACAAACTTATACAACTGCGATACTCAATCGAAGTTAGGTTGTTGCGATTTCGCTCTTACGTCTAACATGCATGCCACGACAATTTTGTCGTCGCTTATCTCCTACCGAAACTATGGCTGGAGGCGAGACAATGTGATGACAAAATTATGTCGCGATATACCTACACGTTGTTGATAAGATATTTTGATGTGTAGAGAGAGAGAGTCATATCTGGTAGATTATGTAACGTATAATTTTTTTCTAACCTAGTATGTAGATCAATACTCGGATATTTGTTTGGTACAGACAGTAACAAAATAAACTTGTAAATAAATGTCTTAGGTCTACTATTTAGAAGAATAAGTTCGAGGATAAGTTGATATGACATTCCAATTTAGCTGATGAATAGATAATATTAATATTAAGGAGAATAAGAATTAGCAGTAAATTCTAATGAATTTGTTTTGTCTGGAAAGTGACATCGCTGAGCACTCAAACTTCGTCAAACTACTCTGAGAATAGGTAATGAAATTCAGAAATGATATTGATGTACATTAAAATTTTGTATGGCAGCCTTGGTGTGCGAGTCAGCCTTGTAGTAGCCTAGTTTTTTATAACCCCCGTAAAAAATTTTGCTTTGTACAAGATCATCCATTATCAGAGTATTCGACGATCTTGACAGTTTATTTTTAGATCACTGTTATATCATTCATGAAAAATAGGATCTAGAAATTGAAGTTACACAAATAAATAAATAATTTCTAATTAATTGCTTTTCCAGACATACTTAATTGATCTATTTATAGGTTCAAATTACAAATTTTAATTGATTTTCCCTTACTGCTGGTAAAACATTCATATTACTTTTTATCGTAACTGAGAAAACGGGTTACCTCCCCTTTCTATTATTGAATTATTTTATTATTTAAAAAAATCTTTATACATTTTTATATGTACAATGCTATCGAACAATCACTTACACTTAAAATTGCTGAATCTACATCTTCTACTTTGTTTAACAAATTTTGAAAATTATGGAAACAACGATTATGCCGCCTTATTTACGTTTTTTTTAAGTCGAAATGTTTTCCTTATTTTAATTAGACCATTATTACTTTAAATAATAATAAAAAATGTACAGTTTCATAGATGACTTCAAACTGCATAGGTATACTCCTTAAAGAATGATAAGATTGTTTATTTTAAGATTGTTCGTTATTTATAAATTGTAAGAATTATATAACTTGATCATAATCATGAACTCATTATATTGTCCCACTGCTGGGCACAGGCCTCCTCTCAGGATGAGTGGGAACAGGCTACAAGCCACCTCGCTAGTCTAACGCGGGTTGGCAGACTTCGCACGCCGTTGAAAAAATATTTGCCTCACGATGTTTACCTTTATCGTTTAAGTGCGTGATAATTAAGTGATAATTACTACGCGCGTGATTTCGAAAAGTCTGAGGTGTGTGTCTTGGATTCAAACTCGAGACCTATAACCTAACGGTTTACTATTACTAGGCACTAAACCTAACTTAATATGTAAGATAAATTTAATATATTTATAATATAGTATGTATAATAATTTAATTTTATGTGTCTTCTAAGAGAAATAAAAAAACCCAAACCTAGCTTGTAAGAGCAGAAATTTTGGTTGAAGCGTCATATTTTGAGAGCCTTAAGTCATTTAACTCATCGTAGACATAACATACTACGTAAGTATGTCTGGCATGACAGATAACACAATATCTTTAAGGCATTGACCCATTCGGACCCTTCTCATCAAATGGCAAAGCTTTGTGGCAACACATTATAGCTTACAGGGTTTTAATGACTAATAAGTCCAGTGGACCCAACCAACAAAACATAGCCACATACTTATATATACAAATGTACATACATTCATTAGTCTAGCGGTCCTCAGCGCAACTGCCACACTGGAGATTATAAATTCAATTCCCAGGTCGAGAAAAGTGATATTGAGATTTTCTTCGAAATTCTCAGTAGCATTTCAGAGTTTGGATTTGTACTTTAGTATGCCTAGGTTCGCCCTAAAACAGCTACAGCTATGCCTAACCTTCTGGGGAATACAGTCGTGGTGGTATGCTACCACGAGATTCAGTTATATACAACCTCAAATAAATTAGGTTTACATTGTCGTCGTTATAAGCGTGTGGCGTATTTTGCTACGAAACGAACAGGGTAGTTGTCTACAAAACGAGTGGCGTAGTTTGTTACGAAACGAGTTGCTTAGCGTGCTACGGCATTGGGGTAGTAGCAGTATTGGTGCTACGGCAAAACGTGGTTCGAGAAAAGATGCATAGACTGTGGCATGAGGATTCACCATGAGAATACATAGTGAAACTATTTCAGTAAAACTATTTTATAAAAAAAATATGTTCTTTTAAAGTTGCCTTAAAAAAATATTGAGGTACAGTTTTAGACTCGTGAAATAAGTAATAAAGTACTGATAAAATATTCACAAGGAAAGTCGCATAAATACCTACATACCCACGACTATCTCTTTGAAAAAATTAAGTAGTTCATTTTTTTATTCAACTTTCTATTTGACATTAAAAAAATATGATTTGTTCAAACTTGTGCAAACTTAAAAAAATAATTTATTTTAAAAAAATGTATAACATTGACTTGTAAAAGTGTACTTGAAGGATCTATCTGATCTTACAGAAATAAATATAATTTATCATGGATCCTAAATTGATTTTTCATTCACCGTATTTTTCAAATGCAATGTAGTAATGACTAAATTACATTTGAAATGTGATTAATATTCGTGGAACCTGGAAGCTACCAAAGATGTGTTCTGTGAATACCGAAGTTGGAACATACTTAATTAGTTCGTTGATACTTTGAGATTGGCGGTTATGTGACCTTTGACCTGGCTTACTGGTTTAATTGACGGTGGGTCCAAGAGAAAATATTCGGTAGGATAAGTCCTATTCCGATAAAATAGAAAGATGATACCTACTTAGCTTTAAAAATAAGTACAAAATTAATTTTACGTTAATACTCTAAATATTTGCACGACTGCAATGTAGAATTGAATATAGTAAAACCCAATTTTAATGTTAAAAGAACTAAATGTTACTTAGGCTCTTAAAAATCACGCTATAATAAAGGATTAGTGTGCAAAACATTACTGAAAGGATTCAGTACATAGAAGCGGCGCGTGTGTAACGAGATGTATGAATGTGGAAGAAGCGAAAGATGTACATGCAAGAGTTACAACTCTTGCATACCTCTTTCGCTTCTTCCACTGCTACAGCAAGTGATCTTTAGTTTCTGCCCACCGGTGCAGGAAAAAGGCGTAGTTGCCATAGTTTTTTTTTTTTACCTAATACCGATGAGAAATGCTCTGAATCCGATGCCTATATTTATTTTAGGAGTCGAATTTCTCTTTTCTTTGGAAAGACAAGACAACATAAACAAGGCCATTACAACCCTTTTAGATCGAAAATGTTTGCCGATAAAAGGGGTCAGTTTCATTCAATTTATGAAGAAAAGATACATTGAGTACTCGGTTGCACTAAGACGGAAATATTGGGAAATTCCCATGAGATCGGGAAAATGTGATCACTACACAAACTAGACAGGGTGATTTTGTATAATATATTAGAAAGACGAATAACGTCTACAAAGTTTTGTAATATTAATTTTAAGTGACATGAATTATTCATTAAAATTCCGCAAAAATAAATTCGAGCCTAAGTGGGAAGGTGTTTTTTGACATTATGAGCGAAAACAAAAGAATGTTTCCCGGCCGTAGTAAAAGGTCATTTTCGTTTATTTAGGAAATTTCTGAAAGAACGCTGGAATCACGAAATGGAATATTAATTTTCTTACAAATTTCTCAATTGGACAGAGTTTTATGTGGGAATTAGGATCTATTATGTTGAAATCACAATTGGATTTACATTTATATCCATATACTAGACGAGAGCTTTTGTACGTAGGTAAAATCTGATTTTCACACTACGGTTATTTTTGTCCTGTGCCTACCTACTATCGGAATCCCCTAACTTTCCTTCAACTTGTATTAGTAATATTTTCAGAATAGAGCTTAATAGATGGATGTTGATGTTGATGATATTGATGATATTTTGCATAATATATACGGCTCTAAAGGTAAAGTTCTCGAATTCGCTATCTCTGATCACACAGCCCAGATCCTACAAATTCCTGTTAAAAGGGTATACGATATAGATCACTGGTATGAGACAAGGCGCGATTACTCCAAAGAAAACATAACAAAATTTTCTGAATGAGTGCATTGAGATTTAGGGAAGCCTACGACTCGAGAAACGCAAATGAGGCTTTTAATAAGTTCCACGATATTTTCAAACTCTTCTACGATTTATGCTTTACTCTCAAAAGGGTTAAAATCACTAATATAAAACGACCGAAGTGGATTTCAAAAGGTATTAGACAGTGTAGCAAACGTAAACGAATGCTTATATGGAACTACAGAAAGCAAAAAACTTTGGAAAATAAATCAATATTCAAAATATACTCTAATAAAGTGAAATCTATAGTAAATCTAACGCAAAGAGCACAAAATAATTATGCTATAAAAACATCAGCAAATAAATTGCGAACTACTTGGAGAATAATTAACAAAAATAAATATAATACTCCAACCGGAAGTATAAATAAAATTAAATTCGAAGATAAAATACTACGCGATCCAAACCAAATTGCTACAGTTTTTAATAATTTTTTTACTGAGCAAAATACATCCACGCCATGTGATAAGTTCACGTATTTTAAATGTCCCCCAAATTATGTCGACTCAATATTTGTCCCGCCTACCACGCCGGAAAATATCCAAAAAATAATTACATCTCTCAAAATGACGCATAGCGTGGGACACGATGGTGTAAACACTAACATTCTAAAACAAATAGCTCAAACTATTGCGCCGATATTAGCACACATAGTGAATTTATCTTTAAAAACAGGTGTTTTCCCAAATAGACTGAAAATATCAATAATAAAACCACTCTTCAAGAAAGGCAGTAAAGATGACGTTAATAACTATAGGCCAAAAGCATTACTCACCGTTTTTTCAAAGATATTCGAAAAACTAAAATGCAATAGTCTTTATAATTACTTTGAAATCAACAAACTATTTGCCGAAGAACAAATGGGGTTCCGAAAGAACAAATCTATTAATTTGGCCCTGTACAATTTTTTCGATCAAGTTTTTTCTAATGTTGATAAGAACAAACCCACCATAGCTTTTTTTATGGACATGACGAAAGCTTTCGATAACCTAAGACATGACATACTGTTGGACAAATTATATGCATACGGTATCAGGGGAAACATCTACAATCTGATGAAATCGTATCTCTGTGACAGATCACAGAGAACCGACATCGCTATGCTCTGCCCAAAAACAAAGGTTATGAAAGTACATTCGTCTGCCATCAAAAACATTAAATATGGTGTGCCTCAGGGCAGTGTGCTAGCCCCTTTGCTATTTATAGTATATATATGTAGAGAGGGACGAATTGGAGATCTCAATAAATACAATCAAAACTTTTAGATATCACAACTTGTTTGTTTTATTTGCTTTTAAAATCACCTTTACAGTTTTTATCAACTACCTTTTTAAAATTAACTCAACACCTTCTGCCTCTTACACTGCCAACCTAACCGCTAGTTTCTTTTTTTATAAAATGTTGCCATTTGTATAAAATAAATCCCACAGCTCGGCCATTCTGCCCGAGTCTGACCTCAGACTTACATAAACTTTAAACTTATATTATAAGTAAACTTATATTTTAACTCAAAAACATAACATCTAGAATCAATGCCTTACTGACTCAAAAATAAAAAATAACACAAAACTAATATGGGTGTATGCGCAAACTTTAAACAGTCAGTATTCAATACTCACTGGCCAACCCTTCATGTAGTCTGCAGAGGTCGACGTCCTCCAGGGCCCTTCAGCAGCACCATCAGCTTTTTCTACTTCATACCGGTCTTTCCCCAGCAACTTTACCACTCTATAAGGTCCTAGGTACTTTGCTCTTATTTTTAATGTTTTACCAAACTGTGTCCTCTTTATAGCTACAAATTCCCCTACATTATATTTTACACTCTCCTTTCTTTTCCTGTTATAACTTTTTCTATTTTCTTCCTGCACTCTTAGTATTTGAACTTTAGCCCTCTCTCTAAGATCTTCTCTTTCCTTTACAAACTCTTCCCTGTCTTCCTCCTGCAACAACCTAATAAGTTCCACATCCTCCTTAATTTTCATCTTTACCCCAATCAACAACTCAAAAGGGGTTGTACCAATACTGCGTTGGAATGTACTGTTAATGGCCCTTTGTACCTGGCTTACATGCCGGTACCACTGCTTCTCATCACCCAAGCACAACTTGGTAAGTACTGATATGAGGATGCGATGTATCCGCTCCACCTGACCATTCCCACGGGGTACTCCTGTAGTTATAGTAATATGCTGTATACCTTCTATCTGGCAATATTCATCAAAATCCCTGCTTGTGAATGCGGCACCTTTGTCTGTAATAATCTTACTTGGGTTTCCAAAAACTTGTTGATAAACTTTAAGTTTGTTAATTGTTTCCACTGCATTAGTTGTTTTTGTTGGGAACAACCATACATATTTTGTGAACGCATCTACAAGTGTTAAAATGTAATTATACTGTTTTTTCGTTTCTGAAAGTGGTCCAATATGATCACAGTGTATAGTACTCAGTGATATACTCTCCTTTTCAATACAATTTAAAAATCCTTCTTGCTTGCCTTCTTTTTTCAAAGCCAAAAGGCAAGGGATGCAGCTGACAATTACTTGTTCAATCTTTCTAGACAAATCTTTTATATAGTAATCTTTACTGACAAACTCCATCATTTTTCTTTTTCCGAAATGTCCATTTTCATGGATTTTCCTTAAAATTTCAAATTCCATTCCTTGCGGTATTACTAATTTCCTTTCTTCACCTTTATACAATAAACCATTTTGTTCATAATAATCCATATAAGGTTTCTCCTTCAACACATCCATTATTGCCTTTACTCCTTCATCTAACTGTTGAGCTCTTCTGACCTGTTCATTCACTCCTCTGGTAACTATATTCACACATGGACTACGACTCAGGGCATCCACATGTCGCATTCGGGTGCCGGATCTGTGTTCCACGGTATAGTCATACTCCTGTAATAATAACGCCCATCTGGCCACTCGTGTAGTTAAATCCCTTCTCTTCAAGGTCATTTCAAATGCAGAACAGTCAGTCACAATCTTAAATGGGATTCCATACAAGTATTTCCTGAATTTCTTAATTCCTTCGATCACTGCCAATGCTTCCAACTCATAGCTAGTGTACTTCTTTTCTGCATCTGAAGTCTTTTTGCTCATATAATATACTGGGTGTAGACAATTGTCATTTGGATCCTTTTGCATGAGCACTGCTGCATATGCCTGTTGAGAGGCATCTGTATGTAACTCTGTCTTTAAAGCAGGATTGAAAATCTTGAGTACTGGATCCTGTACCAGCCTCTTCTTCAATTCTTCAAAAGCTAATCGATGTTCATCACCAAAACAATAAGTTAAATTCTTTTTTAATAAATCTGTAAGCGGTCTTGCTATTAATGAATAACCTTCAATAAATTTTCTGAAATAAGAGGTCAATCCTAGAAAACTCTGTAATTGTTTGACTGTTTTTGGTTCAGCAAACTTTGCAACTGCTGCTATCTTATCTGTTGACGGTCGGACAGATCCATTTTCAATTATGTGACCAAGATATTCCACTTTAGTAGTGAGCAAGTCACTCTTGTTCCAATTAATGTTGAGACCAAAATCTGCTGATACTTCTAATACTTCCTTGAGTCGTTCAAGAGCTTCTTCATAACTATTTGCTGAAATCATAATATCATCGATGAATATTAATAAGTAACCTTTAGCTATCTGCTCTCTGAAAATAATAGTTATAAACCGGGTGAAATAACTAGGACATATGGAGAGACCAAAAGGTGCCCTCGTAAACTCATACTGACCCGTCTGAGTAACAAATGAAGTGTACTTAGTACAGTTGTCACAAATCTTTAAGTGAAAAAATGCATCCTTTAGGTCCAGCTTACTAAATATTTTAAAACCTGATAGCTTGTCTATGTGATCATCTATGATGGGTAAAGGAAATTCATCCTTGACCATTTTAGCATTTATTTTTCTATAGTCCACACAAATGCGGATGGTACCATCTTTCTTTTTGACCAAAACAAGTGGGCTTGAATACTCAGAGAAACTAGGCTTAATAATACCTTTATCGATCCATTCAGTTACTTGCTGGTCCACAATTTGCTGCTCATGCTGCGATAACCGTCTTGGTCTCTGGGAGACCGGAATATTGTCTTTCAGGATAATCCGCATCTCAACAGGGGCCTCCTTAACTTGTATAGGTTTATACTCGTCTACAAGTTGTACAACAGCTTTACGAACACAATCATCTGGGACATAACTCACCGGTTGCTGTTGATGAGCATCTGCAATTAAACAAGTCAACAATTCGCATTCCCCGCGAGATACAACATTAACACACCCATTTTCAAAGACGACAGTAGTATTTATCAAGAATGGCTGTCCTAACACCATTTTGTAAGGCATTGAATCTACTGGAATTACATAAAATAGTAAATTAAAGTTATATCCGTCGACACACAACTTAGTAGTAAATTTCGCTAATGTACAGACCTTAGATGACCCAAGACCAGTTAGTAAAACATTTTCTCTTTCGTAAGTAGTAACATTCATTTCAAAAAACAAATCAGACGTAACTAAGTTTAGGTCACTTCCACTATCAACTAAAGTTTCTACTTTTTTACCACATAAATCAATAATCTTCACCGGTTTTCGTAAACTATTTCGATTGTTTACATTCATCACTGACGGAAATCGCGAACTGTCATTGTTGACGTTGACACTGTCATCTTCAAATTTGACATCACTGTTACCGACATCTATTGCTACTCTCTTCACACACATGTTTGACTTCTGTGGCAAACTTCGCGAAGCCGTTGCGGAAGCGGAAACCTGCTTTTGTGCTTGACCGACTTGATGTTTCGGATATGCGCCATGTGCTGTTGCATGAGTGTTGGTAGCACTAGCCGTAGCCGGCGTCGTCTTGATGACCTTGGTGCACTCTGGAGCAATATGGCCGTATTCATCACATTTAAAACATTTCACACCATTACTGCATGATGATGATATATGGGATAGGGATCCACACTTGTAACACCGTTTAACATCATCTTGTTTTTTCTTTAAATTGCCACTAACACTGTTAGCACTTCTAGATTGTTTCGTAAATTGATAATTTTTCTTTAAGTACCGGGTACGTCGTTACACCATATAAAATGCATTTATTAATTTCTGTGTCCGGTATGCCATCCACTATGTACTGAATCGAAACATAGTCAGGAAATTTTGCCCGCTTGCCCAATTCTTTCATGACGAGCATGTATTCGTAATATGTTTCGTCACGACGTTTTTTTCTCGAACCCATGAGCTCGTGCATTTCCTTGCTGTTCAATGCATCCGGGAATTCTTTTAGTAAGGCGGTCTTCAACTCCTCATATGTCTTGAAGGCTTTTTCTGATCGCAGCCATAGTTCAGCGGTGCCGGTGAGCGACCGCCTCGCCACGATAAGTTTCTGTTGGGCCGTCCAACCAAATATGTCGGCGTTGTCGTCAATGTCTTGCGCCCATTTTGACGACGAATAAGTTTTGTCGCTACCACTGAACTTGATGATGATGTCAGCGAAATTTGAGGCCAACGCCGCAAACCCATGCCGGGCGTCGCTTCCATCCCTCTTTTCGTCTTGCATTTTGCACGCCCGGGGCAACCGTAATGGCGGGCACGCGTTCCAACGTCTTCTCGGGTTGAAATCTCAAATTCGATCCCGGACGAGCCCCCAAGTTGTAGAGAGGGACGAATTGGAGATCTCAATAAATACAATCAAAACTTTTAGATATCACAACTTGTTTGTTTTATTTGCTTTTAAAATCACCTTTACAGTTTTTATCAACCACCTTTTTAAAATTAACTCAACACCTTCTGCCTCTTACACTGCCAACCTAACCGCTAGTTTCTTTTTTTATAAAATGTTGCCATTTGTATAAAATAAATCCCACATATAAATGACATTCCGAAAATAACCGATAATTCTATGACTCTTTTTGCCGATGACAATACCATTATTTTTAATAAATATAGCAATCTCGACATTGAAAATAATATTAATATAACTTTAGAGAATACAATTAAATGGCTTATAGAAAATAATTTAAAAATTAACTTGAGTAAAACTAAGGCTATAAACTTTAAACGACGACAAACTTTAGAAAATTTAAATATTAATTATAGGGAACAAGAAATTGAAAAAGTAGAATCGACAAAGTTTTTGGGTTTTTATATTGATGATAAACTGACATGGAAATATCAAACGGAGCATGTCTGTAAAAAACTAAATAGTTATTCCTTTGCTCTTCGTAATGTTAGATCAGTCGCTGATGTTTCAACAATACTAACGGCATACCACGGATATGTATCGTCTACTCTTCGGTATGGTGTCATTCTGTGGGGCAACGCTACTGATAGAGATAGTGTTTTCAGGGCGCAAAAAAGGTGTGTTAGGGCTATCTGTAATTTAAATTCAACTGAGTCGTGTAAACCTCATTTTAAGAATTTAAAGATCTTAACGTTACCGTGGCTATACATATACGAGACAACACTATTTATTATATCTAATAAACATCTATTTGAACACCGAAAAAGAGTGCGACATCTAGACAAACTATGTATTCGACCCGCAAAGACTGCACTGCTTCACAAAAAAAAAAAAAAACGAAAAGTTTACAATAAATTGCTACCACAAATAGGCAATGAGCATAATGTAAATATTGCTAAAAAGCAATAACATAATTTTCTTGTTGGTAAAACATATTACTCTATTAACGAATTCATGGAAGATAAAATAACTTAAGCGATTATTATCTCTGAAATTATGAAATATTTAATTTATTAATAATGTAAAATGTATAATGATTATTTTGGATAATTATCACGAAATTAATAATGATATTTTTACTTTGAATAATAATATAAATTTATTTTGTCTATTTTAATTACTTTGTCATCAATATTATATTATTACCAGATTTAATTTTTGCATGCTGTAAGGCTTAATGTGGCGAACTGATTCTTATATATAACACCATTGTAAACCCATAAGATACCCATAGCCTTGTGATATGACCATTGGACTGCCAAGTCAAAGGTCCCGAGTTCGAATCCAGGGCACGCACCTCTGTCTTTTCGAAGTCATGACAGTTGTGCGTATTAATAATTAATTATCACGCGCTTTAACGGTGAAGGAAAAACATCGTGAGGAAACCTGCATGCCTGAGAGATTTTCTTGACGGCATCTGATGTCTGCCAACCCGCAGTAGGCTAGCGTGGCGGACTATAGCCTAATCCCTCTCGTGCTGAGAGGAGACCCGTGCCCAGCAGTGAGACAATGTAATGGGATGATGATTATGTTTAATATGTATATCTTTGTGTCATTAATTGCAAAATATTTTTAAATATTTTAGCAAGAGACAAATTCGATCACAAACAGTTAAAATATAATATTGTTACGTTACTCGTGCCACAGCGTGAGATATAATTAGATTTGACGAATAATTTCCTCCACCTCGATAACAAGGGCACACCCGCGCACCTATCAACTTTGTGAATATTCAACAGTTTCACAGACACTTCACGCTCACAACTCTCAAGTTTCCATCCAACTTTATGGTTATAATGTCATAAATTGTGCGTAACTTAAATATATATTTTACGAGTTTTACTAAAATCTCATCATTATTGAATTATTATTTTTTTAACAAAAGCTAATAATTCAATAATGTGGGTCGCACATTACTAGTATTCTTGTTAACCCCTCGTACTAAGCGATAAGCTTGTATTACGAGTGGATCCACGTCGGTAGTGCAATGGGTGGGGTTCGAACCGGCAACCGCCTATAAAAATATTATAATAAATTCTTCATTATTAGGAACCATACAAGACAACCAGAAAGCGTCCACTTAGCGAGCTATGCTTTGTATTTGTGTACGCGATGGAAATAGAAATTAGGTGATTCATAAAAGCAAATATGTTGTCACCATGATTGGTAAGGCTCATGACGAAATCCTTTTTTTTTTAGGATACTCATGTCAAAAGGCGGCGCGTGTTTATTAGACGCACGCCTTCGACCTGGATGTTGTCTGACCCCTTTGAAGGGGCCCAGTGAATGTTACGAATCCCATGGCCTGGACTAGGTATAGGGCAAGAGAGCGCAAGTGTGGTTCTTAGTCGGCACGAGTCCGACATACCCTGCAACGGCTTCAATGTACTTACATACAAAATGAATGTGTTTCTTTCTATCTTTCTGCCTCCCCAAGCGCCCAATAGTTATAACGCAAACGCCTTATCTTGTCTTGTCAGCTTTCGATAGCTCGATAGCTCGACTGACAAGATGAGGCGTAGTTTCGGTATTGTTATATATTGTAAAATTGTGTTTGTACACGGCAAGGCGTTGTTTTAGCCGGCCTCACTTCTTTTTCGCTAAGTTCTATCTTAAATTTTTAATTGATCTGAGCCATAAAGGTTTTCCGTAGGTACTATAAGATGCCGTTAAGTCTGGTGCTGTCTCGGTCACTTTCACTTTAAGTGATAGAGACAGCACGAGACTTAACACTTAAAATTGAGAAGCGTTTGAATATTCGGGCATTGCGTGAAACTGACGGCCGCTTGGACTCTTTCTCGAGTGGAGACAACAACACTCGAGAATCTTATTGAACCTTTCAACTATGCTTGGCAACGCAGCGTAAGACGAGGTCATTCGTCCACTCCGCCGTCTCAAGGACCTTTTCGAAATTTATGGGACAGGATTTTGTGACTCAGCAGTACAAGTTCTTTGGCTGATATAGTGATGATTATTGATGGAAACTTTTTCCAATCATATCAATATTAAATCCGAGAAAATGATTTTTCTTGGTTTCTAGTTCTAAAAGTACACACGGCTATAGTTCAACCTATGCACATCAGTTTAAGCTGATCTTCCCAAACAATAAGAGACCAGCGTTTGAAGAGCTTGATGTGTAACCATGCGTACAAAGGGTTCTTATTCTTTGTCGGCAAGTATGACATGTAACCTTTTTAAATAACTCTGTGTAGGGACAAACAGATCTTATTATAATGACCATAATGCTTCTTTTACTATGACAAAAAATTTACCCTAAATTGCCGCAAGTTATTTCATATTTACGTTAGTATACCAGTATTTTTGTTTAAGCCACCATACAAAACCTAGTACAGACAGTTAAAGTACCTAAATAACTAAAATGTTTAACCAAGCAAACTAATTCTGGTCCAAATAAAACTCAAACAGTAATGTTCCACCGTCAGGCGATGTAAGCAGTTTCCTACAAATTGCCCACAGAATGTCAAATAATGTGTTTAGAAACTTTCAGATAATGTTGGGCTTAACAAACTCGTATTTGTTTACGCCGCAGTACATTTTAGGCGTAATTTTTTAAATAGGTATGCTCCATTGACTTCATCATTATAGTGGCGTATAATGGTCGTGGGACTACTAAGTAAGGGGTTCTGGGTTCGATTCTAGGGTTACGCCAAGTTAGAGAGCGAGCACGCCTCTATATCCCGATGGGTTATCAGAGGTGTACTTAATGTTAGCCGCAGATCACCGGCATGTTTAGCTGCCATGTAATAGGGGGTACACGAACTCGAACTCGACACGACTCCTCGCGAACTCGAGAACCCAATTTCTGGGCTACCGATATCAAGAACCTAAGTATAAAAGTGTTGTCAAGATTTTCGGGTATCTGACTACTACTAATTATATTTATTTATTTATTTATACTTTATGCACCGTTGGTACAAAGGCGGTCTTAATGCCATTAGGCATTATATCTATTCATAGTTCATATGACAACCAGGAGCGACGGTTTAACGTTCTATTCGGAGGCGTCTGGTTTTTTAAGAATAGTTTACGTTGTGAAAAGACAATAAAGTTCATAATCCAATACATTTCGATTGATTTTTTCTTACAAATATACCGAACGTGCGTGGGTAAACTGTCACTTTAGATTTAGGTGCAATGCCGCGAATATATATGAACAGAGAAGAATTTCGGGATTAAATTCTCTTGACTGGATCTGTCAACTGTCTTTCGACAGACTATTTGTGTTATTTGGTACTTATTATTTATTCGCTGACATAAACAACGGCTAATAAAATAAAGCTAAGCTTGAAAGAAAAAATCAATCAAAATCAATAGGAAATAACGTGTAAATTTTTTTATTAGAGTTGGTGTTACCTGTCGTTTCACTCGCACTAAGGACTTTTGAGACAAAAGTTTCAATTTCAATTCAATTTCCATTTCAATCATTTATTGACTGGATTAAGACTAGATTAAGTTAGACTCTTATACCACGATGGGAGAAAATGATTAAGATCTTCTCATAATTAGCCTTATAATTCCAATGCTGGGAAACAAGCTTCCACTCGGTGAGAGGGAGTGGGCCACCACGCGACCCCAGTGCGGCTTGGTAGCAAGATCCTCTCGCCGACGTCTAAATATTAAAAGTAAGCATAAACCCGCGTTCACTGACAACATCGTTTTTTTTCAAGAATACCTACAGCACACCACTCCTTGCCATTAGCAGGGTCGTTTTTTAGAAGTTTTGTTGTTTAACGTGACTGGTAATTTAAAATAATAACAAAATAAATAGAAACCAGTATAACAAAATATATTGCAATCAGCTACCTACCCCACTCACTCTTTGAGAGATAGATATTTGAAACATGTTTTGTCGTCAGTAGAAATGCGGGATAAGCCAAAATTAGCCACGTGGCACGTTAAACCTATTCAACTTAATAAAAACGTGATCAAGGAAAACTCCAAAAGGAAAATGGACACCAAAGTGTCTTCAAAACGATGTTAGGATGCTAATTACCTAACTTTCAACGGAAATGAAGGCATTGTCGCTGACTATTTGATGAAAATGTTACACAGATAACGACGTTGGCAGAATGCGCGAACAGGTTTCTTCAGAAAAAATAATTTCGATATTCTAACGATGTTTAAAGGTTGTCCCTTATTTTGCAAGGTAAACGTTTCACGTAGATATACTTTTTAGTATTATAGAAGTGTCAAATCGCAAAGTTTATTGACATTTCTGACCTACACAGTAAAGGATCCGAAACGTCGGGAATTTAAAAATATTAATATAACGCGATAAAATCCGTAAAAAGCAGTTTTATTTCAATACCTATTAGTGTAAAAAAAACCGCTTTTAGTCAACTTCCTCCTATCCTTTTCCCAATTATGTTAGGGTTGGCTCACAGTCTAACTAAATGCGGTTGAATATCAGTATTGTACACAAAATGACAACTATCAGACGTCCGCAATCCAACTTCTGGCAACACCGATATTTGAAGGATAGAAGGTTGTCAGGCTTTTTGGTCTCACTCCACTAACGATTGCTATTAAGTGTTCATATGACAATCCGATGGCTAAACGTACTATTCGAGACACAGAGGGGTCTCGCTGTGTTAAAACGGTCACCTATCCTCAAACTGACCGTGGCATGCGTTGTTTAACCTTGCAGATCTGTTGATCAGCGCAGTTATAACGTAGCCAAAAAATCGCTATCAGTACATCTTCATCTTCATCAACCCATTACATTGTCCCACTGCTGGGCACGGGTCTCCTCTCAGAACAAGAGGGATTAGGCTTCACCTTCACCGTTTAAGCGCGTGATAATTAATTATTAATACGCACATGACTTCGAAAAGTCAGAGGTGCGTGCCTTGGATTCGAACTCGAGACCTTTGACTTGGCAGTCCAATGGTCATATCACTAGGCTATCACTGCACTTCAGTACATACCTACTAATATTAAATTAGAATTAGTGTTGACGCAGTTTTATTTTATTTTAGCCAGTCACAGAAAGCCCAAGGGCGGTAATAAGACTACTGAAAATCCCATTGATGAACTTGATGATGATTATAGTGATGATAGCAATGATGTTGGTGGGGATATTCATTTTCCTAAAGCGGAACGTATACGCAAAAACGATGTGCCCGAATTCTTCAAGCTTGGAGGTTCTAAGAACAGCCGAAGTCTAGAGGTGGGTCTACGTTTTTTTATGAGATAACTCAGCAAACGAGCTGGCGAGCTACCTGATGGTAAGTAGTCATCGCTGCCCATGGACATCTGAAATACCAAAGGAGTTGTAGATGCTTGCTGGGCCTATTTAAGGAAAAGGAAGGAGAAATTGGGCCTCCGGCGCTCGAAAACGTTACGTTTAAGAATAATTTGTTGGCAAGAATATGAGTACAATAAGTTGTTATGGTAAATGTAGATTACAATCAATCATACTCAACCCAAAACGGTGAAGGATAACATCGTGAGGAAACCTACCGCCCCTAATTTTCGATTTGTCGTTACTAATACGTTGGTGGAACAAATTCTTTAGGGATTGCCATCCCATAGTATAGATGATATATAAAATTTACGTATCTGTTTTTTATTTCAGTCATCGAAAAATCACCCCCGGTCCAAGCATCAACAGCATTCACATTAATTACAAGATTTGCGACCATTAAACACGCTATGAAATTCCTGGAAGGAATCGAAAGACTCTAAAAATGTAACATAGGTACTGATTACCTATAAAAATAATTGTGGAATTAGTTTTGATTTTTTTTCCGTTGAAAGCAAACTTAATCGGAATGATATTAAATTTAATTTAACTCCTAGAAATGAGACAGATTTTCACCGTGAGCCAGAGTGCCATGATTCGGCATGAATAGGCCGGCTCGACTGGAGTCATACCACGGCCTTGCAGAGAACAGATGTGAAACAGCTTACGTTGTATTTCACCGAGTGAGTGAGGATAATAATAATAATAATAATAATAAAGCTTTATTTAATTCCATGCATAGTAGGTACATATTTAAACGATACAAGAAAAAAGGAAAGAAAAAAAGAAGAAATGGTAGCATATTAGCCCAAAATATTCAACTACATTATGAACATGGATGAATTTGATTGTTAAATTATAAATTATATTTTGTAGTTATTTTAAATTTTTGTTTACTTTACATTATCAACTACCTAAATTATTTGATGCATGGACCCCGTTCGGGTAAAAGCCTCCCCCAAGGAATGCCATCCTTCTCTGTCATAAGCTCTGTCTAGCCAACTTCCACCCGCGCACGCTACAATTTCGTCTGCCCATCTGGCCCTTGGTCGACCTCTTGATCTGGTGCCTTTTGGCCCAGACCATTTTACTGCCCGTAGAGTCCATCTATCGTCCTTGTAACGGGCTACGTGACCTGCCCACTTCCATTTAGCCTTCCTGAGTGAGGATACTGGAGGATAAACCTTTTTAAGGCCGGCAACGCACTTGTGTCTTCTCTGGTGTTGCGGGTGTCCATGGGCGGCGGTAATCGCTTACCATCATGTCATCCGTCTACTTGTTTGCCTATAGGGGGCAAAAGAGAGGCGGATCCCAAAAACCGGCCACGTGCGAGTCGGACTCGCGCACGAAGAGTTTCGTATGTATAAAAAAAAACCTTAGTCTAAGATAGTGTTGATCGGCTACATATCAACATATACAAATATATTAAAGACGGACCTCGTATTGTGAAGCCTTCCCGAACGATAAGAGGCCAACTTATATTGGAAATGTAAAGCCGTGCGTACAGAGATGTTTCGCCATATTTCGATAGTTTATTTAAGAGGAGTGTCCCTCGCGAACGCAACAATGTTGCACAGATGTCGCGGTCTCTATCCCTCGCGATGCGAACGCGTGCCCGAGAGGAGAAACAACAATACATTTGCACGCGTATTTTTTATGTTCCGAATTTTGGAGATAACTCCTATAATATTGTTATAAAAATCTTGTAAACATATATTCACTATATTATCTGGGTTTCTTTCGAATCAGAATGTTTCTGTATTGATACATTGTCGAGAAATACTAGCATAAAGTTGGGCCGTTTTTCAACTTAACTTTTAACGTAACTTTTTAACCGTACATTGAAATGAAATTGTATACTACAGGAACACGTATTTTAATGATAAGATTGTTACTGCAAAATTTCAATGACTTTCATTGTTT